>CM068955.1:112282853-112316080 GCA_035128595.1 Eptatretus atami
TATATACTACATATATATACATATCATCTTCTTCTTTCGGCTGCTCCCGTTAGGGGTCCCACAGCGGATCATCCGTTATGATCCGCATAATGATTTGGCACAGGTTTTACGCCGGATGCCCTTCCTGAGCAACCCTGGTCGCCTCTTACGACACAGGATAAGGATTGGGTTTCGCCTGATTCGGGCTGCCCTACACCTTCTCATAGCGCGGCCCAGCCAGAGCAGAGTCCCGTCCTCAAGCGATCCTCCAACCCAAGCCTCCGAGTAGCCGGATTACAGGCGCACGCCACTACGCCGGCTATATATATATATACTAGCGATACCGTGCACATGCCGGATAGCAGTACAACATAGCTGGTAGCAGACGACAGACCGTACACGGGAATGACAAAAATACGCATTGTGCAAAAGCAAGTGGTACTATGGAACGCCAGACTTCCCAACATTGTCGGCATGTCCGCTAAGTGCCACAGCAATTTCATAGGGATCGTGTGACGGCGAGCCAGTTTTTAGTGTGCAAGCTTGGTATTATAATAGAGATACAGGGGGTCCTCGACTTACGACGGTCTTGACGTACGACGTTTCGTGGTTACGCCGCATCTCCCATAAATTATTAAGAAAAAAACCAAGCGCAAAAACGTCCGAAAATTAGCCACAAAAAGTGATCGATCTTGCTTGAGTCCAATCTGAACAGAGAACACCCCACCATCACTCTCTGTGTGTTAACCAGTCTTCAAGTTCGTCTTCCAGTTCGGCCATCGGCATTTCCTACCTCTGAAAGCCTTTGTGACTTTTTGCAGCGAGAAAGTTCGCCCCTCTGTGAGTTTTGAATTCCTCGTGTGGACCTCTTGTTTCTTCATACCGTACTCTTACCAAATTCAGTATCTCTCGAAATATATTCTGAGGTCGCAAACTCATCACTGAAGAAAGCAGGGAAACACACAAACAGCCGTGGCGATCAGGGAGGACACTTGGAGTGTGGATTGAACTTTTTCTAGCTCAGCTGTGGTTTACCTCGCTCATTCTACATTTTTCAAGTTTCGGTTAACAATGCAAGGTAATAAACGTAAATATAAATACCATATAGATAAATATCGATGTCGATCCAAGTAAGAGAATAACCTCTATGCGATGAGTCAGGAAAATTAATTGACTTTCTGCAGGAAGAGGACTTTTACATTTTACGAAGAGGAAGATTTTACGGTCGTGCTTTGGCTGGAAGACCACCATCAACGGCGTATCCCAATCGGCCTTATGTTGATTCAGGAGAAGGCTAAAAGATTGTTTGAGGAATGAGGGGCAGAACACACTAAAAGGTGTGTTCCGACTTACGTGGAAAATCACGTTACGACGCGTCGTAGGAAGGAACTCCGTCGTCGAGGACCCCAGTATGTATGTATATTATATATTATATATATATATATATATTATATATATATATAATATATATATATATAATTTCTATACACACACAAAAGAGAATAGGTATGTGTATATGAGAAAGACAGAAGAAAGCATCAGATGCTTCAAACTTGAGTTATGATCTGCAAACTAATTTTCAAAGGGCACCTCTGAACTGTTAAACCCAAAATTGAATCCGTTAATCTTTGTATCACAGTCCATACTCGCACCACATTTGGTGGAATTCCTTCTGAGGTTCACAAGTTATTTTGGTAACAAAGATTTTCAATTGAAGTTCACGTGATCATAGACCTTTGACCTTTGAAATCAAAATCGAATCAGTTCATCTTTGTATTATAGTTCATACTTTTGACATATTTGGTTGGAATCACGTCAACGGTTCACAAGTTATTGCGGTAACGAAAATCTGCGATGCGCACATGCATGCGGAAGCAGAGAAAAAACAAACAAACAAACAAAAAACAACAACATCTAGTCAGACAAAGTCCGAGTGGCAAACGTGATTGAAAGTGGGAATCATACATACCATGCTCCTCATCAGATTCAACACATGACTCTTCTTGGCCACACTCTCCAAGTCTGATGGAACCTCTGCAGAACAATAGAAAAATTCAGTTTCATTCCAGGGAAATAGCAATTACAAGTACTGCATATAATTTATGAATATATCCAATAAGTGTTGTGTGTGTGTGTGTTGTGTGTGTGTGTTGTGTGGTGGTGTGCAGGTCAGGGTGTCAGGGTGTCAGGGTGTCAGGTGTCAGGGTGTCAGGGTGTCAGGGTGTTCAGGGTGTCAGGTGTCAGGGTGTCAGGGTGTCAGGTGTCTAGGGTGTCAGGGTGTCAGGGTGTCTCCTCCATAACTCCAAACCATGAAACCTAGGGACCCCAAACTTTGCATGCATACCAACAGAATTCCAAAGTAGTGCATAATGAAAATTAGAGGTGTTTGGGTAAATTTAAACATCCCTTTCTGAAGATAATTAACAGCTTACCTCCATGAAAAGTTTATTATTGGTCAGCACAACTTCGCCTTGCAGGGGGCTTGGTCGCCATATTAATTCGGCCTATTCAAACATCCCTTGCCTTGGAAACACGATGTACTCTCACAGACTAATTGAAGTGTATAATCAAAATATTATATCGGATTTGAGAATCAAATCTCGTGGACTAAATAAGTGTCAAAATCTGGAGTGAAGTCTGAAAATTTTAACAAATTAGTGATTCTTTTTTTTATTGTAGTGTATTTATTTAAGCAAAGCATTAAACTTAACTTTTTCTACTGTTTGGACGAATATATTGAGTGAAGAAGAGATTAAAGAAAATGCAGAAAGTGGAACTTCATGGAGCTGAACAAAAATAATGAACCAGTGGGATCGAAGCCGATTTTGCAAGCCATGGTGAGACAGTCCCCACAGGGGCCCTTTTCTGGCAATTACGAACGCAGTTAGATTTTTTTCACCTTTTTGTGCGATCTGCTTTCTTTATAAAAGATTAATATGAATATCTTTATGTCTATACTCAAAAATGTCAATGTGTGTCAGTGTGTGTGTGCCTCTTCCATAACTTCAAAGCCATGAAACCTCGCAGCCTGAAACTTTGCATGCACACTAAGGAAACTCCAAGAAAGTGCAAGAGTGAAAATTGAGTGTTTGGGTTAATTAAAACACCCCTTTTGAAGATAATTAACGGCCTTATTTAATTATAGCCTTTATCAGGCGTATCCTCGGCCATGTCGCTCTCTGGGCTCTTCAGGCCTTTCCTGGGTTACCTCGCTGGGATCTGAAGCCACCATGTTTGTTGGCCTGCTTAACCATGCCTTGACTGGGAACAGGCCGCAATGATTTCTTTACGATAAAGTTTTTTTTTTCTCTTCCACTTTCCTCACTCATATTATCGAATGCCTGTTCAGTGTTCATCATAGCTATGAATCGCTGGGTACATTGTAATGCTTATAAACGCCTGGAGACGCCAGCATTCGTGGCTTTATTGGATTTCTGCCCATGTCAGAACCTCAATAATCTCTTCAACTAAGAAGACTCACAAAATTTAAGCAACAGATTTGAATTCAGCAGCAGTTCCTATCCCCCCCCCCCAAAAAGTGTTCATTTGTCAAATTCGGAAATATTTGACATTTCAGGAGTCTCCATATGTGTGTTTAATATGACCGTTTGTGTGAATGCTAATCGTGTGCCAAGCGAGCCTTTCTTTGCAATCTTTTGTTGGAGTACTTGCTTGAGTGCTTAACCACTTGACAACAGCTGCTTGGTTGTTCGTTTCAGTAAAAGTACCCGTGCTTTCAATGGAACATCGATAAGATGTACGTTTCCACCTGTGTTGGGCCCCACGGTGCGTGCCTCGGGAGGTGTCTCATCAACGGAAAATGTGCAGTTTTATTTTTACAGAACATGATTTTGTTTTACCATTTTGTGCGATCTCCTTTTAATATAATCCACCCCTAACTTCGACATCGATACATACATAAAAACAAAAACGTCCATCCGACAAGTTGTTTGCCATGATTGTGCTAGCTGTGAAGGTCTCAGAGAGCATAGATCGACATTTTGTATTCTGTCTTGATATATTTTTTAAATTGACTTTCGCTGATTTCCCACTTGAATTCATCTTTCAAAGAACTCTGTTTAAAGGCAAAGCTTTGTGTTTTTTCGTTTTTTTGGTTGGAATCACACACAAATATATATATATATATATATATACACATCACACACACACACACACACACACACACACACCAGCTCTTCTTAGACCAGCGAACACATGGGGTATCTAGAGAGGGCAATTTTGTTCTGATCGGACAAACCTTAGTCGAGTTAGAGTAAAAATATATATATATTAAAATGTCAAACTGGGTCATGACCTTAACATTAGGTGAAGGTTAAAAAAAAGTCAACCCCGCATACATATTCACATTATCGATGCAAAATTTCATTCCGAAAGTCCCAGCCGGATCCCAGATACAACTCCGAAATTGATACAGCTCGTAATTTGAGTGTGCAGGAAGAAAAAAACAAAACAAAAACAAAATGGCGGTTGAGTGCTCCTCAGGAGTCTCAAACTCTGGGGTACCATTAAAAATTGGGGGCACTAATTATAGAAACAAACCAAAAACAATAAGCCTTCCCCTATCCCTGAGGGGAAGTAACATGCAAAGTCAAGCACTCATTGACGATGGTCATGGATGGATCTTGTGGAGGTGAAGTTTGAGGGAAAATGTTAGGGGTGGGCTATTGTGAGGAGGAACAGGACGGAGCAGAATCCACCTCCTCCAATGCCTCCACATCGTTGCCGTCACTGTGTGATTCTCCCTGGGATTGTTCACTGGCCTTTTTGTCCACATTAAAAGACAGATTTGCTTAACTACCTTTTTTTTGTCATGATAACTTTCTATGTAGCATCTTAGACATGCACTTCCCTCTTCGTTTTTGCACTACGTTCTCTGTTCGGATCATTGTTTGAAAAATTTCCATTCCCGATGCAATAACTTTGGAATGCCTCATACATATGGTTACGCGTTAATATATTTTCTACTGTCATTTATTCAATCCTTTCTTCCTCCTTCCCAAGCACATTCACTCCTTCCAATTCCATTAAGTGCTCATTCACCAGTTCTTCATTGTGTGATTCCAGCATTTCCACATCATCAAACCCCACTTTCTTTGCAAACTTCAGACAAACACAATGCACACAGGGAAGAACATTCTCAAAACCACTAAAGTCGATAACACACTGGGGCCAAATTTCCCCCTACACTCAGTTCATGCATTGCCGTGCAATCTCATCCCACGCAGCTGCAATGTCATCCACTGTACAGAGAATGTTATAGCCACTCCCAAAAAGCCAAGATGCTGAGGCTCTCATCCTTGTCCATGGCTTTGATAGTCTGACGCAGGGTATGCCACAGTAGTACGGCTCAATCGGCTGGATCAATGACGTAGTATTCAGCGGCAAGTACACAACTTTAACATCCTCACTAACTTAATCCATCCTTAGATGAGAGTAAGCGTTGTCAATGATAAGTCAGATTTTAAAATATAGATTGTGCTTAGCACAATGCTCCCTCCATGCAGGGATAGTATACACGTTTAGCCACTTGTAAAACATCCTTACACGTACAGGAGATCTACTGTACTAACCACCTAGGATGCTGTTCTGCTGACACAAGTAGTTCCTACTTCTGCTCGGGAGAGAGGAAAGTCGAAAAATGCGGCGCAACGACCCAAACATTATATCAAAATGTCGAGACGTTGTTAGAAAAGTGTTCCCCTATTGGTTTGCGACATTATTGTGAAACGACATTGTTAGAAACGATAAAATTACTGTAAATAAGTCCACTCTGGCACAGTAAGTGGAATAGGCTTGTCCATATAGTTTTGTGCATTTGTGAAGGTTGCATCAAGTCTGAGGAAGCACGCAATAGGGAACAGAGCAAATGTACCATGTATTTCATTCCATGTAACTACGAAAAACTCCCCGATAAAATCGCAGCAAAAGCAACGCACGGGATCTCTGAGAAGACCGATACCGTGCCTGCCAAAGCAACGTTAACTCCCAATGAGACAGAACTCACTCAAAGGACTGGATGTGCGAACCACTGTTTGTGTGCTCAAAAAGTACCAGCGAGGCTTCGGATATGGTGGGATAGATCTTCCGGGAGTGTCCTGCACGCACGAGAACAGGCCAACAATGGGGGAGTGGGGAGGGAGATTAAAAACTGACGGTGGAACAAAGTGGAAAAGCAAAGCAAGACATCCTTTAGAAAAGTCCTTATTTGCCTGCGATTCACACCTTCATTGGCCGGAAGCATCGACAAATTTTCTAAATCGTCTTCCTGTTGCAAACTCTCAGCAGTCTGCAAACAAAATAGCAAAAGGAGGATATGTTTACTCTCTTTATTCCAGTTACTAATACACAAGGACACACAAGGAAATTCGATGCAGGTGGAGGCCATTTGGCCCATCATCTCTTTACTACAACACCAGACCAAAAAAAAGAAAAATGAGTTTTTAAAATAGTTTTTTTCTGTACTCAGCTGCCAATTGTGGACAATTACACTCGTACTACATTTTCAGCACAAACTTCCTCAGCAGTTGTTCTCCAATTAAGAGCCTCAAAAGAAGACAAACCTCAAAATGAAAACTTTCCTCCTTCCTCCCCTCGTCCTTGCTCGTCTTCGACTCTGGATCAAGCTCGAGATCAGAGTCATTTGTACGATCGCACTTTTCTCCCAAATCCGGTACTTCCTCTTCTTCCTCCACATCCTCCTCAAAGCCTTTCCCGGTTTCCATGTTATACGCTTCCCAGCGCCGACACCTCTCAGTCTCCCTCCGTTTGCGCATCTCTTCCCGCAGTTTAGCCTTTAGTAGAAGCCGTCCAGCACCTGCCAGATCACATAAAAGCCATTAATGCTGCCATTGTTCAAACTCCTTTTTCAAGGCTTAAAGCTTGCTGACTTTCCCATGCTTGGATATGACTGTTGAATAATATCACAATGGACCGATTACATGTGAAATGCTTGCATAGATGCTCTCTTCTGTGACATTGAAAATACATCAATATCGCATTTCATCAACTCAAGTTGAGATGCGAGTATCCTGGAAGGGCCTCCGTGACGCAATTGTTTGAAGAAAGAATGCTCCAGACAGCTTACCAACACTTAAGAGGTTTAAATCACTTTTACTATATTTTAAGACACTCCAATTGTGATGGTAAAAACCATGCTTTCTCCACACACAACCACCATTCTGCTATAAAAAAGGGAAGAGCCGCAACTCCCACGTCCCGACCAGCGGAGATGATGCAACACACGGGCAGAGCATAAATATGGAATTTGTTCATGGTGCCAGCAACAGCTCACCTACTCTTTGTGAAGGACACCATGGGATCTTTAACGTCCACAAACTAATTCTGGCCGATGGTACACCAGTGTAACGTCCATTTGGGGGACGACACGCATTGATGAATCACCCTGCCTGATGCCTGTGAAACACCGGGATGACAGTTTATAGCTGGGTCGGGATTCAACCAAACACAGGGGATTCACCCCCCCCCCCCTGTAAGCCCCCTCAATGAGCGGACATTTTGATGCGGTCAGACTCGCTTCGTTAGGCATCAGTTATGAAGCTTGTGGCCAACTTTCATCAAAATCGTGTGTTTGGTTCAAATGATAATGACTGGAGTGTTTACGGACTCACCAACTTACTCACCGACAAACACTGCTCAATCGCATAAGCTCACCTGCCTAAAGTCCAGGTGAGCTAAAAATAGGGACATAAACCAATCCGACTTATACTCCACATAGACTTATAAGCCAAAAAATATGGCACTGTACCTTGCAAATTTTACGTCTTAACCTGCAGGGTTAAATAACATGCAAGTACCATCCAGCAATACCTCGTGAATGAAGTAACCAACAAGCAGAATTTGTAATCAAATCCTAATCAGATGTCCATTCATAAAATCGATTATTTATACAATTTGATGCTTTTAGGAATATCCACCGAACCAGAGCTTGAACCAAAATTCTGAAGCTGCGAGAAAGGGGAATGGGGGAATTAATTTGCAGAACGGGGTCTCGTTCTACCCAACTAGCTATCAAAATAATCAACCGATTCACTCACACAGAATCTCCTCTTTTTATGTATATATTAGACGACCCGTGAACCCGTTGGGTTCCCGTTGTGACAGCGGCTGATGGGAAAAATAAATTCAAGGAAAAAAAAAAAGATAGCTCCAGCAAACTATACCGCTGAGGTTGTTTGCATTGATCAAATTCTCCCGAAGAGTACTTGATTGAATCGGCAATTGATTTTTTTTTATAATATTTTTCGTTGCCGGATTTGAACGAAACTTGATACTGCACACCGCAGGCGAATGGTGAGTAAGGTGGCCCGAAAAGTTTTGCGCTATCTTGTACAGTTTTGGCTGTATTTCGGGAACATACATACATATATATATATATATATATATATATATATATATAAATAAAATATATACACTAAAATATATATACATACATATAAATATATATCCATATATATAAAACATACAAGATGAGAGTTTTAGTAATATATAGATATATAAAAATTCAAGGCTCATGGAAGACTAATAATCACCAACGCCCAAATACCTGGCTTTTCACGCAGTGATGCATGGCTCGAAGTCAGCGCATTTTCCAATGACCTTTCTCCAGCCAGTTTGTCAGTCTCCTGTTTACCATTTCCTGCTGGTGGATTTGCGACGCAACGACATGGCGTAAAAAACGCTGCTGAAACTCTCCATTCCTGTCAAAAAAAAAATTTTTTTTTTCTTTACTCGCATTCAGAATTGAGATTTTGAATGAAAGGCTGCAAACTATACATGTTAAAAAGTGACAAAGCAGCACTGTAGACACACAGTTATGCTGAACGTCCCTCTAGCCATTGGATAAGAGTAAGGAAAGATGGATATTACTGTTTCAGACCTGTATTTGGAACCTCAGTGAGGTCGATGAAGTTGTTTGCGGGAGCTGAAATACGTGGCTGGACAGTGAAATCCACTCCAAGAGTCTTTGGTTTCTCCAGGAGAGAGTGCACAGCCGAGACTACATTAACTTGTTTGTCTCCTCCATTTGAGGTGTTGGAACATGTCACATTCTCAGCAGAAGTCTTGTCGTTTGACGTTGCACATTCATCACCAGTTTTATCGGGCGTCTCAATCACTGCTGCCAAGAGGGGACCATGGGATGGTTCACTGGAATGCTGGTCTGCCGCTTCAGTGAAATTTCCATTCCGTTCTTCTTGGAAGTTTCCAGATTCCTCCAGTACTTCTATTGAAACACAAGCCTGGACTCCCAGGTTTTCGTTATTGGCCTCAGGAGTGGCAGAGAGTTCAGGCTTATCAGGTGTGCCTTCAGTGGTTGACACAAGATGGAAGTCTCCACTCAAATTAACATCATTTGTAAGACTGTTTTGGAGACTTGAGTTCTTTGAATATCTGGGCGGAGACGAGCATGGTGAGGGGGAGAGGACAGAATTTGAAAGTTAACAATAATACAAACTATGTTGCTACTCAATCCACCCCCCCCCCCCCAACGAGCTCATCCAGGGATAGCATATAATCACAAGGAAAGAAGAAGAAGAAGCAGACGAAGAAGGAGTAAGAGGAGGAATCGAGCAGCAGAAGAAGCACAAAACAACAAATCTACAAATGCTTCACCTGGATGATATCCCCGAGTTCCAGTTTGCGTGCGACTTCTTTTAAAGAAGTCATGAATACTCTTTGGTTCGGGCAGGTGGTATGGCAGAGAAGTGTTTGACTCTGGAGATGCAGTGAACAAGTGTCTCAATGTGAGCAACAATTGGCCGAACAAATCAAACATACTGGAGGCAATTACATTATGCGACCGTTTCCTACATATTGTTTTTGAAATGTACTTTTCAAACAGTGCAATGGCCAAAGCTGGCAAATCTACAGCAATTTGACATTTATATTGAAGAAAAACAACTGGATGCTGGAGGTTTGCGAGTTCACCTCGGATGAGTCTTTGGGTTTCACTGTGTATCTGCTGCAAAGCAGCTTTGCTGACTTTTGCTGCTTTCCTCTCTGCCCTTTTTGGAGGATCCTGTAAATGAATTTTCAAAAGACAAAGACAGACAGAGACAGGAGATAGCAGGAAAACAACCACACAGTTATTGCATAAATGTGGTGCATTCAATTTATCGGGATTTGTGGCAGAGCAGGATGCTGCATCGGATCATTGTAAGCACCTTGTTCAATTGAGGAATCGCTTTCTCATCCTCGTCATTTGTCACTGCAGGAAGATGCTGCTGTTTTCACAAAATAAAATAAAAATTCATGAATCAACTAAAAAAATTTTTTTTTTTAAGTTTACAAAGACGTCTCAAAAAGTCGTCGGTCGAGTTTTGACTTTTCATCCAAAAGCATATGGTGTGTGCAAAACAGCCGAAGAAGAAAGAGTGATCACTCACCTTTTTTGATTTGAGGACCTTGTTCTTCACAAGGGCCTTGATAGCATTGACGGAATCCTCTTCACCATCACTCAACTCACGATCAAACAGATCACTATCAGCGAATGGCAGGGCGCTATCATTTTGTGAAATCTGAACAGCCTCTTCCGAATTATTCTGGGGAATGACATACGAAAAAAAAAGTTCAAACAAAGGAGATGGTAGTGACATTAGACAGTATGGAATGAATAATACTGAGCTGGGGTTCAGCAGGTTGAGGAATACTGATAACAATCTTTCATCATGCTTTTCTTTGCAAGTATAACTTGCAACAACAAATTCTTACAAAAAACATCTCACCAACTGTCCTGATGCACGTTTAGGTCTCGAAATGGGGAGAACTGGCATCCCAGGGGATGCATGATCAAATCTGACTGAAGCAGACCCTGATAGAATCAGAAGCTGGTCCAACAGTTAGAATACATCTTTCAACGCCGACAAATCCCAAACTCACAGTCTCAATCTACAAAGCCTTCATTCACAGCTTCATGGAGTACTGCTCTTCCCTTTGGGCTGGTGGCTCTGCCTAACACCTTGCTCCTCTTGATGCCATGGAAAGCAAGGCCCTCAAATCATTGGATCTCCATCGCCGAAGCTTAGTGTCTCGGCCTGTTCCTCTCAGATTGCAGACAGGTTGGTGGCCTCTCTGTATTCAACCGCCTCCTTTTTGGTCTTGCACCCTCTGCCCTCTCTTGGCTTTGTCCCTCCCAAGTTTCTGCAGGGAGCACACGTTCTGCTAGTAACCCTCTTCTTAGTAAACTCACAAAATCAGCTCACCTCCACACATTTGTTGCTCTTAATTTACCTCTCCTGTGGAATCAACCTCCCCCATCTGTTCAGTTCCAATATTCCCTCCAGGCCTTCAACTTCAAAACAGCAGTTCCCAAACCTCAGGCCATCCCCCAACATACTCGTTAGCTCTTCTCCCCCAAATGACCTCATTCCCAAGCACTCCCTTTTTCCAGGTTATTGTGTCCCCCCCCCCCCCACAACCCTGCCTCACCTCTTTTTGTTGTTGGTTGTCTTGTTCCTTTTCTTTCTCCTTTTGCTGTGTTTCATTCAGCTTGTGTGCAGCTTGTTCACCCCCATGTGTCCTTTCCCCTCCCCTTGATCTCACTCTCACTTCTACTTTGCTGTTGTGTTGTGTTTCCCCCTTTCCACTTTGTTCCCTTCCATTCTGCTTTGCTCCTCTAGACTTTATTGTTGCTTGTATTCCTGAGTCTGTAGTTCATTGAGTTTTGATTGGTCAAGATGTCTTTCAATCAGTACATCTGTGTAAGGAATTGAATACAGTAGTTTCATCTTGGTTGTTCCTGAAAGGTTTCTGGAATTCCAAAACTTGAACAGAGTTGAACATTGCTTGAGTTTTGCTTGAACAGAAAACAGCAATGGAAGTGCAATATAAATTTTAAATTTTTACTCTTTCGTAATTACTCTTCCACAATGAAGTAGGCTACGTTAATTGTGTATAAAATTGTACGATTGGCTCTTTGTGCACCAATTGCTCAAGGTTTCAATTTTGTTTGGCCCTTCTGCACAAAAAGGTTGCTGACACCTACCCTAACTGCTTTGGCTATGCCTTGGACTACAGTGAGTATTTCGCTCATACAGTACTGCTATGCATCATCAACTTTCACGTCAAAAAGATGTTGAAGAAATTTCCCTACGTATTTGTTATGACAAACTGTTGCTGGTTTGATGTAGATGTTGAAACAGGTGTGGGATGCAATAGTCGGTGATGAAAGTCATGGGTGGTTGAAAACAGTCTCGCTTGAGAAATGGTCAGAGCTTGTATGATGCAGGATTGGTGAGGCCAGATTGCATTGGGCAGTTAGGTTTGAGTTTAATGCAGCAGTGATGTTAGCACGGTATGATGCCCAGGAAACGGAGTCAGAGTCTTGTGCAAATTGATGTCATCTGCACAAGAATAGATGCAGTTAATAAGAATGAGAAGAAAAAGGGGATATTACTGAACCTTGTGCGACACTGAAGTTGATGTTAATGTAGTCATAATGAAGGCAATCGGGAACTGCACGGATTGTGGCATGAAAAATAAATATGTGATCTCGCCGACAAATTAGGGTAGGATGGGAGAAAGTTTGAGTATAAAGTAGGATGGTAGACTCTGTCAAGGTTTTCTGGCATGTCCAAAGTTACCAGGTAAGATGCTCCAATGTCAAGTACATTTTATATGTGAAAATATATAAAATAGCTGCAGTAGAGGAGTCCAGAGGTAAAGCCATAATGAAAATATTAGATACAATGATGGATGTTACAAGTGGCTGAGAGGTTTTTCACCAAGGATTTTGAACAACCTTAGAAACAACAAATGTAATTGTATGGGGTCAGCAGCAATTGATAGGAGAGTAAGGACCATAGTTTGAAAACATGTTGAATGTCGGCCTGTTTCCAAGTCAGGGAAAATACATGTTAAAAATGAGGTAAAAGTCTCGAAAAGATAGGGGCAAATTAGAACGCCACCCGATCGAGCACATACCTCCACCAGGATGAACAGTTTATGTTTTGTATCCCACTGATAGACCGGATCTGGACCTGAACCTCAATCAAAATCTAAATCGGCTTGTTCTTGTCACCTAACCAATTCATCCACCTAGTTTTGTCATAACCAGTCTACAACTTTTTGAAATATCATGCTATATATCACTTTTGGCTCCATCTCTCAATTATGAAGAATATTTTTTGAAATAAGACAGACAGACAAACAGGGGTGAAAACATAACCTCCGTCCACCTTTGGTGGCCGAGGTAACTATGACGCAATCCTTTTTAAAGATGACTTGTACACCATTGGAATCAGAGGCCATACGGTGGTCAATGTTACGCAGAGCTTTAAGAACCGGTAGCCTGAGGAAGGATAGAATGAGCATTGGGTGACGAGTGATGGGTTGTGGGCAATATTGTTAGTCAGTGTCAAGTTTTGAGCAAAGATTAAATGCTCAGAAATTTAAGCATTGCCCTCAGAAGCAGACAAAGTATGGGATCGATCAAGGCATAAAAGTGATGGGATTGAATAAAATAATAATAATAAAGTAAAATGACTGCCAATATCCAGAAGGTTTTCCTGTTCCTCATTTGAAAGCAAAGAGACTGCATTTACATAGAAGGAAGGTTTCCTCCTCCCTCCCACCTTGACAATGTGAAAGACTTGACTGGTGTGTTGACAAAGGAGTATTATATTTACTTAGGTTATCTGCAGTTGAGTGGCACTTCCAGTGTCTAAAGACAAGGCTTGATTCTCTTCATTTGGCGGAGTTAAAAGCCATGCTTTTCGTTGGGGTAGAGTGAGGGATGAAGATGTTCATTCTGGAAAGTATGGTGTCAGAGATCTCTAATTGACTTCATCA
Organism: Eptatretus atami; assembly: GCA_035128595.1. Classification (NCBI taxonomy): domain Eukaryota; kingdom Metazoa; phylum Chordata; class Myxini; order Myxiniformes; family Myxinidae; genus Eptatretus; species Eptatretus atami. Next base: position 112,296,660 of record CM068955.1, read on the forward strand.
TGGACTACCACCCAATAGGGGAGAAAGTGCAATTGTCACATGGATTTTTCACAAGGAAATGGTATCCAGCAGATGTGGAAGGGGAGGAATGAATGGCGAAGAAATAAAAGAGCAAAATCATTTATAACTGACCCAATCAGCTCTGTTAAAGAGTTTCACACTTTTTAGGATTGAGCATACTTCCCGAGGATGACAAAATTTCAACCAACTTGCACAACAGCAGGATTTCCTGACTTTTCAGAATAAATGAATGAAAAAAATAAAATAAAAAACTTACAGGGTTTTGTTTTATTTCCTTCTTCTTGAGCAGCTTTGCATCGTTTTTCTTTTTTATTTGTTTAACAGCCTCCTTGGCACCGTCTCGGCGGCTCCTTCGCCGTCCTTTTGACTCATTCTGACTCTGATCCTCCCGTTCTGAGTTTAAAGTCAGACAGCTCTCCGAGTCACTGTCAGACATGGTATTGCGGACTCGCCGCAACTTTCTGTTACTTCCAGCCGAGAATGCAGCCGTACCATCTGTAAATGACATGCACATACCAAAATACAAGAGAAGGGGAGAAAAAAATAAAAATAAAAAAGCTCAAGCAAAATCAAAAAGTACATTACAACCTCATGTGCACCAACACAACAACAACAACAACAACAAAACACAGATTGAGATTTTGGGAATTTCACAAGGAAGGGGTTAAAAGAACAGGTGTGATGTGGAGAGAATTTTGATATACCACAACCATTATCTTGATCTATTTTAACATGCACACTTGTTGAATGTAGTGTCAAAGGACATGTAACAAAGTTATAATCAACATTTTTCTCACTCTGTCAACCGACTTCTGGCACAAAACCGACAACTCAGCTTTGCTGGTTGAAGCAATGGAGATATATGATGCCGCTCCAGTGTTAAGTCTCCAATTGCATCTAAAGACCTGTGCTGTTGACACTCAGAATCCATCCTCGCTCGTCTGATTGTTTCTCACTGTTCATTTTCGGTTTATTGTTAGTATTTTAATTCGTAAAAGACAACCAACCTCCATGCTAATAAAACAGATGCCCAATGCAGGCAATTAGCACTATACTATGTTGCCAATTGTTGAAAATTTATCTATCTTACCGCTTATCCTTTTTCATATATATATATATAAATATAAATATATATGAATATGTTGTTCCAGTTTTGAGGGTAGATGGAATGATTGAATAAGGAAATTTAGCATTGTGGAGTGAAGCATGCTCCGTGGCCAAGTAGAATCATCTCGATGTAACCAAGTTAGGGAATCTGTGAGCTTAAGTGTTACGTGTCACCACACGATGGGTGGTGCGGTGTTAATTAGACTTGGGAGTAAAAATAAGTTCCCCAGTACGTGATTGCCCTCTGTGATTTTCCCTATGTTTTTTTTATATTTCAAGCCAAGCAGTAAAGCTGGGAAACGCGTCCCTGAATCGACAACAAACAGGAGAAGCCCCGCCTTCCCGGGTTTGGGGGCGAGCAGGCCACGCCCCAGAGGCGGAGGATATAGAGGGCAGAAGGAGAGGGGAGTGATCAAAGGGACAGGAGAGGGTGGCGCATTGCACAGAGGGATTGTGGAAGGCTCCCATCTGGTTCGGCAGAACACGCACGCACGCACACACGGTCAGTGTGAGGACCGCACGAGGCAGGTGGCACCTTTGAAAAGAGGAAGGCTGGGACATTTGGAGCCTTCCGGTGGAAGCTGCTAAAGAAGCGCCATTTTGCATGCGTGTGCCCTGCTACAAGTGAAGCACCATTTTGCTGTGTGTGCACGTGCTGGTGGAAGCGCCTCCATTCGGGTTTGATGGGGGATCAGCTTTGGCCCAAGCTGAGTACTTAAAAGGGAGTGGAGAGGGGGGGGATTTTTTTTATTTTGGTCACCCCTTTGTCTGTATTTGTGTCCATGTGCGAGGCTTCAAACGAGAAAGTTAATTTATTTATTATTGGCATTATTTCCGTCCACATTATTGTCTTTGTAAATATTTGTGTATGTGCATTAAATGTGTATATTTTGAAGATACCATTCGTGTAATTGTTGTGGGTTCACGGATTAAATCCCCTTGTGTTGTCCTGGTGCAGTGCTCCTGTGCCGTAATCCTCCGCCAGTCCGCTATTGCCCACCGCCATGCCCTTCGAGCACGTGTTGAAATCTATGCCAATCATCGTGTCCGCCTCCTCTTAATGAGGAACCAATCGGTTGTTCGGGGGCTTTAGGTGTTAACCGCCTGGCTCCGACAAATTTGGGTCGGGGGGTTAACTTGGGCCAACACCCTTGTGACCGCGCGCGCGCACACTAGCTTTCACCCAAAAAACCGACGTTTCATTTACGTAGACTTATCAGGGATATGTTCACAAACATTAATCTTTATAAACAGCTGCGGGTGACGGGTGGAAGAAAAAAATTGGCTCGGTAATTTAGAAAACACGTGAAGACGGAGAACGGCTCGGAAATCGCGTGTTATTTCACAACTCACTCAGGGCGACGGGGCACGAACCGAACCACTCGCTCAGGGCGACGGGGCACGAACCGAACCACTCGCTCCAGGCGACGGGCACGAACCAACCACTCGTTCAGGGCGACGGGGCACAAACCGAACCACTCGCTCAGGGCGACGGGGCACGAACTGAACCACTCGCTCAGGCGTCGAGGCATGAACCGAACCACTCGCTCAGGGCGACGGGGCACGAACCGAACCACTCGCTCAGGGCGACGGGGACGAACTGAACCACTCGCTCAGGCGTCGAGCATGACCGAACCACTCGCTCAGGGCGATAGAGCACGAACCACTCACACTGAATGACGTGACTGGAAAGTGTCTGCATGAGTGAACGATTCACTCAGAGGACTTAGCGCGGTTCCGCTATTGACTGTAAGGTATTCGGCAAATGGCTTAAGCACTCATGCAAGCACTCCAATTAAAATTTAAATGGTTGATAAGGAATTGTTGGCCAGGCTGTTGCTGCATATTATGTCGGATCCCTTTAACTTTAAAGCCAGTCTTCACTGCGCACACAGCAGTTAATTAAATAAAATGAATTCATTCAAATAACGACTTTCTCCACAAAAGAGTTGCAGAATAATACAGAACCCTGGAGACTTTGCAAAGTTCAGTCGCCCATGAAATAAACATTGCAGATAATCCGCCATCTTGCCTGCTCATCTGGGCACGCGACACATCAGTTCGGGGTCCGCACAAACATTATAACTTTTTTCATTTTCAAGCGTACGTTTTTTTTCCAGATTTGCTTTGATTCCCTGAAGAGCACTTTGTGAAAACTCCAAAAATATAGATACAGATCTGGCACACTCTATGGATCGGCAGTTCTTCTGGGGGATAGGGCATGAGGTAATGGGAATAATGCATTAAATCATACAGCTCAATCAAGCTCGTTAATCCTGTTTCATTCCTAAATTTTTTGTTCACTCAATATAATTCTCCAAACAGGAGAAAAAGATGTTTAATGCTTTGGAAATTTCACATTTTCTTGTGTTTCTATGGAGGAGGGAATATAGCCAAGCTTGCTAAAAGTAAATGTGTATCGTCTTAGTTATAAAAGGATTATTATTTCTTTAAAATATCAAATGTCACAACAGATTTCGACACTTATTTGGTGTGGACAATATCCGATCCTCAAAACCGAAATATTTTGATGATATACTGTAATTAGTCCGTGAGAGTCGATCGTGGAAAATCGTATCATGTAATGCATCAAATCGCTCGATGCTCCAATTTGAAAACTATCGCACCAGCAAAAGCAATGTATACAGTGATTCGTAGCTATAATGAACAGACATTCAATAATATGAGTGAGGAAAGTGGGGAAAAAAAAAAAACCATCGTTAAGAAACACCCAATTTTCACTCTTGCACTTCCTTGCTACGCACATGCAAAGCTTCAGGCTGCGAGGTTATATAGTTTTGGAGTTATGGAGAGGAGACACTGACACACACACACAATATATGTACTGTATATACATATATATCCAGTAAGTGAGCGAACAGGCGATTCAGAGTCAATACACTACCCGTGTGTAACAAAAATGCACAAAACTCAAAATTGAATGAATATTGATATTTGTAAACCTCTGCATGCACTACCTGGACCCAATAGCTCTTACATGAGGTGTCATTCAGCATTACACATGCCGTGGTTATGACGTTTACCATGTTCAGACACAATCATGCAACTTGCGATAGATACATAGAAATATTTATATTTTCAATTGTTACTTACGAGATATTTTTTTTTTTTTAAAGTTGCTTCAATAATATATTAATTTAACGCCCCTCTTTACCTCCAACACCGAAGGTGAAGGAGGTTTTGTGTTCACCCCTTTCTGTTTGTTAGTTTGTTGGTGTGCAGGAGATCTCAAAAAGTTGTGGACGGATTCGGATGAAATTTTGTGGACAGGTTGGGTTTGTGACACGGACGAACTGATTAGATTTTCGTGAAGATCCGGATCCGACTGCTAGAATTTTTTATAGTGATTCTTCATCATTGAGAGATCGGGCCAAAAATGATATATAGCACGATATCTCAAAAAGTTGTGGACGGATTCAGATGAAACTTGGTGGACATGTTGGGTGTGTGACAAGAAATAATTGATTCGATTTTGGTGAAGATCTGAATCCGGATCTGGGAACGATAATTATTTAATTTTAAACGTGATTCCTCACCATTGAGAGATAGGGCCAAAAATGATATCGTACTGTATGGCATGATATTTCAAAAATGTATTAGTCCTGATATGTTCTCGTGGATCAGGCATTGCTTGTGCGGAGGTGTGCGCTCGACTGAGTGCACTTCTCGTTCGCTTGTTTTTTCCCCTATTATTTTCACTTTTCTCCCAGTTTCAGTCTCCTTGACTTTTAACCCCTGAATCCTGACCCTCCCTGTCAAAATCACTCTCACCCCCACATGTCTCCTGACCCCCAACACTGCTCTGACTCACTCCCACCCTATAATCAACACTAGCCCCTGTCCCGTCTCTCTCTTGCTCAGACTATCGTGTCTGGTGAAATCTCTCAAACAAATTTGACCATAAAAACTAATTGGTGGTTGAATTCAGTGACCTGATATGCAAATCCTCTTCAAATTTCAACTCAACTGGATGAAAATTGAGGATTTTAGAAAATTCAACGAAGTTGTTGACCTTTTAGCCTATTTTTGACCTCAAAAAAAATTGATTTCGCAAGCAACAAAGATACAAACAGACAAACAGGAATGAAAACATAACCTTCGTCCAACTTCGGTAGTGGAGGTAAGGATTAAATAAAGTTTGGCCTGATAGTTTATTTTTTGACAAATTCACACCCCCACCATCCCCCACCACCCAGCCCCCCCTAAACTTTCAATATTGGACATAAACTCTGCAAAAGAAAGAGAATACTCAAGTAATGCTAACATGCTTTGTCTGGCAATAATAATTCTGTACCATTGGCAAAGTCTGTGGGTTCAGGTTTCCATGCAGATACTTGGCTTGAAGAGCCATTTCCTTCCTCGTCGCTGTCACTTTCCTCAAGCCACAGAAGAACCTTCGATCGCCCTCTCCTAGAATTTGAAGCAAGACCATTCTCTTCTTCTTCATCATCATCTTCTCCTGCATGTCATATCAAACAAACAATGACAACGTGAAATGTGAACACAAAAAAAAAAAAACATGACAATAGAATATGTGACAAATAGGTGAACAAATGGTCATGCAGACAAATCACTAAGTAACAATCATAGTTTTATGTTGAAGTCTTTTAAATAAAAGCATTGTACGTTTTAATAATGAACTAATAGATTAAATAAATAAACAGCAAGAGCAAAATTCGAGTAGATGTGCCAGAAAAAGACAAAAGTTGAAATGAGCAGTTCTTTCAAATCAAAACACTTTGTAAAGGGGAGCCGGGGTGGGGGAAATGAGCAAATTCTCCATTTTTGAAGGACCTGCTGTTGTAGATGCTGTTCATCTATATTCTAGCCGAAAAAAAAAGAATTTGTGCATATATTTGTTTATTTCTTTGTTTGCTTGTTTTTATAAATGCTTCAAAAAGTTTTAAAAAAAAAAGAAAAAAAGAATAGTGCACCAAATCCAAAGAAATTTTGCTTGTTGCCCAAGGTTATCACAGGTATGGTTTCTGTCTGGGTAGTATATTTGGGGGAGGGGGTTCCGGATGGGGGAAGACCCCCATTCTCTCAATGTAAATGTGTATCGTACAGCATCACCCGATGGTAGCCAATATTACAAATCATCTTATTATTATTATATAAAGAAAGTTTCAACAACTTAACAATATGCATTTATGTTGATGTTGAAATCTTAGTAATAATCATTCAAAAATTTTCAAAATGTTTCATTTCACTCATTTTAAGCAGAGGTTAAAACCCAAAGCATCCAACATCAGGCTTCACAGCGAAGCGGAAGTAATTTTTGCTCATGCCATATATAAGCAGCGAGGATAGTTGACAAAGGTGATGTTAGTTGACTTCCAAGCAGATTGAAGATGACCTCAGGCAAATCAGAGTGAATCAAGTAGGGTGTTTGTGAAGTACAACGTGCTGTCTTTTCATTAAATTTCTCAGCAAAGCAATGGGTAAAAAAATGCCTAGTCCAACATATTGTTACGAAAATGAGAATTCCTGCATTTTGTCATGACACAATTTAAGGGTTTACTGCAGTGTTTTCCATCACCAACATTGTGACACGAGTCCTGTTCCACTTGTACTTGGTTAAATAGGAAATTTACTCAAACTTTGCACTGAAGCTCAAAAACTTTGCAGAAGCTAAATGATTAAAACACACATAAAAAAAAATTCTTGATGAAGGACCGAGCCACAGCGAGTTGAGGCCGTTTATTCCTGGTATCACCTGAAGCATTGTGGAGAAAACAAATGCAAATGAAGGTGAAAAGTGAGAGCAGGCAGAATGCAAAAAAATTCCTGCTATGTGAAACACTGCACCTCATGTCTGCAGAAAAATTTTTTTGGAACACCGGCCATATTTTGCATCCAATCATCATAACTTTGTTAAACAATTCTCCATGTGGGCGCTCCTTTTTTTTGAAAGGTTCATGTTGATCGTTCAAGCGGTTGGAGAAACAAATTTAAAAGTGAGCAATGTGAAAAAAAACAAAAAGGTGAGGGAAGAAAACTTCCTCATATGTGAAACACCCGTTAACCATGCCTGAGAAAATGAATTTTATGAATGCCACCTGCATTTTCCTTTTAGGTCATTTCCAATGACCTAATATAAATTGGTGAGAGAAAGGGTAATATGGTCCGTCCGTCCTTCACAAAGAAGTTGAAGCGGAGATACTGTCATAGTGATCCTGATAGAGGTCGATGAGACGTACACGATGTATGACTTTCAAGGTCACCGAAGGTCAAGGTCAAGGTCACGAGGCCTTTGAAGTTGCGAAAATGCGATTTTCAAATTCTATCTCCTCCGCCATTCTCAAGCAATCTTGAATTTGATTGTAGCAAATGAATCTATGGGACAATATCTAAATTTTGATCGGACCGATTTTCGATATTCGCTTTCCGTTTGTCGTTACGTGACTTCAAAGTGGCAAAAAAGGCGAAAATGACAATTTTCATGCGAAAATGACATTTTAAAAATCTATCCTCTCCTACATTTCTCAAGCAATCTTGAATTTGATTGTGGCATATGAATCTATGACCATATCTAAATTTTGATCGGACCGGATTTTCATATTCTCTTTCGTTTCGCTCACGTGACTTCAAAGTTTGCAAAAAACTGCCCACCTACCTTCAGGAGGCATATAATTCTCTCGCAGAGATGACCGTCACTCCCGCACGGGGGTAATTTTTATTTCATCTAATCATCGTGTAAGCTTTTACCATTGCACACATTTCTTATTCAGTCAACTTGGTTATGGGATGGCTTTGAAGGCCATAAACATGCAAGTTGATGAGTCTTTCCTTAGTGTTGGTAGACTGCACAAGTGCAAACACATCGACACTTACCACAAGAGATGGTTTGAGGCCAAATTTTCCAAGCTGGAACCCCCTCCCCCCAAAAAAAATAAAACCCAGGAAAAGGCAGGAATCCAGACATCAATTTCCACATTTTTCCAGGAAACAATTCACCAGGAAGAAACACCAGCTTTGGCTCTATTTGTTTGAAAGCTTTTCTCAGGCTCGAGTTCGAGAAAATTAGGCGTGCACCATCTCTAATTTCTATCATACATGCGTGTCAGCGGTGTGGCACAATAGACATCGATATATATATATATATATACACACACACACACACACACACACACACAACACACACACACACGCACACGGCTGTCTGTTAGTCTGTTCTGTCTTATACTGATTGGCTGTGTGAAGGTTCAATGTGATTGGCTCCTGGCAAGATTATCATATACGTTTATTAAAAGCTGATATTCAAAATCCGATTCAATATTTTTACAATCAGAACTGATGGTCTAAATAATTATATCGAAATCTCGAGTTAAATTCGAGAAAAATTCGGAAAAAAAACGACTTATTAAAACCCCATATAATTAAATAATACTCTCAGTGGGACACGAGGTTAAATTGCTCCAAACAGATGTGTTGTATTCACAATCGCCGATGCGCGTTCCGGTACTTTTCTCTTCAGTGTGAAAAACACAAAAGTGACTATTAAAAAGCATCATCCGATATCGGAAGATTACGAATCGACGTCTCACAGGCGTTCTGAGGCACACCGTTTGGATAGGCCCAGGCTTTGAGTCTTGCGGCGCATAGGACGATTCCTTTATGGCCCAGTGGAATTGGAATCAATCCAAGCTATATAAACACGATGTATTATATATGCACATAAGCATTAGCAACGTTTTGGATTCATTACATAACCCGAGTTGTTGTTTTGAGGCATCGAGCAATCAAACCAGCGTTCTGTGCCTATGCACCGCCCGGGTTATTTTTATTTTATTTTGGGAACAATCGAAGCTGTGCTTACTGTTTATACACCGGTTTGTGAATTTCACATTTATGCCTGAAGCACACCAAAAGAAATCCCACCTAATGTTTGGACCCGTTCCCGTTTCCCATTAATTAATCGGACATACTGTATTCCATAACCTTTCGTTGCTGCCGTGAACGTAATTGTCTGGTCTGTGTTTTTTGCTCTTCCACGAGCCTTTGTATACAAAAAAACCCAAAATAAAGTAAAAAAACAAACTGAGTACGGTATTCTTTAATGCCATGCATCTATTAATACTAGAAGGCACTTCGTGGAGCACATACCTCCGCCATGTAATGCCTGATCCACGAGAACATATCAGGCCCAATACATTTTTGAAATATCATGCTATACAGAACTCTATAGTATTATAAATCTGTTGGGGCCCATCTCTCAATGGTGAAGAATCACTTCAGAAATTAAATAATCCTCGTATCCAGATACTGATACGGATCTTCACCAAAACTGAAACAATTCGTCCTTGCCACATACCCAACCTGTCCACCAATTTTCGTCCGAATCCGTCCACAACTTTTTGAGATATCGTGCTCTATACCGGTTTAGCACGACCTCTCAATGGTGAAAAATCAATTAAAAACATTCGAGTAGCCGGATCCGGATCCGAATCGTCACCAAAATCTAATCAGTTCGTCCTTGTCACACACCCAACCTGTCCACAAAATTTCATACCGATCCATCGACAACTTTTTGAGATATCCTGCACACCAACAAACAAAGACAGAAATGGGGTCAAAACATAACCTCCTTCACCTTCGGTGGTGGAGGTAATTAATTGTTTATTAATCATTAAAGTGTCGCCACAAATGCGCAAGATCGCCGTCCATGTGATGCGATCTATACGGGTCCCAGCGTCGTGTTTCAGTACGTCACCTTCACCTTCTTCTTCTCTTACTGGCAACATATTTCGCTTCCAAAAAAACAGCTGTTTGCGGTTTTGAACTCCAACCCCTGCCCTCTACCTTCACCCGATTATCTCCCGTTGGAAAGGTAATAATCGATTTAACTGGTTGAAAAAAAAAACCCCAAAAAACATTGGCATGGTCACGTATTCCATTCGAACGCACTTGAAGCAACTATTAGCCATAGAAAATTTTGCCGCGCCGACAGCTTCATGACTCTCAAATACTTTAACCACTCTTCCTTCTTCTTCATCCTCAATCCTTTTCCTCTTCTTTATCCAATAATGCCACCGATAGGGATGAAAACTGATGACGAAAAGAGAGAGCAAGCTCGGCACCAAATGCAAGCCAGAAGATCAAATGCAGCAGAGATGGTAGCTGAACAAGAATGTGAGAGAGCTAGAAAAAGTACACGCCGAGAAGATAACGACTGTAGATCACGAGAAAATTCTGCTGCTAAAGAACGAATGCAGGCATGTCGACATTCCATTACAATGCAAGAACAGGCCCAAAACATTGTACATAGACAAATGGCTCGCTCAGATGCTTCCATTAGAGCTCACAAACAGGCTCGACACAATGCCCAACGAACAATCCCATCGGGACAATCCAGAAGAGACTGTCAGAACAGGTGTTTTGATCTTATAAACAAGTCCAGAACAAGCCTTGAAAGTCAGTGAAGTGGGAAGGAAGGATGTTGGTGGTGATGGGACTTGAAATGCCCAATCACATTTCCCGTTACTGGGGATGGGTACTTTTGCTCGTAGAATATAGAGAACCAAAACATTATCCTGAACGTTGTGTTGACCGGAACTTTCAGTGGAGTCCTTTTTCATCTCATTCACACAGGGGCCTCGGCCGATGCTCCACAACAAGGATGGTTGTGGATGCCGATTATGTCAGTTTTGTCCATATCAATTAGGGCCAATTGCAACATAAGAATGGGTCATAAATGAAAAGCAAATAAATTTACAAAGATTACAAAATACCAGCAATAACAAAATGCACAAGAAAAACACCATTTTCCATGGTAACGATTATATGACGAGTTGGACTGAATACCTTTGTTATAACAACAGGAATCACAAACATCATAAGTGTGTGTACCTGTGACTTCAATCCCATGTATGCATGAGCTTGTCGCAGAAGATTCCATGCACTGCCCACTGTTTTCGTCATTGCCAGATGACATCCCAGCCTTCTGGCTCTGTAACAAAAGGCACAAGTCAAAAGCCAAAAAGTAAAGTAAGAGTTTGTTGAATGTAATATATAATTGGACTCCCAATCCTTGAAGTTTGAGTTTGCATGGTCACAAATTTAACAAAATCATTTATGGAATACAACAAGCCTGGTGTTGGCGTAGTGGTTATGGTAGCGGCTTGGGATCCAAAAGGTCCTGAGTTCAAGCCCCGTTGGCCGCTTGAATTAATACACACCAGGAGATTGATTCAGCCTGTCATCCTTCCGAGGTTGGCGAAGTGAGTACCAGTGTACTGGGCCCGGTGTATGCCCCGGTTACAATAGGTGTACCATATCCCTGTGTCGTAAGAGGCGACCAGGGTTGCTTCAGGAAGGGCATCTGGCGTAAAACCTGTGCCAAATCATTATGCGGATCATAACGGATGATCCGCTGTGGCGACCCCTAACGGGAGCAGCCGAAAGAAGAAGATTTATGGAATACAACAATTGGCATCATCGGGTAGAGCCCCTTGGGGTATACCATTCCAAAGAGCTGTATCAATCATTTGGATTCAACGGTAGATGATAAATATTATACTTTATATTTTGGAAAGGGTGTTTCATGGGCCAATGCCCTATTCACATTCAAACCCCCTTCCCTTTACAGATCTAGAATGCGGCGCCAGTTTGTAATAAGTCGGAGCAGTGGAATCCCAGAACTCAAAGCCAAGAATAAGGTTTAATTGATGAGCAGAATATATACCAAACCACATCATAACAATCAATGAAGAATAACCACACAACAAACAAGAATACCGCTCCACAATCAACAATAATAACTGCACAACAATCAACACAAATAATCATCAAAAATAATCACACAACAATCAGCGCAAATCATCAAAAAGCCTCGTGCTGGCTTAGCAGTTAAGGTGGCTGGCTTGGGACCTTAGGATCCTCAGTTTGAGCCCCTGTCTGCCGTTGAATTAACACCAGGTGGGGTTGACTCAGCCTGTCACCCTTCCGAGGTCGGCGAAATGAGTACCAGCCTACTGGGGTAATAACCATTTGGGGGTAACCTGCGTCGGAGTGGTGACCCGTCCATGACTGTACTCCTTGCCAATGAAACTGCCTCGGCAGCCCGATGTGCTTTCACGGCATGAAATGAATGGTATATTATTATTAATCATCAAAAATAACCAACCACTCACTCGTCATCAAACATCACCACTCACAAACCACCAAGATTATCACCAACATCAACCTCAATAATGATCACCAAGCTCAATCAATAATCACTGAGAATAACCACTCAATAATCACCAAGAACATTCACTCAATAATCATACAGACATTAAGGTGGATGAAGAAAAGAGTGACAGGCATCGATGAGGTGCATACAGAAACGTTAATTGCAGTGGGAGAAGTTGGAATCAGTTGGACGAAAAGACTGTTGAATGTATTGTGAAAGAGGGTTCGGTTCCGGAAGATTGGTGGACAGGGCTAATTGTGCCGACATGGAAAAGAAAGGTTGATATTCAAGATCAGGGGAAGTTCAGAGATATTACGCTCCCAAGTCGTGTCATGAAGGTACTGGAAAGGATTCTGAATGGGTGGATAAGGAAGAGTGTGGAGCTGGAGATTGATGAAGAGGGTTGGGGGTGACGGATGGGATGTGCATGCTGAGACAGCTGGTGGAGAAGACGTTGGAGGTGCAAGGTGAAACAGCATTGGGATTTGTGGACGTAGAGAAGGTTTATGACACTGTCGCAGAGAGATGGTGATGGTGACACTGAGATGGATGGGAGTGTCAGAAGCAGAAGTTAGGTTGGTGGAAGGGATGTACATGGGAGCGATGGGAAGAGTTTTGGTTGGTCTTCAGATGTCTGAGGAGATCGGATTGAGGCAGGGAAGGTTTCTCAGCCCACTCACGTTTATCATGGTGATGGAGCAGGCTAGCAGGAGGGTAAAAATGAAAGGTATTCTGGGGAGGACGTTGTATGCGGACGATGTGGATGTTGTGGCGGAGAGTAATCGGGAGGTGCAGGAAGTACGAGTGGAAGGAGGTATTCGTGAAGCGTGGACTGAAGATGAGTATGGAGAAGACTGAAGTGATGTGGGTCACGCAGCAGAGAAAACAAACGAGTATCAAGTACAGGTGGGTGTGAATGCACAGATGAGGGTGGGCGGATTGATGGCAGACAGAAAAATATCAAGGAAATTGAAACTTCTCGTGTCTTGCGTCACGGCAGCCAAGCTTTATGGTCTGGAGATGGTGGCACCGACAGAGACAACACAGAGGTTGCAGGTCTGCAAGAACAACTGGGTCAGGAGCAATGTGGGAGTGAAGAGGGTGGATAGAAGGAGAATGGATGAACTCAGAGAGAAGATTGGGGTGCAAGTAAGCTTGACCGGGACATCAATATAAAGCTGGATTAAGTGGGCTGGTCACGTGGTGTGGATGGAAGAGAAAATGGAAAAGAGAGTGGATCGGCTTAACGGAGCATGGTTGGAGGAAAAGGGGTAGACCGAAGTTGAGATTTGAAGATTGTGTGAGAAAGGATATCAATAAGGTGGGGGTGGTTGAGACTGGAGACAGAGGGTCGTGGAGGCAGGGCATGTTAAAAGCAGGGCATAAGATTGGTACCATTGGACCTCACCCCTTGTAAGAGGAAGAGAAGGAAAAAGAAGAATCATCAAGAATAACCACACAACTCTGACAATGACATGGTGAATGACAGCTCTTGCATTTAATTCTGTAACAAGAGGAATATTAAACAAAAAAAGTATTCTGAAACCAAACAGTGAACAAGAAAGGAATATAAATTAAGAAACTTTTACACTTACAGGACGTCCTTTGGTCCATCATGCCTGTGCTAAATATATATATATATATATTGTTGCTGCAAGTTTGAGGTGAAGGGGTGGGGGTTAGGTGAGGATTATTGAGGGTAGAAATTATCACGACTAGGGATGTAGGATGACCTGAGGGGGTGGTGCACTGCCAACTTGAACTCCTGAAGTGGAGGATGAGGTTGAAGAGGTTGAGGAAGGAGGTTACAGAGAAGGAAGAAAGGATTGGGGGAGTTTCTCAAGGAGGGAATTGCTGGAAGAACGTGTGAAACCTTAAGGGACTTCCACACATCACTTACATTCTCACCTTTACCTCGATCTATGTTAACATCAACATCTTTATTCAATCGAATTGCCGTACATACTCCTTTTAATCGTGCAGGCCAGGAATTTAGTCAAGTACCAGCATACAATGGCCTTCTCCTTTCAAGATGCCCCAAGATCTTTCACATCTCCAACCTAAATTATCTTGGGACAGATGGGTATTACCCAAGTCTGTGGATCTATTGGAGATATCATTTACTTCCTGAAAGCAGGAAAGTTACATTTTTGGGAGGATTTTGAGAAAGCGTTCGACAGAGTTGCTCAACGCTTTTTTACAAAACTTCGTTACTATGGCATCGACAGACACACGCTCCACATTGGATCATTTCATTTCTCAGTGATGGACAGCAAGCAGTCACAGTAAATGGTACCGGTTCAACCTGGGGCCTCAGAGGTCAGTGTTTTTCCAGTATATAAAACAACATCCAAGACAAAATCCAATCCAAGCTGCATCTGTTTGCCGACGAAAGCTTCCTCTATCATGAGATCCAGAGTAATGACGACCATCGCCTATTCCAACAAGACGTGTACACTCGCCGACTGGTCCATCAAGTAGTTGATGGCTTTCAATGTTGAAATGTTTTTCTCTCCAAAGTATAACAAGGAAGCACAGACCAGTTCTAAGGAAGTTAAAATAAGAGTCGACCAAGCCCTGGTACACCCTCGGCTAGAATACGGTGCTGAGGCTTGGAACCTTTATACTGTACTGGTTCAACCATAAAGGGCTTGAGAAAGGACAGAAAACTGCCACCCTCTTTGTTCACCTTGATTACCTAGGAGGCAAACCACCTCAAAACGTTGTTGTTTTTCACTCGAGTACAATCTAGTTAATATTATATTCCAACATTTATTGTACCGGCCGCATTCTTCGGGAGAATACAATCAACTCAAATATCTCATATCTGAAGCTACAATTGATTCCTTCATATTCTCATTCTTCCCAAGAGCTGAAAAGATCTGGAATCAGTTACCAGGCACACATCAGTCATTATACCATCTCGTTCAGCCTCCGAGGAGTTAGCACTACAAGTCGTTCGAGTGACGCAACCACCTGCTGGCTTCAGGATGATGTAAATGGGGGAGACAAAAAAAGAGCAGATGTCATTAAAGCCGTGGTAAAATATATTTAATCTTCGGTTTTAAATCTATAATAGCTTTCATTTGCTTTACATGCTCCCCATAATCTTAATCCGTCACTTCTCATTACTTTGCGCCATCAGTCATTGATATCATCCTCGTACCACACCATCCCAGCATCGCTTCCCGAGTGATCTGTTAAAGGGATTACGAAGACAAGACAAGACGAGGAATGATGCAAGGCATTGATTAACCAGACTGCGTGGTGTCATTGTTGGAGCGTCCGGTCTGAGTCTGGGAGGTCGGCGGTTCGAACTCCGCCCGCGCCATATCAAACACTTTAATTAATGGTACATGTTGCTTCCTTGCTTGATGCTCAACATGAAAAACAAGGACAAATGTGTCCAAGAGCCACGTCCTAAAGGTTTTGTCTTCACCAGAAGAACAAGAAGAGGAAGAAGAATTTATTTTAAAAAACAAAAAAAACAACAACTTCCGATATTTTGTCACGTGCCGTCACGTCACGTCCATCATGGACGATCTTCGTTCATGACGAGAAAATAGTGTATTTACGAAATTACAATATATTAAATGGAATAATCTTTAAATAGTAACGTGAACTTTTCGAAACTTAAAAGCAAATGTCCGAATATATTTAAAAGTTCATGATAGACGCTCTCAAAAGGCACCCTCAATGCGAGGATGTGTACAGGTGTTTAGTATTTAAGGAGATCCGGATCCTGTATATAAAAGAGCCGAGTCCAAAAGGTTTTGTCTTCACAAGAAGAAGAAGAACAACAAGAAGATACAAGAAGAACAAGAAGAAGAACAACACCGAGCTCTCTTAGAGCAGCGTTCGCTACGCGAGACGCTGCTAAAAATAAAATGATGGAGCACGGACAAACAACCATAGCGTAGGCTTTGATGGCCCTCATGGCCTCTGAATGCATCCCTAGTTACCAGTAAGTGAACTCGTATTATTAATGTGTGCTCCGAGGTGCAGACACACACCCACATCTCATCCTTAGCCCATCCCCTACGTCAGTGCCGGATTAAGCCTCGGCTGGCCCTAAGGCACATTTTGAAATTTTAGAGAATGGCCTGAACGAGAGAGATTTATTGTATGATACCGGTTATTGGATAAATAGAGTGGTGGGCACTACCGGTTATTTCTAACTGCGAGTGGTGTCACTACCGCGGTTATTGTATGATACAGCGAGTGGTGTGCACACTACCGGTTATGTATAAATAGCGAGTGGTGGCACACACCGGTTATTAGTATGATACGGTTATTGGATAAAATAGAGTGGTGCAACTACCCGGTATTGTATCAAACTGCGAGTGGTGTGCAACTACCCGTATTGGTATACAGCGAGTGGTGTGCACCTACGTTTATCTTGGTCAACTGCGAGTGGTGTGACAACCGGTTATTGTAGGATACAGCGAGTGGTGTCACACTACGGTTATTGTATAAACTAGGACTGCTGTGACTACCTGGTTAGATCAATAGGGTGGGTGTGCACACTAACCGGTTTGTATGGATCAGCGAGTGGTGGCACAGCTACCTGGTTTTGTACAAACTACGCGAGTGGTGTGCCACTGCCGGTTATGGTATCAACTAGCGAGTGTGTGCAAACTACCGGTTATGATAACTACGAGTGGGGCGCACTACCGGTTATGGTTGTGGTTATGGATAAATAGAGTGCGTGTGCCAATACGTACTGTTCAAACTAGCGAGTGGTGGGCACACTACCCGGTTATTGTATGAACAGAGTGTGTGCATCTAACGGTTATTGTATAAAACTATGGGTGGTGTCACTACGGTATTGTATGATACAAGCGAGTGGTGTGCACATACTGGTTTGTCCTGATACCAGGCTGGGTGTGCAATTACCCGGTGTACTGTTGATACAGCGAGTGGTGGCACACACCGGTTATTGTATGATACGAGCGAGTGGTGTGCATACCGGTTATTGTATGATACAGGACGTGGGTGCACATATCGGTTATTGTATGATACAGCGAGTGGTGTGCACACTCCGCGGTTATTGTATTACAGCGAGTGGTGTGCCACTACCGGTTTTGTATGATACAGGGAGTGGTGTCCACTACCCGGTTATGTATGATACGAGCGAGTGGTGTGCACCACGGTTATTGAGATACAGCGAGTGTGTGAACTACTGGTTATTGATGATACCAGCGAGTGGTGTGCACACTACTTTTGTATGATAACCAGCGAGTGGTGTGCACACACGGTATTGTATGATACTCAGCGAGTGGTGTGACACTACCCGGTTATTAGTGATACAGGAGTGTGTGACACTAACGGTTATGTATATAAGCGAGTGGTGTGCAACTACCGGTTTTGTATGACAGCGAGTGGTGTCACTCTACCCGGTTATTGTATGTAAGAGTGGGTGCTAGTTATGATGAACAGCGAGTGATGTGCACACATCCGGTTTTGTATGATACCAGCGAGTGGTGTTGCCACTAACCGGTTATTGTATGAATACCAGCGAGTGGTGGCACTCCTGGTTATTGTAGATAGCGAGTGGTGTGACACTACACGGTATTGTATGTACAGCGAGTGGTGTGCAACTACCGTTATTGATGATCAGCGGAGTGGTGTCAACCGGTTATTGGTATGATACAGCGAGTGGTGTGCACATACCGGTTGGTATGATACGCGAGTGGTGTGCAACTACCACGGTTTTGTATGATAAAGGAGTGGTGTGCAGACTACGCCGGTTATTGTCATGATACAGCGAGGGTGTGCACACATCCTGGTTATTGTATGATCAGCGAGTGGTGTGCACACTCTGGTTATTGTATGATCAGCGAGTTGTGTGCACACTACGCGTTATTGTATCAAACGTGTTGAAAAGTGATACATGACATGAATTAGCGAAACATATGAACGAGACAGGTATCAACACGTAGTGTGGCAAGTGGGAAGAGCACCACGTGGCACGTGTTCCGAATTTTTTGTGATGAGCGGAGGAGGAAGGGGGGGAGGAGGAGGAAGAGAGAGAGGAGGAGAGGAAGGAGGGAAGAAGAGGAGGAAGAAGGAGGAGAGGAAGAGAGGGAGGAAGGAAGAAGGAAGAGGAGAGAAGGGGAAGGAAAGGGGAGGAGGAGAGAGGAGGAGGAAGAGAGGAGGAGGAGGAGGGAGAGGGGAAGGAAGAAGGAGAGGAGGAGGAAGAGAGGGGAAGGAAGAGGAGGAAGAAAGAAGGAGGAGGAAGAAGGAAGGAGAGGAGAAGGAAGGAGGAGGAAGGAAAGGAAGAGAGGAGGAAGGAAGGAGGAGGAGGGGAGGGAAGGAGAAGGAGGAGGAGAGAGGAGGAAGGAAAGGAGAGGAGGAGGAGGAAGAGAGGAGGAAGGAGAAGGAAGAGGAGGAAGAGAGGAGGAGAGGAAGAGAGGAGGAGAAGAAGGAGAGGAGAAAGGAAGGAGGAGGAAGAAAGGAAGGAGGAAGGAGAAGGAGAGAGGAGGAAGGAAGGAGGAGGGGGAGAGAGGAGGAAGAGAGGAGAAGAGAGGAGGAAGGAAGAGAGGAGGGAGGAAGAAGGAGAGGAAGAAGGAGGAAGGAAGAAGGAGGAGGAGGAAGGAGAAGAAGGAAGGAAGAAGGAAGGAGGAGGAAGGAGAAGGAAGGAAGAAAAGGAGGAGGAGGAAAGGAGGAGGAGGAAGAAGAAGGAGGAGGAGGAAGGAGAGGAGAGGAAGGAGGGAGGAAGGAAGGGGAGGAGGAGAGAGAAGGAGAGGAAGGGAGGAGGAGAGGAGAGGAGGAGGAGGAAGAAGGAGAGGAAGGAGGAGGAGGAGAGGAGGAGAGGAAGAAGGAGGAGAGAGAGGAAGAAAGAGGAGGAGGAAGAGGAAGGAGAGAAGAGAAGAAAGGAAAAGAAAGGGAAAAGAGGAGGAGAGAGAGAGAAAAAAAAGAAGAAGGGGAAAAGGAAGGAGGAAGGAAGAGGAGAAGGAAGAAGAGGAAGAGAAAGGAGAAGAGGAGAAAGAGAAAGAAAAAAGAAAGGAAGAGAAGAAAGAAGGAGGGAAGAAAGAAAGGCAGGGGATGGAGAAAGAGAGGAGGAGGAGGAGGAGGGATGAGGAGGCAGAGGGAGGAA
>CM068955.1:112322210-112333039 GCA_035128595.1 Eptatretus atami
GGGAGAGAGATAAATAAGAGCAGATGTCATTAAAGCCGTGGTAAAAATATTAATTTCTTCGGTTTAAATCTATAATAGCTTCACATTTGCTTACATGCTCCCCTTTATCTTAATCCGTCACATTCTCATTACTTGCGCCATCAGTCATATGATATCATCCTCGTACCACACATCCAGCATCGCTGTCCACGAGTGATCTGTTAAAGGGATTACGAAGACAAGACAAAGACGAGGAATGATGCGAGGCATTGAATTAACCAGACTGCGTGTGTACATTGTTGAGCGTCCGGTCTGAGGACTGGGAGGTCGGGCGTGTCGAACATCCGCCCGCGCATATCAAACACTTTAATTAATGGTACATGTGCTTCCTTGCTGATGCTCAACATGAAAAAACAAGGACAAATGTTCCAAGAGCCACGTCGTAAAAGCTTTGTCTTCAACGAAAGAACAAGAAAAAGGAAGAAAGAATTTATTTTAAAAAACAAAAAAAAACAACACTTCCGATATTTCGTCACGTGCCGTCACGTCACATCCATCATGCGCCAGATCTTCGTTCATAGACGAGAAAATAGTGTATTTACGAAATTACAATATATCTAAAATGGAATAATCTTTAAATAGTAACGTGAACTTTCGAACTTAAAAGCAAATGTCCAATAATATTACAAAGTTCATGATAGACGCTCTCAAAAGGCACCCTCAATGCGAGGAATTGTACAGGTGTTTAGTATTAAGGAGATCCGGATCCTGTATATAAAGAGCCGAGTCCAAAAGTTTTGTCCTTCACAAGAAGAAGAAGAACCAAAAAGAACAATGAAGAACAAGAAGAAGAACAACATCAGAAGCTCACTAAGAGCAGACGTCCTAAAAAAAAAATAAAATGATGGAGCAGTGAACAAACAACCAGTAGCGTAGGCTTTGATGCCCTCATGGCCTCTGAATGCATCCCTAGTTACCAGTAAGTGAACTCGTATTATAAAGTGTGCTCGCGAGGTCAGACACCACACCCACATCTCATCCTAGCCATCCCCCTAGTCAGTGCCAGATTACATGCCTCGCTGGCCCTAAGGCACATTTGAAATTTAGAGAATGGCCTGAAAAATTTAAATTGGATCTCGGGCTCATGAAATGGACCCTAGACAAAAGACGAACTGATTCAAGAACAAAATACTTAATACCACAAAACGACAATATATTTATTGAAAGAAATAAGTTTATTTAATCCCTTTTTCCAAATATTTGTGGCCCGAATTTTTGGCTAGGCCCTAAGGCACATCCTTGTCTGCCTAATGGTAATCCAGCACTCGCCGCCTACGTAGACAACAGCAAGTGTTCGCAATCACTTGTGTGTCGGTCCTGGTCCGTTCTGTCACTTTAATTTTTTTTTAGCTTGACTTTGTCATCAAAGTTTTCAAACAAAAGCTTCATGATGAGAACGTCGAAAAATTTTTTTTTAAATAATTGGTCAAAAATGCAAAGGTCCCAAGATTTTGTGTGCACAATTGTCAAAGGTCCCATAAAAAGGACAAAATCACAAAAAAAAAAACTTGTCCATTTCATCGCAATGACCTCAAATTTTAAGATTTAGCATATTAGGTCACCAAATTGGTTCACCAATCAAACGTTGGAAAACGATTTTTTTTTTAAGGTCAAAGTCAAGATTGCATAAAACGTCGGATTATTCATCCAATTGACCTGAAATTAAGACAGCATATTGGTCACCAAATGGGAGGAAGGAGGAGAGGAGAGAAGAAGGAGCGAGGAGAAGGAGGAGGAGAGGAAGGAGAAGAAGGAAGAGGAGGAGAAGGAGAAGGGAGGAGGGAGAGAGAGGAGAGGAGGAATAATAGGAGAGGAAGAAGAAAGAGGAGGAGAGGAAAGGAAGAGGAGGAGAGGAAGAAGGAGGAGGAGAGGAAGAAGAGGAGGAGAGGAGGAGGGAGGAGGAGGAATGAAGGAGGAGGAATAATGAGGAGGAAGAGGAAGAAGGAGGAGGAGGAGAGGAAGAGGAGAGAGGAAGAAGGAGGAGGAGAGGAAGAAGGAGGAGAGAGGAAGAAAGGAGGAGAGAGAAGAGGGAGGAGGAGAGGAAAGAAGGAGGAGAGGAAGAAAAGGAGAGGAAGAGGAAGAAGGAGAGGAGAGAGAAGGGGAAGAGGGAAGAGGAAGAGGAGGAAGGAGGAAGGAAAGGAAGAGAAGAGAGAGGAAGAAGAAGAAGGAGGAGAGAAATAAGGAGAGAGAGGAAGAAGGAGGAGAGGAGAGGAAAAGGAGAGGGAGAGAGGAAGAAGGAGAGGAGGAGAGGAAGAAGGAGGAGGAGGAGAAAGAAGGAGGAGGAAAGGAAAGGAAGAGGAAGAAGTCTGATAACAAAAGCGGAGGCGGACCAGGCTTCACATTTTCAGATGCTTTCAAGTTCTTGACAGTGAGCACCAAAGACGGGGTTTCATCGGATCGGAGTCGAATCCACGTATAAACAAAATCGCACCAGACAGCACCAAACAGATCAGAGGTGAACACACCACAACCTGAGCGCATCCTAAACCGACGTATAAACCGGGATCGAGTCCCTGAGCAGCACCGAACGGACGGACGTACAAACATTTGTAAACGGTCACGTGAACGATTTAAAACAAGAAGGAAACGAAAAAGGCCCAAAACATCGTAACATTACCATTATTTCTGAGAATTCGGTCACTGCAGCAGAAATGGCGAGTGACATCGCGGAGAGACTCGAATGAGGAACAGGCCGGTGTGAGGAAACCCACAAGGTTCACGTTTCCCGCTCGAACAGTTTGCGCAAGCGCAGTAAACTTTCAATGACGTCATTGGACCTTTCACAACTCAGCGGGAACAGTTCGAATCGCTCACAGATTCACTTTGTAAAACGAGCGGAGAAAAATCGGCTTTTATTATATCTTTCAATACCGTCACTGTCTGGAAAATCCTTTTTATTCTGATTACTGTCGATGAACTTACTGACATGGCTCACACACACAATATAAAAACACCAACACCAACGTAAATAGCGTGAAATTTTTTTGACTTATCCAATATCCCCAACTCGAGAAACATACCGTGCCCCCATTCCCGACTCCCTCAGCCTCATTTATATATACACACACATATATATATATATATATATATATAATATATATATATATATATATATACAGCTCTGGAAAAAATTAAGAGACCACTGCAAAATTATCAGTTTTTCTGGTTTACTATTTTTAGGTATGTTTTGAGTAAAATGAACATTTTTGTTTTATTCTATAAACTACTGACAACATTTCTCCCAAATTCCGAATAAAAATATGTCATTTAGAGCATTTATTTGCAGAAAATGACAACTGGTCAAAATAACAACAAAGTTCAGTGTTTAGACCTCAAATAATACAACAAACAAGTTATATTCATTTTTAAAACAAACAATACAATGTTAAACTTGGAAGAGTTCAGAAATCAATATTTTGTGGAATAACCCTGATTTTCAATCACAGCTTTCATGCGCTTGCATGCTCCACCAGTCTTTCACATTGCTGTTGGGTGACTTTATCCATCTGGCGCAAAAATTCAACAGCTCGGCTTTGTTTGATGGCTTGTGACCATCCATCTTCCTCTTGATCACATTCAGAGGTTTTCAATGGGTTCAGGTCTGGAGATTGGGCTGGCCATGACAGGGTCTTGATCTGATGGTCCTCCATCCACACCTTGATTGACCTGGCTGTGTGGCATGGAGCATTGTCCTGCTGGAAAAACCAATCCTCAGAGTTGGGGAACATTGTCAGAGCAGAAGGAAGCAATGTTCTTCCAGGACAACCTTTTACGTGGCTTGATCGAGTCCTTCACAAAGACAAATCTGCCCGATTCCAGCCTTGCTGAAGCACCCAGATCATCACGATCCTCACAAAATTCACACGTGGGTGCGAGAGCTGTGCTGTAGGCCTCTCCAGGTTCCGTCTAACCATTAGACACCAGGTGTTGGGCAAAGCTGAAAATTGGACTCATCAGAGAAGATGACCTTACTCCAGTCCCTCTACGGTCCAATCCTTATGGTTTTTTGCAAACCTCAGCCTGGCTCTTCTTTGCTTCTCATTGAGAAGGGCTTTTTTCTCGCTTTGCACGACTTCAGCCCTGCCAGGAGCCTGTTTCGAACCGTCCTCGCCGTGCACTTCACCCCAGCTGCCTTTGCCATTCTTTTTGTAGGTCACTTGATGTCATCCTACGGTTGTTGAGTGACATTCGAATGAGTTGGCGGTCATCCCGGTCAGTGGAAAGTCGTTTTCGCCCTCTGCCAGTCTGTAGCTTTGTTGTCCCCAATGTCTGCTGCTTGACCTTGTTTTATGAACCGCCGTCTTTGAAATTTTAAGGATGGAAGCAACGTGACGCTCACTGTATCCCTCTGCAGTAAAGCCAGAATTGAATCCCTTTTTTCCTCACTCAAAACTTTTCTTTTCAACTCTTTTGGCATGGTCAATAGTTATTTTTTGATTCCAATTACTTTTGAGTATTACTAGCACTGTTTTGCCATCCAGCTGGTCCTATTGCAAGAGGATAGTGATGACCACAGCAGTGGTTTTTATACTTTTCCTTGTTAAATAAGATTCGGTTCAGGTGATCACTAATCAGTACCTCACTAAGTAGAATGAGGTGTGCCTGTGTTGGAATTCAACAGACACTGGAATGGAATGGCTGCCATACATATAGAGATGCTGATTAAAATTTTAGATCCTCGGTGAGGATCTCAAGTCTTACTCACGTTTGTTCTCTTGTGGACTTTTTTGTTTCACAGCCTACAGTTTTCATCGAAACTTCGTGAAACTTGGCATATATATGTAAAAATACCCTGCGCAGACAGTACCGATCTCCAATTTTGAAAATTCCTCCTAGAAAAAAAAAGTTATGACATCAAAATATCTCCGCTAATGGAAATCGCCAAAAAATTATCTCCGAAACTAGGCAAGCTTTTTGAATTCTGTTTGTGGGAATCGAACAGGGCATTAGTAGAGATGAATTACACCACATATGATACATCACTATGTCGTCATATCAATTTTTATGACGTCATTCCTATTTTTTGACATTTTTTGTTTCACAACCCAGAGTTTTCATCGGATCTTCGTGAAACTTGCCATGTATATGCAGAAAGCCCACGCGCAGCAGTAACCATCTCCGATTTTGGAAATTCTTCCAGAAAAAAAGTTGTCATAATATCGCCGCTAATGGAAATCGCCGATACCATTATCTCCGAAACTGCTGCCTTTTCACAACTCATTTAAAGCCACCATGTAACATTCAACAACTTATCATCGGTGCTTGTTGCTTTCATTCTGATCGTAGAAAATATTTGAAAATACCTAGGAACATTGCTTTTCAACCAGCTTACGATCCCGTTATCAGGTTGAAATATGTTTGTAAAACAAAAATATGTATTTTATATGTGTGTTTTTCATGTTTTGGGTGACCTGACCTTGACCTTGGGTCAATTTCGATCAAACTTTTACACATGTTAACATTACATGCATAAATAGACAGTAAAGTTTCAATATAATAAGTGCAAAACTGTTTGAGAAATAGCCATGTGTAATTCACAAAATTCCCCATTGGTTTATAATGGGCGATAATATAAAGTGATGCAGATCCAGATCCTGATCTTGAACATCACCAAAAGTCCAATATCTTTTTGCACTGTGGATTTCTATCAGCTGTTGAAATTTCCTCCAAATCGGTTAAGAATTGTGACCTGTAGAAGAATGATTTTTTTTAAATCACGCCAATAGCTAAAAACTTTGACGTCATACGCTTGCGAAAACTGTGCATAATTTGTACTAACATGCATTTTAAAACATTTAGATATTCCATTGAAGTTTGTTTTGGCGTCAACAGGAAGTCGCTACGACTTCCGGTCTCTGAGTTATGTCCAAAAATGTGTTTTCACGTTGTGACGTTTAGTCCGATTAAGACGGGGTTTGGACCGGACCGTCTCAGGTGGATTGCCTATCAGGTGTAAAAATTTAAGAACGACTGGTCCAGCCGTTTGGGCTGTAGACGACCGGACAAACAAACAAACCACAAACGGAACAGACCAACATACTTGACAAAATCGAAGATTTCGCCAAGTAACAAATGTTTTTACTTTCCCTGCCAGGAGCATCATTCTTTTCTTTTCTATATTGTTCCGGTTATGGATGAAGGACACAAATACCAGGTGAGGTTGACTCTACCTGTCATCCTTCCTCGGTCGGCAAATGAGTGCCAGCTTGCTGGGATCCTGTCAGCTAGCTGGTATCCTATGTCGGAGTGGCGACCCATCCAGGATTGTACCCAATAACCAATGAGATGCTTCGGCAGCACCAACGCTCTGCACAGAGTATGGCCTAATGGAGGGATGTATGGGGTGACACACTCAACACATAAGGAACCCTCAGTTAGATATTTCTTTCGTAAGTTGTTTAGTTAGGTTACCTATCCCCTCGTGACAGGGACGTGGAAATATGCATGTTTTTGGAGCAGGTTCCATCCCCCCCCCCATGTAATTTCCTGCCTTCTTGTAATCCCCCTCTCCATATATCATCCATCCATTCATCCATCTTCTATCCCATCCTTATTCTCCTAGCTCCTTCCCACAGCACAAACCATACACATAATGCAACATGTCTCACAGTACACACATTACACCTCAAAACACACATTCAGAGCCATGTTAGCACTGCAGTGCCAAATGGCAAGTACCGCAGTGTCGCCAAGATACGACGTCACACTGCGACAAAGGAGGGCCAATGGTGACCTGACATGAGTGGGCAACAGCCACCCTTGCAAGCTTGAAGCCATGCCTTGCCAGAGTCCAATATAAGCTGGTGTGCACCAAGGTTTGGTGGCTGACTGACGCACCAAGTATTGGGGTGAAACACAAAACTGCCTGCCTTCCTGCCTGCTTCCTGCATGTCTGAGAACAGAGCGAGATGAATTATACTGGGGTCAAAGAGACTATGAGAGTGAACAGCAGCACAACATCCTTGGGGCGCAGCGGCTCCATACTGACATAAACCTCTCCCAACACACTACACCGACATCCACACCCACACACCCACTGTATTCCCTTCCTTCCCTTTCCATTCCTCCACTTTGAGACCACCTTAATCCCACTGGCTTGCATGTTGTGAGTGTGAGGCTGCAACTATGCCTCAATCTTCTTTCTTTCTCTCTTTTTTCCCTGGAGTGATTGTGGAGCATCTGTCCGGTGTTTAGATAAGTTAAGAATGTCTAAGGGGTTCTTCTGTACTCAAAGGATAATTGCTTTTCGTACTCTGTACTCGTAATTGATAATTCTGTACTTGAAGGATAATTTGTGACACTGCGCCTGTGAATATTTGCCTGTAAATACGTGCCTTTATCCTTGATAAACTGTTTCCAACCTGCTCGGTTGTCTGTTTCCCCCATTGGTTCGACATAACATATGTAATAAATTGACGGGAAGTTATACCCCAGTAATTTGCTGCAATAGCTTTGCCAACCCACCTACGGTTTCGCTCGGCAGTACATATTAAGTAGACAGGGTGGGAAATCGAGAGCGCGATTCCCCAGTTGGGCCAACTAAATCACCAGTGAGGTAATGTGATAACTGGGCGTGGCGACCCTGCTAGATTTAGTTTCCTCAACCGGCGTCTGCAGTTGCTCAGCAACACATTGGAGCGTGGAGATATCCGTAGCTTGTTGGCTTCAGGATTGGAGGTCGAGTAGCGGGTCCGAGCCACCCCCTCGTGAATCCCGCGCACCACCCCAAACTCATAACAATATATTTATTTCAAACACAAATAATTTGAGGAATGAGAATAAAAGAAAAACACACTCATAATGTTTGATGAATATTTTAATGTCATTGGAAGGTTACAAGGCTGTAAAAGTCCTTTTTCAGAATCAAACATAACAGGAAAATTTTGATGTAGGAAACATATAAGACATGCATATATGACGTGCTGAGGCTGCATTTTAAATGTATCCTGATTGAAAGAAACCTTGATATATATACATACAGTATATATATATATATATATATATATATATATATATATATATATATATATATATTTACACTTCTTTACAAAACTAATATTGATCATTTAAAGCATTATCATTTAATCGGCATTGAAACAGTCAGTATTCAAGTTCTTGTGAATTAATTATACAAAATTGATTGGTATGACGATCATAAAATCAGTGAGTATATTTGTGTTTAACTTTAAAATCTCTCATTGGTTCGAAAATAGCAGGACGGGATGGAAAAAAATAAAACGTGTGGAGGAGATGAACGTACACGCACACCTGTACAGGTGTCTCAAACATACAGCTAGGTGTCTCTATTGGGGAATAATGTTACATGGAATGCATTAGTTTACGTAAATGTTTAGTGTGAGGTGCACTGAGGTTCTCTATTTTGTGAAATACTCTCATTACATCATGCTTGGTTTGCCAACGATTTCACCAGAAGGAAGGTAAACTCCAACCCATTAGAACTCTACATTAGCAGGAAACTTACATTACAGGCCTTGACTTTCCCGCGGTGCGTGATCCACAAAATGTTAGCACCAACGGATGCATGACGGATCTTATGGATTGAACCACTCTTGTTCCATGATGAAACCCTTCTTCCACCATTTCTGAAATGCACATAAACATCTTTGAAGCCCTTGAACACACAAGATTGTATGTGCATGGTGCAAAACTATGCAGGATATAATGGAATTATTTTAATTACTAGACCAGGAATTTTTCTGCAATAGGAAAATCCTAAAGATGTGCACAATGCCCTTCCAGGTGGACGAGACAACACAAGAGCAACAACAAAACGAGCGAGAAAGAGCAATCAGAGATTGCAGACTCTCACCAGGACTTGTTTTGTGTGGTGTTTGTGTGGTTTTGTGTGGCGTTTGTGTACTGGTGCGTTACGTAATTAATGAGAGATATAATTAGAACTGCCACTTTATAACTGCTGGCAGTGATGACTGGGTACCAAAAAGTCCCACTTTGATCGGACACCTGACCTTGACCCATGACGTTTTTCATTATTATTCAATCGAAATGAGAATAAAATTAAAATAAATTCAATTCAAATCAAATGGAAGACCAAATAGGTACAGTCCTGCATTGGGATCATTAGAAGGAACCCGAACAAGCAAAAAGCAAAGATGATATCATCAGGAGGAACCTTGATAGGATTCACGTTTGAGCTGCTGCCCCCCCCCCCCCCCCCCCACCTCTGGGAAGAGATTGACAGGTCACCTCTACCCTCAAACTCATCCAGGCACAGCCAAGTGAGCATTATTCAAAACAAAAAAAACAATAAAAAAAAAATACAGATCAAAAAAATTAATAATTCTGGCTGCCAGAACAAGTGGCCAATCAAGTTGAAATATAAAACATGTATTCCCCGTCACTACTAGATCATAATTGTGAAGTTTCATGTCGATTGATTAAGTGGTTCCAGAGAAAACATTAATATTTTTCTTCAATCCAATATGGCTGCCAAACCATGTGACCTATCAATTATTCCGAAACAAACTTCTACACCTAAGGCTTGGGGAACATTTGTGTGAAGTATGCCTCAATCTGTCGAGCCATTCTGGAGAAGAAGATTTTTTAAAATAAGTTTTAGGGTAAATCCAATATGGCTGCCAAAACATGTGACCTATGACATCATATGTGTGAACCGAAACTTTACATGTACAACTCATACGTGTAAAGTTTCGCCTTGATCTGTTTAACCACATCAGAGAAGAAGATTTTTAAAGACTTTAAAAAAAACAAAAAAACAATATGGCTGCCAAATCCCGTGCCCAATGACGTCATCAATGTTTTTTTTCTGTGGACCATTTTATTCCTAGATGACCCATAAAAAAAATTCATACTGATCAGATGTAGCGTTCTACATAAGAAATTATGACGGCATAACAAAGGCTCGTATGACGTCATAAAAATCACACTTATTCCGCATGAGGAGTACTTGCTACATGCCAAGTTTCAATTTTTTCCTTATGATTTCAGAGACACAGAGGTCCAAAGTTCTTCCGTTTTTCCAACATGGTTGCCACACCACGTGACCTATGACGTCATAATTATCATTACATCATTCTATATGAGTAGTCAACCTATGGTGAAAATTTCGTCTTAATCCAACAAGCAGTTGCAGAGAAAAACACGAAAGTCTGTGTGGACAAACAGACAGACAAACAAACAAACAAGAAGAAGACGTCGTGCAGAGCACGATACTTGCAAAATCCATAAAACAAATTTGACCTCAAAAATAATTGCCTGGTTTAATTCAATGACCAAATATAAGCCTGGTGTTGGCGTAGTGGTTAGGGTAGCGGCTTGGGAACCAAAAGGTCCTGAGTTCAAGCCGCGTTGGCCGCTTGAATTATACACACAGGAGGTTGACTCAGCCTGTCATCCTTCTGAGGTCGGCGAAGTGAGTACCAGTGTACTGGGCCGCGTGTATGCCCCGGTTAGAATAGGTGTATCATATCCCTGTGTCCTAAGAGGCGACCAGGGTTGCGTCAGGAAGGCATCCGGCGTAAAACCTGTGCCAAATCATTATGGACCGGATCATAACGGATGATCCGCTGTGGCGACCCCTAACGGGAGCAGCCGAAAGAAGAAGAAGAATTCAATGACCAAATAAGCAACTCCACTTCAAATCTCAAGTCAATCGGATGAAAATTGACAATTTTAGAAATTCGGCCTATGTTGACCTTTTGGTCGATGGTGACCTCAAAAATGATTAGTTGTTTGAATTCAGTGACCTGAAATATAAATCCTCTTCAAATTTCAAGTCAATCGGATGAAAA
>CM068955.1:112336334-112363912 GCA_035128595.1 Eptatretus atami
ACAACATTTTGAAATATCACCCGATATATCGTGTTGGTCCTCTCTCGTGCTCAATAGTGAAGAATCTGTCGTGTGTTTTTCATCCGTGCCAACTTGTTAGTACTTTTACATCATGAACTTTGTTCCATTTACTTGTCCAACCAATGGCAGCAGTGTCGGTGTGGTTTAAAAAAAAATTCTGGTTTCTAACCAATCATTTTGCTCCACACTTCGATCGGGTTATTGGACCTTCCCCTCGAGGGATGAGCGGTGAAGAAGACTACAAAGGAAGTGTGACGATGCTTCCCTGTCTGAAAGCTCACTGTTTACATCGTTGTAGAAATGACTCACGGACTTGAGTTTCACTGGAGTTAAACTAAAGTTCGCTGGGTTTAAATACTGGAGTTAAACCGCATTCATGGCCCTATCCTCTGGCAGCACTTTGCTCTCTGCGCCCACAGTTTCGTATCATATACCGTATCGCGGTTCTATCTTCAGTGAGTTTTCACTCCTTTCTACCGTGGGATTACTACCATGGAGCCCCTTTTGGTGAGCAGCTTATTCCCACGGGCACTGGACGTTTTTGACACCTGCGTCACCGAGTGGATCATATTATTTTGTGGGCACGACGCCGAATTGGCCCACTTGTGATACGCCATTTCATGCTTCTTATTGAACTTGTGACAGTATTCACTCTCACTCAAGCTTAACAGCTTATGAGACCACTCAGAATGGACGAAGTCATCAACCCCTAAGCGGTGAGTAGAAGTTGATAACTCGATTTTCTATAAGTCAATTCAAAAGTTGTAGTATCTGGATCCGGATGCGGATCCTCACCAAAATCTCATCAATTCATCTCTGTAACACACCCAACTTGTCCACCAGGTTTCATCTGAATCTGTCAATAATGTTTGGAGGTATCGTGTTATACATAGTTTTGGTCCGATCTCTCAATGGTGAAGAATCACTTAAAAAATTCTCATATCCACATCCGGATCTTCACTGAAATCTAACCTATTCGTCCTTGTCGCACACCCAACCTGTCCACCAGGTTTCGTCCAAATCCGTCCATAACTTTTTAAGACATTCTGCTCGCAGACTGACAAACAGAAAAACAGGCATGAATACATAATCTCTGTCGACCTTAGGTGGTGGAGGAAATGATAATAATTGACAATAATAATAAGGATAATAACATGACCCACTCCCCCGACTGTTCACATCAGGAGTGGGTGCCTCTGGTAAAATAAAATATGTCAATTCTCTACAAGTAAACTATTGTTACGGCCCAAGGTTCGAAGTTCGTCATGAGGGGAAGCGCTCAAGTTCCTCTTGAACACCCGGTCCTCGGGTCACCAGCTGCAGATAACTCCACAGTATAGCAGGTTGTAAGTCAACCGTGAACGCTGATTGATACCACCATTCATGGCAGGGTTATTGCTACTTCACATGTTCCTTTCCTTTGGATGACGGTATCAAGGGGGGCTCGTGCCCTCGATACGTACTTGCTTTGTCTTACCTGATCAGGTACAGCTGAGCGGAGCTGCCGAGTACACACCGGCTAACATGTGGAGCCAATCGGTGGGGTAAAATTTCCCAGCTAACAATATGTGCAGAATATGCCGGATCAATGGAGGAAAAGACGCTATGACCTGGGTACATTTTCAATCACAAGCAATTGATTTCCAGCAAGGGCGAGGAAAGGTATGTGGAACAGCAAGCAATGGTTATATTACAGGGGAGATACGTACAGCAGTGACAAGCAAGGATTGGTGAGGTGTGGCAAAATAAATACAGTTATATGCAAGAGAAGACACAGTGCAGAGCTATACCGATCTAAGCTCTTCTGCAGTCTCAATGAAAGTTAACAAAACAGGCACCATCACTAACACTCCTGAGGAAAGTGAGGAGGAGGAGATTGGGACCATACTCTGTGCAGAGCGTTGGTGCTGCCGAAGCAGTCTCCTTGGCTATTGGGCACAATCCTGGACGGGTCGCCACTCCGACACAGGATACTAGCATGCTGGTACTCATTTTGCCGACCTCGGAAGGATGACAGGTCGAGTTCACCCCACCTGGTATTAATTCAACAGTTGAGCGGGATTTGAACTCAGGACCGAAGGATCCAAAGCCCACCACCCTAACCATTAAGCCAACATCAGCATAAGGAAAGTGAGAATAGTAAGAAAGATGAGAAAAGAACGAGGTGGTTGAAACCTCTTGATTATCACTTCCTGCATGGAATGCACACCCTTTTATAATTATTTGGTGAGGGAGGAGCTTGAAAGCGGATCTGAATGGGACGTAGGAGTTTTCCAGCGCCCCCATTGGCGTGTGCACGATTACCCCAGCACTGGCTCCGCCCACGCAATGGCACAGCGGTGAAGATGGCACCACTCTGTCATGGACTTCCCCATGAGCTGTACCGATCTAAGTGGTAAAGCTGCAATATCAATTACATATCTCTGTGATGATATGTACGTCTTCCCGGTAAGAGCTGTACGGCTTTCCAGTAAGTTGTTTCTTTTATTGTCTGTAAGAGTTCTTACATTCCATGATGCCAGAGATACTGTCTTCCTTTTAACCGTCTTGGCCCCACGATAACCGAGACCCACTGACTGTGGGCAGTCAGCCAAATATGGGGTGGGTAAGCTTTGTTTACCCCACCCTTTTGTTGGGTTCCCTGAAAATCCAGAGCAGGCAGTGCAATCCATTAAGAGGGTTATTCAACTACTCTAATTAGTCCTTCCTACCTTGTGGGATAGGGTGTGGGAACATTATGGGTGGTCCTACTCTTTCACGAACCGGTTTACTAGGCTTGACATTCAGTGAGGGTGGCCGGAACTTGTGATTTGTTCACGGTGTTGGCAATAACTCGCCGACTCTCGGTAAAAAAACTCCGCAGAATATTTAATGTACACCAGCTGAGGAATCACTCACTAACACTCACATTTTTTAATCACTAAATATCCCCAAAACCTCCTGTCATTAGAAGTTTGAACAAACGAGACCATAAATGTATCTCCAGCCTCCACCATTACTCAATCATCATTTCGAACAAATATTGTCTCTCAGTCAGGACATCAAAGGGCTGGAAGGATAGCTTGAACGTACGCGCACTCACCTGTGCTGTCTAGCCTGCATTTGAATCTCGACCCAGCCATAAACTGTCATCTTGGTGTTTCGCATGCAGGACGAGGCATCGATGTGTGTGCCGTTCCTCGAAAGGACATTAAGCCGGAGCACCCGCTTGTCAGCACTGGACCTATCTACCAATAATGTTCACCACGATAAAGATACCACGGTGTATGTGGTGAAGGGTCGGTGAGTTGTCACTGACACCCTGAACAACTCACTGGTTCTGCCAAAAATCATGACCTTCATTTGAACATCAGGCCTGGCCAGGTGGTTCGTGAAAGACTTGGGCCAAAAAGGTTTCCCGGCTGATCCACAATAAGGTAGGAATAATTGGGGCAGTTAAAGTAGCAAACAGTCAAAACATAACATAACCACACGGTACAAGTTGCACTTACTTTGCATGAACCACCATTTTTGTCCATCAAACGTGTACAAATTCTGACTTGTGTCGATTCCCCAAACTCCAGATGGACCCGACTTCACGATCTGCATTGCCGACCCGGTGAATGCAAACCAAGTTCCATTGCACAGACGAACTACGGTGTTGTTCGAGAGAATTCCGAACACTGAGTGGTCCCATGAGTGTATGTATGAGAAATTGCTGCCCATGGACGTACATTGAAGAACTGCGTCCACTGGGGGAGGAATTAGAAGAGGTGGAAGAAAAGGTCATTCATTTCTCTGCTTCGTTACTCGAGTTCAGGAGGATATTATTGACAAAACAATGCATTATTCACACAGTTGATGTTTCATCACAATATAAATGATTTTAACAACTGATCACAAGAAGGAACGAACCAAGACTGAACCCAGCAAGTAATAATACAGTTATCACAGTCAGGACCCTCATGGTGCTCGAGTCGTGGACCCTTATGGTAGCTGTTGGGTCTATATAGAGAAGTTAATAAGCATCAATAACATAATAACCGAAACCTGTTTGCTTTCGGTAAATATACTTGTCATTATCCAATCATCCCCTTGAGGGTCTTGTTACGTCTGATGGTTGGGTGCTATAAACGCGAGTCATCGTTGGACCTGGTGCACTCCACGAGAGGGAACTTCAAGCAAAGTTTTTGATATTTCTATCAATGGACGGGAGAAGGTCTTCTCCTGAAAGACATTCAGGTCAGTTCTTGTTTAAATAATATGTCTAGACTGTTGTGATGAAGGCCGATGTTTGCCTGCTTATGGGATCACTTGACCGTATCGCATGATCATGTTTGCTCTCAGCTCGTCTCACTGTTTACGCATCAATTTTCTTTCACTTATCGGCAAAATACCAGAATTCAAACAGGTGCAGTGAAACGACGACATCAATGAAAAACAAATATGCTTTGATATACTATCTCTTTAATTTCACACACAAAAAAAAAAGGTCGTTGAGGTTGGAAAGATCCACATTTAAAAGTGAATGTACCACCAACAATTATCGCGCACCTGCCCAAAAGGCAAGTTTCAGGTCAGAAAGTGCGACCATCATTTTTTTTGGCAGTTTTAAGCTCCCTGAAGTTTTTGTTGTTTTTAAAGGTCTCCCCCCAGGACTTTGCATGAGACATCCTGTGCCAGGTGTTCACCGAGGGTAATCAGGTATCCGACGGTTCAACCATCCATAAACGGTCTTCACCCGGGACTGTGCAGGCATCGTGTGCTGTTTGGTGATTTCAACAAGCAGATGATGATAAACACCTGTCAGACCACCTGTACTCTCCTGGATAAAGACCACTCCGTGGTCGAACCGTTGGACCTGAGTCTTTCCCCCTGGACTCTCGAGTGGGGAATAGTGCCTTCAGTTTCGAAAGCCTCCATAAACGACATAGCTGGGAGTTGCACAGATGCCAGCAGGGGGCAGTGTTACCACACCGACGTTGGAAACAGCTAAAGATCGCCCTCTGATGTCAGAATGGAGCTGCAACGGCAAAGTTTAAGAATAATTACAACCGTATTACTGCATTAATACAATTAAAAACAAAAAAAATTTGATTGAAAAATATGTGTCCTTTGATCCATGTGACTGCAGCACACCTGTCCTGTGACGTGCGTCCTGAGTTTTGTTGTCGGAGTTTCATTCATACTTCTTGCCAAAGCTATAGCAGCCTGGAATTTGTACAAAGGAGATAACGAAGTTCCGTTCGGTTAATGACACTTGCCTAATGCACCAGACCAGATCGGTTTGTTCCCTTGTTTACAGGTCTCTTGCTAACCGAATGCCTGCTTCCAACGCTCTGCGCTCTGGGGGAAAGCCTCGGCCATTTGGTCACGTGCTAAACTGCTGCAAAAATAAACCCTTTAACAAAGACCCCTCTGGTTCACAACCTGGGAGGAAACGCAGGCGGTCTAAGCGTTCCGTTTAGAGACCATGCCTTGGGTGTGAGAGGCAATTGTGTGTTTTAACGATTCATTAAACTAACAAACACCAATTCTCACACTGTCTGCAGCTTCTGCCGAGAACACCGGCCCCCAACCTTGTCCACGCTGGGGCTCGTAAGATGGAAGACCCTGCAGCTCTTGTTTTCCTTCAATGCGTGCTCTTGGAGACCATGACCATTTTCAGTGTCCTAGAAATTGTATGTGTTGTGGTCACGTTTTTGGGGTGGGGTGAGGGCAGGGATTCGACGTCCAATGACGTCATGCTTTCGTCATTACCTTCTCGCGCTGGGTATTAGGTCACAATATTGGGGGAAATGCGTTCTCTTATGAAATCCTTCTTTCTACGCAGATACGGACTGTGATTATTTCCAAAACACAACAAAATTTTGTCATCGAGTTGGATTTGAATAAAAAAATGTAAAAATTAATATCTAAGTTATTTTTCTGTTTACTCTGGAACCCTATATGTTTCTTGAAGCTCACTCCGTTGTGCTTAGTTGTCGTTTGGGAAGGGGTAAGGGGACTGGTTCAGAAGGCACAGCTTACGAACAGACAATGTACATGGTGGCCACGATGTCTTGTCACCACTTGGAAAAATTGATGCTGCCTTTCATCATATTAGCTGACAACACAGAAGGGTTCTACAAGTTATACCACATTTTTACTTCATTACATATTTTACAGCACATGACACAAGCCTTAAGTGTCCAGTGAATCTGTTTGTGCTCCATCATTGTCATTAAAGAGAATAATTTTGCGCCAAGTTCTGTGGGACATTTTCCGGAGCACTGACAACACTGACGCTGACAACAATCCATTGTTCAATGGTGTAATTGTTTGCATCACCCATGGTTACGTTCACTCAATCTGAAAAAAAAAAGCTAAAAAGGAAACGAATCAACACTATGCACACAAAGGGAATGCCACAATTTTTACAAGGGGTGAAAAGACATTGTGGCCACCCTGTGGAGGATGAAGAATGACTTATTGGATATTTGGATTCCATCACGACTCACGAGGACCTGTTTGTTAACCCTTTAAGCACAGCTGAGCCATGCTTCTCACCTAACTTCCTCGTGCTGCTCAAGAAAAGTGTCGGTATTTTTGTATGCTCAAGAAGCTCCTTTTAAAGCTGTGTTTTGATTTTTCGAAAGGAATCATCTTGCATGTTTTTGTGGTTTTAATACATTTCACGTATGGTGCGCATTGTCGGTGATCAGCTATAACTCTGCACATGCGGCTGCAACGAATGTGGCATTATGGAGTAGGAGTTCACCTGACATTTAGGCAGTTCCCCTTTCCCTGTGGCATGTTTCCGGATGATGTTTCATGGGATCCTGGTCCATGATTCAGTGAATAGTGAATACCAGTTTAAATTCCCTGAAGTCATGTGGAAGGTTAGGATTCAGATGAATGAGACATCCTAGCTAGAACATCAACCCCAAAGATGTTCCGACTCGGAGGGTATGGGTTTCTTGTTGGCCACTGCATTACTTCTAAAGCTTCCTGGGTAAGGTACTCCATGGGGATTCTGGGAGCATGGTGTCGAGCATTATGGTGCAACAAAAGGAGATCTGGTCCAGTGGAACCAACAAACGGTCTTATCAGATCACGGGCTGTGCCAATGTACTGCCAACCTGAAAATCTACCCCTCGGAGGTATGACAAGTGGCATCCCAGATTCCAACAATGGAACAACTCTGACTATCTGCACCTGAGTTAAGAATTGTTATCAACCATCCCAGGTAGTATTTCCAGAGTTTCTTTTAATACAAGATTGAAGCTCATAGAATAGTGAAGAGACAGAGGGCAAAAAGGTAGTGTATTGACAGTGAGACAACAGATGCACACAATAAGCAAGGGAATGAATGAGCAGAAAAAGAGGAGAGAGAGGAGCTGATGAAACAGTCATTTGCATGTAAGAGAATTTGGTTAGGTTAACTATGGTGAATGGGAGTAGAAAGTATTGAAAGTAGAGATTGGGAATGACCTGAGATGGTAGTGCATCACTCGCTTGAAGCCTTGGAGGGAAGAAAGAGAGATTAAATAGTCTCCAAAAGGCAGTTCCACAGACAGGATAAATGAGGAATGAAAGAGTGAGGTGAGGGGGGGGGGGGTGTAATCATGGATTTTGAGTGTTTTGGGAGGTGCATAATTGAAAAACATATGCATCCTGGAGGAGGGCTGAGACAGCAGAGGGAGCTAGATCGGAAGAGAGAACACATAAAACAGAGGTCACTGACTTGCCTGAAATGTGAGACCAACAGACCTTGTGTTTCGCCCTCATTGTGGAGATTCCAATAACGTTAAGAGCTTTTGATTCCAAAGAACCCAGGAGAGACAAATGTGATGCTGGAGGAACCAGCCAAGAGTGGGGAGCAGTACTCCATTGAGATACAGACTAAGGCGTTTCAGGGTTGAGTAATTATGAGTTTTCCATGAATTACTTGGGACAACGGAGGATGCCAACTCTGTGGCTGGCTTCGAAGGTCATCTTTGACATGTGGTCAGCTCAGGAGAGGTCATGGGCGATAGTGATGCCGAAGATTGAACCTCTCTCTGTGGCTGACCATGGAATGGATCGGTTGGCTCGTTTGACGATCCTTCTGGAGCCAAAGGGTGAGATGTCCACAATTGTCAAACAGTAAAACTAGAACGGCACTCGGTGGAGCACATACCTCCACCAGTTTGAACAGTTTACGTTTTGTATCCCACTGTCGACCAGATCTGAATCCAGACCTGAACCAAAATGTAATTAGGTTATTCTTGTCATCATAATTAATGGGCGTAAGCCTGGAACTTCTAACACACTTTTCTCCGAACATATTCTGTTCATACTTCCGAAATCTTCACATTATGTGTTCCATGTATTTACGCAGGTGAAAGCAGATTCAAAAAATCGAATATCATAATCATAATCATCATAATCATAATATAATGGGCGTAAGCCTGGAACTTCAAACACACTTTTCTCCGAACATATTCTGTTCATACTTCGAAATCTTCACATTATGTGTTCCATGTATTTACGCAGGTGATAGCGGATTCAAAAAATCGAATAGAGATAGGATTTTCAAAGAGGGAATCGATGACGTCACAATCAGCAGCGTTCGGGCGCAAACCGACGGCCGGTCCCAGACGCCGTGCTTTACTTAACTAAGTCCATGAGTTCAGGACGTTTGTTCAACTCAGTATTTACGACTTTTATCCTGCCATTTGTTAATCTGTTGATGGAGGTAATATAGAAATGATGAATATGTCAAATCGTTCGTGTTACTCATCCGGCACTATGTGTCAAGGCCAACAATCTAAAGCGACCGGTCTCAAACGCCACCATGGGCACCCAGAACACCACCAATATGAACTGAGCTGTTGAATGCGCCGCAAAACATCCAAAGAAACTACCGTAACCGAGTATTGTGATCCGTCCTGTCCCCCATACCTGCCGTAGACGGGTATCTGCTAGTATAACCAACTCATCCACCAAGTTTTGTCATAACTCGTCCACAACTTTTTGAAATATCATGCTATATATCGTTTTTGGTTCGATCTCTCAACGGGGAAGAATAACTTTAGAAATTTTTTTTTTCGTTTCCAGATCTGGATCCTCACCAAAATCGAATCAAATCCGTCCTTGTCACACACCCAACCTGTCTACCAAGCTTCGTCCGAATCCATCCACAACTTTTTGAGATATCCTGCTCACAGACAGCCATACAGACAGACAGATAAGGGGTGATAACATAACCTCGATCCACCTTGAATGTGACGGAGGGGTGGTGGAGGTAACAAACAGTGTGATTGTTTAAGCAGCAATCCAAGTTATATTTGAGGACAAGTATCTTTGGAAGCATGCAGGACATGAAAGTCTAACTGAAGACATCATCCAATACTACTGTTACAACTCCATTCATAACTTTTGAATTGCATAGTGAATGAGTAGCAGAATAGCCTCGAGCTCTGCACCTTCACTTGTGACCTGTCTAGCCTGGGTTTGAATCTCGACCCAGCTATAAACTGTCATCCTGGCATATAAACTCTGATGGATGTTAAACTGGCCATTTCGGATGCTAGCATTAGTTGGTGAATGTTAAAGATCCTATGGTGTCCTTTGCAAAGAGTAGACGAGCTATCACTGGCACCCTGGATAAATTATAAATCCCTGCTGTAACCTACAGGGGGTACTGCATCAGCGGCAAAGCTGTGCCCTCAGTAAATTAATAATGCCACCCGCAGCAATGTGCTGCATCCAACAATAATAATAATAATAATAATAATAATAATAATTCACAGTGAAATTTTTTCTCCCAAATTTAATATTTCCTCTTCAAATTTTTGAATCTTAAAAAATACATTATTTGTACCATTTCCCCACAATATTGTC
Source organism: Eptatretus atami (assembly GCA_035128595.1). Classification (NCBI taxonomy): domain Eukaryota; kingdom Metazoa; phylum Chordata; class Myxini; order Myxiniformes; family Myxinidae; genus Eptatretus; species Eptatretus atami. The sequence continues at coordinate 112,346,202 of CM068955.1, forward strand.
CAATGTTTTTTTTTCATGTTCGTTTCAATAAAATTTTGGTACTTACAAAGCTATCATGTTTCTTTTTAGATTTTGCACATATATACAGTAACTGTTTAAAATGTGAACAATCTTCCTATGATCTCATGATGCATGGCCATGGATTCAGGCCATTTGCCTCCTCATGCTCGCTCGTACCTAATCCACATCTCGCAAACGTAATCTACCAGTTTGACGGGGGGGAAAAAGCTAACATGCGAATAATAAAAAGCTTTAAAAAGAAAAAAAATCTAATAATAATGATAAAAAGGAAGTAATATCTTGACAAAACTTTGCAGTGAATAATATCCAAATTACTCACATTTATAGGGAAATTAGTTCAGCCTTCGAAAGAAAGACATATGATACGAGAGGGGGGCTCGATAAGTGGTCCGCACAAGATACTCAGACTAGTCCAAGACGCCCAAATTTATCATATCCAGGGTGTCTCTTAAATAGGTATCCATTTTTAGCTCCGTCACTGAACTTAATGTTTTCACCCCTATCTATTTGTTTGTGAGCAGGATATTTCAAAACGTTGTGGACGGATTCGGACAAAACTTGGTGGACAGGTTGGGTGTGTGATAAGGACGAATTGATTAGATGTTAGTTCAGGTCCGGATGCAGATCCGGCCTATCAGTGGGATACAAAACGTAAACTGTTCAGCCTGGTGGAGGTATGCGCTGTACCGAATGCCGGTCTAGTTTTATTTTTGAACACAAGCACACACAATTTTCCAGTTGAAACTTATATGTAACAGTTGGAGTAATGTTTGAAGTTTTGTTTAGTACTCAACATGTCCACCTTCTCTTTCAATACACATTCAAACAAATACTTCAAACATTACTCCAACTGTTCCATATTCAACTGGAAAGTTGTGTATGCTTGTTGTAGTCACAATAAGTAAAGTTGTGTATGCCATTGTATTCAGTAAATAAAAATGGGGCAGCACGTCCTGAAGATCACCTGGATCAGGAGCAACAATCACTCAAACCCCCTGCTTAAGTTAATATCTAAATGCAAGGGGGAGGGGGGGCTCAAATCCCCCACAGATCTCCTTAGACCTTTTTTGTTTTTTGTGCCGTGAATAAACTTTGGTACATTACGGGTGATGAAGGTTGTGGTCAAGTTTCATTGAAATTGTGTGTGTCATTTCGGAGAAGAGAGCAAATACCTATTTTGTGGGGTCAAAAACTCCCTGTGGACTCCCTCAATGAGCACAGATTTTGATGCGGTCAATGCACTTTAGTACATCATGGGCGATGAAGGTTGTCAAGTTTAATCAAAATCGTGTATGTGGTTCTGGAGAAGAGAGCAAATACCTATTTTACCCCCTTCCCCACCCCCACCCCCGTAGACACCCTTAATGAGCACAGATTTTGATGCGGTCAATACACCTTCGTTAGGCATCAGATATGAAGCTTGTGGCCAAATTTCATCAAAATCGTTTGTTTGGTTCAAGCGATAATGACTGAAGTGTTTACGGACTGACTAACTGACTCACTCACTCACTCACCTACGAACACTGCTCAATTGCATAAGCTCACCTGACTAAAGTCCAGGTGAGGTAAAAATGGATACCGGTGTAGCACACTAACCTTTGATCTGTCTAGTTTTGGTTTGAATCCCAACTCGACTATAAATTGTCAGATTGGTCCTGTCCAAGTAAGGTTGCATCACAAAGTTCACTGTCCCCTAGATGAACGTTAAGCTCGGTTTCACATCTGCTAACTTTAGTTGTGGACGTCAAAAACTAATATATGGTGTCTTTCCTTTCTACAGGGTCTAAAGCTCGTGGAGATGTTTTACAAATCATGCATACATACTGAGATAGACATCAGACAACACAAGACTTGACTTTAACACGAGACAAACACAGTCTTTGATCTTGGAGGCAATAACTTCCCGATGCACTCTGGGTGCTGGTGATGCAATCTGGCGACGTACCTTTTCACAGCAGGGCATTTTAAGGAGAAATCTCCCCCTCCCTGCCAACACCCTGGGTACATCCATGCTCTCTCCTGTAAATGCTGAGCATCAAGCAAGGAAGCAACACTCACCATTTTAAAAGTCTTTAGGATGATTCTGCCAGACAGAATAGAACCACCAACATATCAGACTCAGAGCAGACACACTAATCACAATGCCACTTCATTTGGTTTTGCAAAGAGTAGGTGATGGGTTGTCACCAGCACCCTGGTTAAATTGCAAATTCCTGCCGTCTTCACTCGAACGTCAGGCCTGGCGAACCGGTTTGTGAAAGATTTGGATTAAAAATTTCCATGCCGATCTTCAGGAACGTGGGAATATTTGGGACTGTTAAGGAAGTAGTAGTAGTAGTAGTCGTAATAGTAGTTTTGAAGGGGGCAGTGGGATCCATGGTCCTGAGAGAAATTGATATCTTTCAACATAAGGCTGAGACGCAGAGCCTACTCTTTCCTTATCGTAGATAAAGTAGTGACTTATCAGTTTTCTCTTCCTCCAAATCCTACTTTACCAGCATTCTCACCCTCATGAGACCCAGCAGGTCACATGCGCTTGTCCAACGAACCAACATTTGGTAACCTCCCCCAAATCTAAACTGGTTGATCACCTTCTTTCTTTTGTTCAACTTTATTTTGTCTCGGTGTAACTTCCTCCTTGAGTTTGTACAGTTATGTTCTTCTCTACATTTCTAAAAAAAGTGAGTCATTGGCATCTCATGCTATCCCCGTTTCTGTTCCTGACCTTTTCTATGCTCGCTGACTCTGCTTTCTGGTCTACCTGCACTTTATTCTCTATATTAGCAAAGCCTACCAGTCGCTTCGCTGACGGACCAATTAGTTATCCTGTTTGCCAATTTTACCCATGCATCGAGTGCTTTAACCTCTCCCTCATACCCCTTTCCCATCCTCATGTCCCACTCCTCCCCCTTTTCCCCCCATTCGTCCTGATGTCCCTTCCCACTGGAAATGTTTCACACACGATGATAGGCCCCTCCCTTTAGGAGGAGGGAGGGAGAGAAGGAGGACGACAAATTTACCAATGTGAAGTACTTAACCTCAGTGTTACCCAGGTAAAAAGAAGATTGTAATACCCTCTAGCACCACCAGGTGGTGCTACATGGTACACATTTTCATAGAGAATTTATGCCCCTCCCATGCCCCCCCCAAAATCCCCATGTGAGGCTGGGGCCACATTGTCTATGTTACCCCCCCCCCCCCCCAAAGTTGTATTTGTATCTTAAAATATGTGGCCGTGCATAAGGAACAAAAGCGAGAGAGAGAGAGAGAGAGAGAGAGAGAGAGAGAGAGAGAGAGAGAGAGAGAGAGAGAGGCGTGTGTGTGTGTGTGTGTGTGTGTTGTGTGTGTGTGTGTGCATATATACATATATATATATACATATATATATATATATATATATATATATATATATATATATATGAAAACGTGTGTCAACTTGTCTTGTCAATACACACTGCCTGCTTATCTCCCCCCGTTTCATTGCCCGATTCATATGTTTCCACTTCAGTTTTTCCAGTTTATTCATCCCTTGTCTGCCAGGCAGCTATCTGTTATATTTTCTGGTGTGTTGACCTCTCACCTCCTTGTCATTCAGCTCTTCTATCAAGCCCTGGTCTTTGCTAAAAAAAAAAATGAAATCACATTCACCCCTGTCCTCAATCGCAACATCAACAAGGCACTGAGTGGCCTATTGACAGGTAAGGCGAAGCTACTTATTGTTGGTTGTAAAACTCTTGAATTCAGTGCTTGAAGATCGACTCAAGGTTTCTCGTGCCAAGTTCTCCTATGTTGTTGAATTTCCAGCAATTTAATTTAATATCATGGAGTATATTTAAGAAACTTTGATGGTGGTGTTCTTGTCACTTATCCCAGCCTTGCCTAAAGCTTTGCTGCTATGGACTATTGGTTTGTGTTAGGCAATAGGGTGCCAGGGCCCCCATTTTGGGGGTTGGATTTTGTGGAGCAAGTTAGGCCAGGAATCAGTAATCAACACTTCATCAAAAGACACCAAGGAGACTCTTAATGTTCACCAGCAATCAATGATCGCAGAAGGGTCCTCCAGCTTAAAGTCATATTGCATGTAATGGACAACGAACTCAATGATGCAAGCCCCAGTCTGCGAAGCACAAGTCGGACAGTTTTATGAACAGGCTGAGAATCGAATCCGGATGAGACGGCTCAAAGACAAGTGCGCAACTTCTACACCCTTCTGTTGGGCTTTTTAATAAAATGTGAAACTACAGTATTATGTCATATACCCCTTTAAAATGCACGCTTGAGTACGTCTCATTATCTTTAATTTCCTTTTGCATACCATGTTGGTGGTACACCTATATAAAGGGGTAAACCAGACTGGGAAAGAGGGAAGATCGGTATTTGTTGGATGAAGGAAAAGATTAGCACCCCAAAATGGCTTCACTCCCACTTAATGTTGATAGCTGTGATGAGAAGTATGTATTTGTTTGAATCTCCACCAATGTGAGCAACTACTTCACTTCAACTCTATCATTCCTTTCCTGATTAAACAAAATGGTTGATTGACTCATTTATGATCCTTGAGCTAACTGTTGAGATTCAAGGGATTTTAACAAATGCGACATCTTGACAAGATGTGATGAAACAAAATAATTCAGAAATTAGCACATGGATTGCCAAATGTTTCCTTACACATGTTCAAAAGACATCAATGTCTGCTAACAATGGCAGAGAATAATTTTGTAGTTTGAAATGAAGCGAACGATGAGCCAGTGAAATGAGGCTACATGAGCATTGGGATAAGGCTACTTAAACTACTACGACCATAACTACCTTAACAGCCCCTATTAATCCCACCTTTTTGAAAGATCAGCTGGGGAACTCTTAATGAACCGGCTGACCAGGCCTGACGTTCAGCTGAAGGTGAGAAATTTGTAATTTGTTCAGGGTGTTGGAGATAACATGCGTGTTCTTCACGAAAGACACCGTCTGGGATATTTAACGTCCACCAACACAAACTAATGCCATCAAACGAGACTCAATTGAACGTCCATCCTAGGGATAGCATATATATTGATGCCTCGCCCTGCATACAAAACACCAGGGTGACAGTTTATAGCTGGTTAGGGATTCAATCCCGGGCTGGACAGATGCGCATACCTCCAAGCTTTCCTTGCAGCCCTTTAATAACAGGAATTTAAAACACCTCATGCAATCCGCAGCCAAAAGAGGAAGTGTTTGAAAGGACTTGGAAATTTGCAAAAGTTTACTTCAACAATAGTCATGCTGGCTCTTCCAAGAGGCAAAAAAGAAAGACAATCTGTTTGTGAAGTCACTTTCCAGATGCCTTTTGCTCAATGTCCTGTATCCAGAAAAGAATCATCAGAAACCTGGTTCTTACACCTTTTGCAGGTTTTTTTTTGCAGCCATATTGCCTGCGAGCGACGATGGCAATGGCTATGCAATTTTCATTCGAGGCCTGTGCGATGAATGGCGTGCCATGGCAGCTGCAGTTTGCTAGAGATCGCCTCGGTGCACCTTTTTATTGCGCTAATGCACACTCAAGTGCTTTTCTGCAGCTTGTCATGATTTCATGACACCGTGACGGATACAAGTCTGATGTGTGTAGTAAGGCGACCGTGGTGGCTCTGGCACCCATGTTCACTCACCCGGTCTCTCACCATTATAATACAAAACTCGAGGCTTTCCCGGTGCGAGATGATGTTTTGTTGGCTTTTTAGGTGGTACAAGTATCTTGCGCACCTCTGAAATTAGATCTTCCTGAAAGTGACCCTCTCGTGGAGATATCAATGGATAATGGGCATCAATAAAAGGAATCAAAAACCTCAAAGATAATTTTGTGATAAGGGTCAGTCTGATTCAGATTTGTTTTATTTTTAGTTTTGAAAAAACAGGATAATTGGCTGTAAAATTATGGCTAGACCCTATCAGGCTACCAGACCAAGGTGCAGAAGCTTGGGTCACAGAACAATTTGGCCCAAATTCTCTCGTGCTCCTTTTCTCAGCAAGCGATTTACCATCCAGGCAGCCTTCCTGCTACAGCATTAGACCATTGCCTACCCCGGGGGATATCGAGTTGAAATGACTGTTATTTATCATGGTAAATTACTTTATCACGGGGTCAATAAACGCCGGGCTTTTTTTATCAGGTTTCCCGGGCCGCGATCGGTATTAGGGGCGGCCATTGTGCCTGAGGGCGCCTGTTGTCAGGCCGGGTAACTCCTGGCCCTTCTTGTTGGTGGGAGTAAATTGTGGATACGGGTACCTGGAGCAGGTAGGACAATAGAGAGCGACAGGAGAGATAAAGCTCGAAAAGAATGCCCCAGTGAGTGCCCTCTGGACCGACCATCAGGCTGACACATAACCCTGGCACACCCTGGATCTTACAATGACAAAATTGGTGTATAAACGAATCAAGGTACTGAAGGAACTTATTCCCAATGTTTTATAATTTTACCCTCAAATTTATTAGGCAGATTGTGTCGCAATCTGTTGTGTTATTCTCGGCTTGCGTAACATACATTCAGCATAAAATTATTCTCTATGCCATCTACCTTTAGACTGGGTTAGCAATCCTGGCGGCGCCACATTGTACACCCAATGTGTACAAAAAATGTGTAGTACAACAAGAATATTTGCACACGTTAACCCCAACCACGAAAAGATCACAAAGGGTTTGTTTGAGGCCGAGGAAGACGAATGACTTTCCTTAGTGGCATAGATATTATTGGTTTTGCGGCTATCCACAGGGAGTTAAATACTCACATCCAACTTGGGTTGATGCACTGGGAAGGGGTGGGGAAGTGGGGGATGGGGGTGGGGGTGGGGGTGGTGTCGTTGGGGGGAGGGGTGGAGGTGGTTAGTGAACCGTTCATAACATTTGATCGCACAGAGACAACGAACTGAGCCTATTGCACCGCTGTGATCATCGATGTAGTTGAGCCATACATCACTGTCTTTGTCACTCTGGAGAGCTTTTTACCAACGTTTTGTCATGGGAGCAATATTCGAAAAGGCTTTAACACTTGGCTCCATAAATGCTTCACAACACATCAACTTGCATAGAGATTTGTCATTTAAATTGAAATACACGGAAACCGTGTGAGTGTAAATATCAAAACGATGGGTTTTTTGGGGGAGGCTTGGCGATGCAACAGAGTCTGGAGGAATTTTGCTAAGATTTTCTTCCTGAAAGCTTCTGTAGCTTAAGTGTTGGTATTTATTTAAATGTTGGTTATCTCAGGAGAGAAAACAAGGACTTTGTAGATTTGGTCAAGAAAAAGTCTGGTGTATGTTATGAGTTGCATTGGAAATATATGTATATAAAATATCCGATCTTCAGACGGAAGCTCACTCTCATCGGTGCCTCCACGAATCAAAATCACATCTTTAGATGTAGTTCTTCAACTGGAGGTCCATAAAAGTCCTCATTCGGTCAAAATCATAACAATTTATATCCAACTGTATTGATACTGTGACCAGTCTTTCATTTTACAAGTTCCACTCGTCTGGCAGACATTCAGTGGTTAAAATTTTTTACCTAATAGGTCTTACCCTGGAGTACTTGCCCTGAGGACACCCCGGAAGGACCTTGTTGGCCAGTCTGTTATTTATATACCACACGTGTCCAACCAAGCAGAGTCAAGGTCGCATGACAATGGCATGGATATAGGAACAAAAGTTCAGAAATAAAGTTGATGTTGGAATGTTTTCACAAAACAAAGCCCCGAATGCATTCCAAAAACCGAATGAGACTTTTAACTTCTCAACATTTTCACAATCTATCAAAAGTTAATGAAGTTGAAGCAACTGACTTCAATCTCCCCACCCTATGACTTCTGAGAATGGCTAACTCTCCATTTGATTACATAATGAAGAGATTGAAATATTAATTTGTATGAAATTTACTGCTCAATCCATTTATTGTGATTTATAGGTCTCTTCTGATCGATCCCATCCACCGGCCAATCAGCTACTTGTGTAGTTTAGAGTCATACGAGTTAAAGATTACTATGTAATGTGTAGCAGCTTGAAGGGAGTTGCTTCAACTTCATTTTCCAACCATTGTGACTGGGAAAGCAAAACCTTTTTTCATGTTTACGAAGTAAATCGATGAAATATGTTCAGATGATAAAACATGATTGTCAGAAATGCGTGACACCGAGATAATGAAGTTATCTCATAAACGTTTTCCTGATGTCAATAATTTTCTTCTCCTGACTGATGTTCACAATTGACTTCATCAAGAAAATTTGAAAACCTAGTCACTGAAACGAGTCCTTTTTTGAGGCAACCACTATCCTCGCCTTTTTTTTTTTTTCAAAGTTGCATACATCCTACCTATTGCTTGCGGTTCCAGACGGACTGTGAAGTGGTGTCATTATAGGACTCAATAATCGGGTAATGACTGTACAATGGTTTGGATTCTTTCCAAGAGGATGTCTAACCATCTTCTTTGGTCTCCAGTGTCTCATAAAGGTCGATGCTTATATGACCCCCATTACTGAAGAAGGCCGAAAATCAAGTGACCCCTGAATGAGAATACCACAGCCTCCTGACAATTCCCCCCCTTCCCTCCCAACACCAATTTCCCCAACCATGCAACACTTTCTATGGATTGGTTTGGCATTTAATATTTCCCTGCTGATGACAAGCAGCTCATGAGGAACCTATTAGAGATGAGACACAGAAAAGACTTGAATTCACAAGTACAAGTGGCCAAGTGTCGTGCTCATCAAGTGAGGATGCATTAATGTCAAAGCCGATCAAGAGCTCCACGTTATCGAGTGAAAAGCTTACTTTCTTCAGGGAGCAGTCTGTCAAAGAATTAAGCAGAGTGAAGATGGTGAGGACAATCAATATCATTAAAATTTTATTTGTAAAGACTACAGAGTGAAGATGCGGTTCTTTAACGAAAACGCTGACCACAAAGCGGCACAGTCAAGATGGTTGTGTTGCTAATTCCTCAAATACCTCGGTAGTTTTGACTTTGGCCGATGGCTACCAATATAGGACAGACACTGTTTGATGACACCATATTCGGAAAAAAATGAAACAGAATTCAAGAAGACAATGTAGATTTAATGAGGTCCACAATGTCTTCTTGAAATGTCTTCTTGAATCCAATAAAGACCTTAATCCATTGACAGAGATCTTGGATCGAAAATTAATTGATTTGTTCAGAGAATTCATGGCTATCAGAGATGTCGATAAGTCACTTGAGCCAATCGTCTCAAGTCAAGTCTCAAGTCTTTGAGAGCAAGTCTCAAGTGAAGTCTCAAATCATCGTCGTATTACTTCAATTTGTGTCAAGCCCCACATTCACAGATAAATCTTGGAGTACAAACTATCAAGTAATTACAAGCTATATCAAAGGCACAGGGCTTCATCTATTGCAATGTATATTCTGAATAGCTGATTAACTTGAGATTTCACTTGTCAACTTCAGGCAGTGGAAACATTTTGATTTGTTCCCAGCAAAAATTAATTCACTTCTATCCAGTGTCCAACTTGAACATACTTGATGGACCTCTGGTAGCTTGTACATGTTGTTGCGTTTGAGCCTGGGGAGTAACTGCTGAAATCTATCTGTCTGGGGTCTTCCCAACATCCTTGTTTTTTGTTATTTTCACACTTCTTTCTAATTTTTATTTTATTACTTGCAAAATCAAAGATTTTTCAAGTATATTGGTCAGTCGATTTTATTTTCTGTTTGTTTGTTTGTCTGTCTGTCTGTCAATCGCCTACAGGTCATAATTCTAAACCGATCATGAAACGTTACCAAACTGAGAAGCCCATTGATTTTGAGGTCAAAGGTCAAAGGTAAATCGTCAATTTTCATCCGATTAACCTGATAATTAAGCAGCAATTGCAAAGTCCATTACTGAATTTGGAAACCAACTATTTTTGATGTCAAATGGTCAAAGGTCAACTCAAGGTCAAACTTCTAAAATCATCAATTTCAATCTGAAAAATAATCAATTCTCATCTGATTGACCTGAGTTTTGATTAAGATTGCCAATTTTAATTTTAATGAAATGGACAATTTTATGAATCCATGGCAACCTTTGTAGAGGAAGGTGGATTTTGCAAGTATCATGCTCTGCACGACGTCTTTTTCTTGTTTTTATTTATTTATTATTTTCTTCTCCAAAGGAGGGGGTGTTGCATTTGGGTCCATTTGTCACTTGCAAAATCGAAGATTTTTCAAGTATATTGGTTGATCGATTTTGTTATTCTGTTTGGCTGTTTATTGCCTACAGGTCACAAATTTCAACCAATCCTCACAAAACTTAACCACATGGTAGAACTTGTCATTTGGAAGAAGTTAATTGTTTTTGAGGTCAAAATGTCAAAAGGTCAACATAGGCCAAAGGTCAACAGCTTGGTGAGATTTCTAAAATCCTCAGTTTTCATCCGATTGACTTGAAATTTGAAGAGGATTTATATATCAGGTCACTGATTTCAACGAGCCAATTATTTTTGAGGTCAACATAGGCCCAAGGTCAACAACTAAGGTGGTGTTTCTAAAATCATCAATTTTTATCCCATTGACTTGAAATTTGAAGAGGATTTGCTGCAGATCAGGTCACTGAATTCAACCACCAATTATTTTTGTGGTCAACATATGCCAAAAGGTCAACATAGGCCGAAATTTCTAAAATTGTCAGTTTTCATCCGATTTACTTGAAATTTGAAGAGGCTTTACATATCAGGTCATTGAATTCAACCAGCAATTATTTTTGAGGGCAAATTTTTTTTGGGGGTGGATTTTGCAAGTATCATGCTCTGCACGACGTCTTCTTGTTTGTTTGTTTGTCCACACAGAACTTTTGTGTTTTTTTCTGCAACCGCTTGTCGGATGGAGACAAAATTTGCACCATTGGTGTGACGACTCATGTTTAATTATAATTATGATGTCATAAGTCACATGATGTGGCAGCCATAATTGGAAAAACGGAAAAACTTGGGACCTCTGTATCTCTGAAACCGCACCAAGGAAAAATTTGAAACTTGGCTCTGAGCAAGTACTCCTCATAGGGAATGAGGGTGATTTTTTTTAATGACGTCAAAGGTGCCTTCATTACGACATCATAATTGCATATGTACAATGCTACATCTGATCAGTATGAATATTTTTGAGGGTCATCTAGGGATAAAAATGGTCCCCAAAATTATTTTTGATATCATCAGTCATGTGATTTAGCAGCCATATTGTTTTTTTATTTTTAAAAAAACCTTCAAAAATCTTCTCTGAAATTAGTGAACCAGTCATCACTGCCAGCATTTATAAAGTGGCAGTTCTAATTATGTCTCTTATTAATTACCTAACACACCAGTACACAAACAACACACAATTACAACACACACAAAAGACGTCCTGGTGAGGGTCTGCAATCTCTGATTGCTCTTTTTCTTGAATTTTTTATAATTCTCTTTATTCATTCTAATTCTTGCTTTTTCTTGTCTTTCATCTTTATACTTCTCTCTTTTGTTATCTATCTGTCTAAGGCCTAAGTCACATTTGCTCTACGGCGAGGATACGGCGGCCGTATGCCCTCTGAATTGACAGAAACGTGCGGCGGCCGCAGAGTTTCTGCGGTGGCCTCAGGGTGGCCCTACGCCGTTTGGCTATCTTTTACAGGCCGTAAGGTCGCCGTGGAATTATAACGCGGAGTATAACTTTTTTCATTTCTACGTTCGCCGTAGCAATTCGACAATCCGAAACAAAAAAACTGGTAAAAAAAAAAATTAACCCACTCGTTACCGTCCATCTGGCCGCACGTTCGCCTTAGGGCCCCCTGCGGTCCCCTTGCAGGCACCTTGAGGCTACCTTGCATCTGCCTTGAAAATTTTATGGCCGCCGCAGGGCCCCCTTAAGGTCACCGTGCGACATCAAACAAAGACCGTACGGCAACCCCACGTTTTCGGTCTCCACAATTTCTAAGACCTAAGGCCTAAGTCAGATTTGCTCTACGGCGAGGATACGGCGGCCGTATGCCATCTGAATTGACAGAAACGTGCGGCGGCCGCAGAGTTTCTGCGGTGGCCTCAGGGTGGCCCTACGCCTTTTGGCTATATTTTACAGGTCGTAAGGTCGCCGTGGAATTATAACGCGGAGTTATAACTTTTTTTATTTCTACGTTCGCAGTAGCAATTCGACAAGCCGAAACAAAAAAAACTGGTAAAAAATAAAATAAAAAAAACCCACTCGTTACCCGTCCGTCTGGCCGCATGTTCGCCTTAGGGCCCCCTGCGGTCGCCTTGCGGGCACCTTGCGTCTGCCTTGAAAATTCTATGGCCGCCGCAGGAATGCCCTAAGGTCACGTGCGACATCAAATCAAAGACCGTACGGCACCCCACGTTTTCGGTCTCCACAATTTATAATATGCCGTGCGGCTACCCGAAAAATAAAAACACATGTGACTGCTACATTGTGTGACCGTGGAAATACTGCGGCCGCCATATAATTGCTAGTGGCCGTAGATTTTGGAGACCCACGGCCGCCGTGGCAAATGTGACTTAGGCCTAAATACGCCGTGCGGCCCCGAAAAATAAAAACATATGTGACTGCTACATTGTGTGACCGTGGAAATACTGCGGCCGCCGTATAATTGCTAGTGGCCGTAGATTTTGAAGACCCCACGGCCGCCGTGGCAAATGTGACAGGCCTAAGAAGAAGTGAATTCTTGCAGAAATTTTTTCTGTATGGCTCAGGTCACAAATTGCCTACAGGTCACAAATTTCAACCGATCCTCACAAACCTTAACCACATGGAAGAGCTTGTCATTTGGAAGAAGTTTATTGTTTTTGAGGTCAAAATGTCAAAATAGGCCAAAGGTCAACAGCTTGGTGAGATTTCTAAAATCTGTGCCTGTATGGGTTTGAGGGTAGTGGAATAATGGCTGAAACCCAAATCTTGTCCGGGTTCCTCCTGATGACTCCATCTTTGCTCTTTACTTCTTCAGGTTCCTTCTTGGTCTACCGTTTCAATATGTACATGCCACTGGTTAGTAACCTCAGTTTGTGTTTAAATGGTTTACATGTAAAACCAAAGCATTCATTGTGGAACAAGAAAGGAGATTTTAATAATTTACTTGTATATTTATTATGTATGCTAAAATTTAACTCCAAGAGGTCACATTGGTGTTTCTACACCATACACTTTGCTTGTGACACAATCTATACAAAAGCCCTGTTTGTAATAAACTCTCTGTCGAGGAATTTCAAGGTGTCATTTATATTTAGTTGGCTGCAATTCTTAGGATATGCAAGCAGCAAATCACACAAAATAGCATCTTGATGTCCTCCCAGGTAACATGCTCACACCAATCCTTACCTCGTCTAAGCCAATGACCTGTCTGCCTACTTGAAAGAAAACATGCCGTACTAATCTGTAGATGACTCAATTTTCTGCTGAACTTTTCTCATCCATGCAATGAGCAAACTTGCTGTATCCATATCTGCCAAATTCGTCAGCCTTCAAACCCAGATAAGAGGCAACCCCAATACTGTATTCCATAAACAAAATGGTGGAACTTTTAAGCATTCTCCTCTCTCTGCATGTTTCACACATCCCCCTTCCCTCATATCGACGGAATGTATCGCGGTCAGACAGACAGACAGCAAATTGTGTATTTTAGTATGATTGAGAGATACACAAAAATGTGCAACCTACAGTATACTTAATGACATTTAATTTCAGCAAGATTCAACTGGAATATGTGGATTGTAGAATGAGCAACTACTCTTATCCATTTAAGTGGGTTATCATCATCCAGCCACTTAATCAAAAACTCCAAAATGCTTCATTAATCCACCTGTGTTTTGTTATGAAAGTCCACACAGCAGTGAACAATGAGAATACAATGCTCAAAGTGGGTGAAGAAAAGTGGTGAGAAGGGAAGGTGATCAGGTGTTTGCTATTTCCTAGTGATGGTAAAAAAAGAATAATCCAGAAGAAGTGATGGAAGGAATGAGTGAAAGGCTTTAAGAAGATTAAAAAAAAAAATTAAAGACAAAGTTAAAAGTAATGAAGGTTTAGAGCTGTTGGGAGAAGGGAGGTGGTAGTGTGAGCTCATAGACACCAAATAAATATTATACCAGTGATTGATCCCTTTGGACTGCTGAGTCTTAGGTTTTGTACAGAAGCAATGTTTAATATCGGAAGATGACGACCGTACCAATATATTTTAACTCGTTTCTTCTCCCAACTTGTTTACACATTTTTCCCTTCCTCCCTACACTTACTTTTCTCAACTAATCTCACCTATTCGACACTTCGTCCTTAATATCTCCCCCAAGTTAACCTCTGTCCATTCCTTGCATATTTAGGTAGATGGCCCTTAGTATCATATCCTCTTTATGTCCATGAAAGACTGCCTGAAACATTGTCCTATCCTTTACGATGCCCTTTGTCATAGCTACATTTTCTCCACCCTTTTGGCCTCACTCTAATGACCTATCTTTGGCTCAGTTACCATTGAAAATAATTAGTCTGAGAATACTCTGCAGAACCAAGTTATTTTGTATTACTACACATCTCTTTATCGTCTGAAAGGTTCTTATAAATAATACCAAATAACGTGGCTCCAAATTATAGCATAAGTGATCTTTCCTGGCAGACTGTGCAAGCCCAAGCATTCTGGTCAACCTCCATTGTTTGTCGCACAACCAAATCATTTGTGAAACTGTCTTCCTGTGTCTACACAATCCAATTATTTTCTGGATATTTTGCATCTCATGAATCAGGTATGAATCTGTGCATAATTATGTTTTTCTATTTTATTACAAAATCGATGATCATGGAAGAGCGAGGTGAGAGAAGGGAAAGGCAATGTACCGGTGGTGGGGAAAATCGAGTAATGAACAAACAGGAAAGAGGAAGTGGAGGAAACATAGTAACAGATCTGAATGAGGCTGTTGAAGATATATGGCCTGGACAAGGTCACACAAATCCAGTACAAAAGTTATGTGGCCTGGACAAGGATCTTCTCCAGATCCTTCAGGTTCGGGGCTGTCGCTGGGCAACACCGATTTTAGCTCCCTCCAAAGATTTTCCTATGGGTTCAGGTCTGGAGACTGGCTAGGCCACTCCAGGACCTTGAGATGTTCTACGGAGACCATCCTAGTTGCCCTGGCTGTGTGTTTCGGGTCGTTGTCATGCTGGAAGACCCAGCCACGCCCCATCTTCAATGCTCTTGTTGAGGGAAGAGGTTGTTGGCCAAGATCTCGCGATACATGGCCCATCCATCCTCCCTCAATACGGTGCAGTCGTCCTGTCCCCTTTGCAGAAAAGCATCCCCAAAGATGATGTTTCCACCTCCATGCTTCACGGTTGGATGGTGTTCTTGGGTTGTACTCATCCTTCTTCTTCCTCCAAACACCGCGAGTGGAGTTTAAAACAAGACTCTATTTTGTCTCATCAGACCACTGACCTTCTCCCATTCCTCCTCCGGATCATCCAGATGGTCATTGGCAACTTCAGACGGGCCTGACATGCGCTGCTTAGAGCAGGGGCCTTGCATGTGCTGCAGATTTTAATCCATGACGGCTCGTATGTGTTACTTATGTTTTCTTTGATCTACGGTGTCCCAGCTCTCTTTCAAGTCATTGACAGGTCCTGCCGTGGTTCTGGGCTGATCTCTCACCTTTCTATGATCATTGAAGCTCCTGAGGTGAGATCTTGCATGGAGCCCCAGACCGAGGGAGATTGACTGTTATCTTGAACTTCTTCCATTTTCAAAATTGCGCCAACAGTTTGTTGCTTCTCACCAGCTGCTTACCTATTTCCTGTAGCCCACCAGACTTGTGCATGTCTACAATTTTGTCCCTGATGTCCTTAGACAGCTCTCTGTCTTGCCCATTGTGGAGAGGCTGGAAGTCTGATTGATTGAGTGTGGACAGCTGTCTTTTATGCAGATAACGAGTTCAAACAGGTGCAGTTAATACAGGTAATGAGTGGAGAATGGAGGGCTTCTTAAAGACAAACTAACAGGTCTGTGAGAGCCAGAATTCTTACTGGTTGGTAGGTGATCAATACTTATTTCATGCAATAAAATGCAAATTAATTATTTAAAAATCATACAATGTAATTTTCAGGATTTTTGTTTTAGATTCCGTCTCTTTACAGTTGAAGTGTACCTATGATAAAAATTACAGACCTCTACGTGCTTTGTAAGTGGGAAAACCTGCAAAATCGGCAGTGTATCAAATACTTGTTCTCCCACTGATATAATATATATATATATATATCATATTATATATATTATAAATATTATATATATTATATATATATATATATATATAACTCCACTGGTCATAAGTTTTAGAAACACCCCATTTTTTCAGTTTTTACTGAAATTTAAGGCGTTCAAGTCCAGTGAATAACCTGAAATGGTTACAACGCTAAGCGGTAAACTGCCAGAGGTTAAAAAAACAAAGTTTAGGTTTCAAAAACTGAAATAATGCAAATTTCAGAGTTATTAAAAAGGTCCTTTTCAGAACAAGTAATGGGTGAGCAACTGCAGCTGTTCTGCAGCAATGGAAGTAAATTAAGCCTTGAAAGTTGATGCAAACAATTTCTCAATGTATCCCAACTTTTGTTGATTAGTTACAAACCCTCTGTCTGTATAAAAGCAATGTTGGAACAGATTGTGTTGCGACACCCTCTTGAGCATTATTTGACAAATATTGCACTGCAGTAGTAGTATTGTGCAATCTGGAAGCCATGAGCACACAACAGCCAGATCCTACTTTGATCAGTTATATCGGTAAGTATGTGTTTCTAGGTAGGGTCCCTCCTATGTTTAATGGGATTAAGAGTATAGTTGCGTGTGGGTTATTTTATAGATAGGATTTTTTACATCTTCACTTTCACCACACAACACTCTGCTCGCGGCATTCTTCGTGCGCTCGCCAGCGGCGCGCGCAGTCTGCGAGTCAAACATAGGCATGGCGTTCCTCTTTGGCCAATCGGCAAGGAGCGGGCGTCTCACCTGCCCCGTCTCCACTAACACCATCGCCATTACGCACGTGGTCGAGATGAGGAGGTAGGCGGAGCTACAAACACTCCGATCAGGACTCCACCCAGAAGGGTGGGAGTTGACCCGACGCCGTGGGCCTGTCCAATGGGAGACGGCCAGGGAATCGCGCGCATGGGTCCGACCAATCAGAAGGCGAATGGCCAGGAGAAGAGGCCCCTCCTCCGAAAGAGAAAGTGTGGGTTGCGGACGAGCGTGAGGAGATTGCGTCCCGTGTGTCTCGACGTGCGTCTGCCTGGGTTTCGGCGGACTGCATCCCGCGTTTCGGAGGTGTCTCGTCTTGTGCGTTACAGCGAGCGTGACGATTTTTTATCAAGGGAGATCACCTCGTCTCGCCTCTTCGGATTGGCTGCCCTGGTCCATCCTTTGGCGACCGGAGCTCGGGAAGGGTGGACGACCAGCCACACGATCGACCAGGCAGGTAGCCAGCCGTCCTGACTCCCAGCCGAACTATCCTCCTTGGCTGGAGTGCCGAATAAAGACCCGACGTGGTCCATTTCTTTGGGTATGTGTCTGAGTGTGGGCCCGTCTCGAAGTAGAATCGTTAAGTGCTTGCGTTATTGTACATTGGAATATAGTCGGATAACTCTGCTCTTTTCGTGTTCCCTTCCCCCCATTGTAAATAAATCCCCTCTTGTTGAATGTACCAGC
>CM068955.1:112367311-112380991 GCA_035128595.1 Eptatretus atami
CAGCAGATCATTTAGGGGGAAGAGAAATCCGTTCTCGCTCACCAAATAGAAGTCGTCGTATGTCAAATAAAACGTCCCGAAATGTGTGAGCGTGCCTTGGTCTGCTGCCAGCGCCCTGCCTTACCGTGCACCCACTCACAAACAGGCTTGAACACCAATTGACGTCACGTCGTCACCCCCTTGAACCAGGAACCAAGAGCAGGTCTCGAGCAGAACCAGCATTAACGTCCAAGCGTAACCCACCGTCAGGAGCCACCAGAGCCACAACCAACGGACAGCTGTAAGGAGCTGTGAGGCGCTGAGCGCTGTGAAGTGCTGCGAGAAGCTGTAAGGTGCTGAAGCGCTGTGAGAAGCTGTGAGGTGCTGAAGCACTGTGAGGCTGTCACCAACGATCAGAGCTGCAAGGCTGCAGGCTGTCACTAACTGTCACAAACTCAACTGTCGCCAGCTCACCAACCGTCTGACTGGAACTGACTGAAGCTGAAAATAGCCGTCACCCAGTTGTCACAAAAAACTCTCAGAACTGTAAGAGGCAGCAAACAGCTATCAACCAACTGTCTGTCGCCAACTGACACAAAAAACGGTCCACTCGTCCTTTTTATAGGCGGCCAGTCTGGGCGGAGCCTCAAGCTGACTTCAGCAAATCCACCTTGTCTATTGGCGCATCGTCGCGTGTCACAACTGCCAATCTCGCGATCATTGCAACGGCACTGTAACAACGACTGGACAGGTCAGGTCAAGCATGGGAGCATGCGCCAGAGCAGCGCGTCGCTGCGTCCACTTTCTGCTGGTACTCCAGGGGCCTCCGTCTGGCAATCCCCCAGGCAGATGCCTGGCCCATCACCATCTCCTTGAGATGCTGATCAACCTGCTGCAACCACGAGGCATGTATCGGCCCATTGGCCTCCTCCACTCACGAGATCCTTTACTTGCTGAGAGAATCTGGAGAGCAGGATCAGCGTCAGGAAAACGAGCCACATCTCCATACAGACCGCAGCTGACGCTCACGGACTATGCAGGTAACAAATCTCATTTGAGTCTCTCTCAGCAACTGCTCGTTGGACACAAAGTCCGACCAGTGATAGCCAAGGATTCTCCGAAGAGACCTGGTACCAAAGGAATTAAGTCTCCGTCTCAGATCCTTGGTCAGAGTCCAAGTCTCACATCCATAGAGCAAGACTGGAAGCACCAAGGACCTGAAGACTCGGACTTTCGTCGTCCTGCACAGGTACCGGCAGCGCCACACCATTTCAGTGTTACCCCAATTATCATTTGAGTCAGCTTATTGGACACAGCTACAGCAACTCCTGGGCATGGTAACCATCAGAGCGACCAGACCAATAGTAGGTGTAACCACCCACCATGATCTCGCCGCAATCCGGTCTCCGAACCTCAGAGAGTGCTGCAATACCGATGTCCAAACGCTTGAGCTCAGATGATAACAGAGACAGGTGATCATCCTCTCTTAAGGCCCTGTCACACCTTGACGATTTAGCCAACGTATGCCTGACGTATAAAAATTTGGCTAAATGCTGGCACACGTCGAATACGTTATGGGTAAGTTTGTATACGTTAAGAGCACGCTGGCATACATCGTGGTACGCTGGCATACGTCGTAGTACACTGGCATACGTCGTAGTACGCTGGCATACGACGTAGTACGCCGAGCTGTTAGACAAATTTTCCATGCTTGAAATTTTTCGACGTATGCCAGCGTATGACTCACATGTTCAGCATAAACGCTGGCCATAAGTTGTAGGCACGTTACGCGATCGTTGACACACGTCGACACACGTTACTTGTAAGTTACTCATAAGTCGAAACACGTCGAGGTAATGTTTAGCGTACCCGAAACTTATTTCTAACCTATGAGTAACGTGTTGTATGCACGTGACACGATCGTTGACACACGTCGACACACGTTACTTGTAAGGTACTCATAAGTCGAAACATGTCGAGGTAATGTTTAGCGTACCGAACTTATTTCTACCTATGAGTACTGTTGTAGGACGTGACACGTCGTTGACAACGTCGACCACGTTACTTGTAAGGTACTCATAAGTCGAAACGCGTCAAGGAATGGTTAGCGTCAGTGTTCCAGACTCCCTGTTTTTTTTTTCTTTTCTTCGGTATGACGGTGATGTTGACACTTCGATTTCTAGTGCGGTTATATATAATATAATTAAAAGCTGCCGCTAACGATTTAAATCATAACCGCACTAGAAATTGAAGTGTCAAATCACCGTCATGCCGAAGAAAAAAAAAAATAAAAAAAACCCATGGAGTCTGGAAACTGAGGGTTCCTCCTGTGTGAACCCCATTTTATATACCATTCCCCTAAACGCTGCCAATACGCCATTATACGGTAGCTGTAAGTTAGAAACACGTTCAGTAAAGTTCTGTGGTCGTCCGTAAGACTCAATCAAATACGTCTCATATGTCAATGTGCGTTGGAGATACGTTACACATAGGTTCAAAGCACGTTACTCATAGGTTAGAAATAACTTTCGGTACGCTAAACATTACCTCGACTGTTTCGACTTATGAGTAACTTACAAGTAACGTGTCACGTGTGTCAACGATCGCGTAACGTGCCTACAACTTATGGCCAGCGTATGCGGAACGTGTGCGTCATACGCTGGATACGTCGAAAAATTTTCAACATGTGAAAATTTGTCGAAGTACTCAGCGTACTCGACGTATGGCAGCATGCTTCAGCTGCTTCGTAACGTATACAAAACTACCCATAGCGTATTCACGTGTGCCAGCGTATTCGCAAATTTTTCATACGTCGGCATACGCTGGCTAAAACGTCAAGGTGTGACAGCGGCTTGACACTTCGATGTCTAATGCGGTTATGATTTGAATCGTCGAGCCGCAGCCTTTTAATAGGCTACGCCACGTGATTGTCGGCGATACGTTGCCGCGCGCTATGCATAAGTTAGACTATCGTTGGGCATAGGTGTGAACGCCGACAACACGCTCAGCATTCTGTTGTATAAGTTATCTATATCGAAACGTTCTGTGTACGTTACTAATACGTTATGCATACGTCCAACTTGTTATGAATACGTCCAAAACTGGAAAAAAAAACATAATAGTTCAGCGTAGCCAGCGTTTTACATACATTTGATACCTTGCCATTAGCTGGCTAAAACGTCAAGGTGTGACAGCGCTTTAGCAGGGCATTATCTCAGGAGGGATTTCCTCCTCCCCTTAGAGGCCATCCGATGGCGAGTGTCCGTGCTCTATCCTTTTAAATGCTGAGCATCAAGCAAGGAAGCAGCACTTACCATTGTTTAACATCTTTGGTAAGACTCGGCAGTATTTGAACTGCTGACCTCCCAGACTCAGTGTGGACGCTCTAACCATTGCACCATCTCGTCTTATAAACATCCACATTTACAGAGAAGAATTGGTAAGAAATGTTCTTGTACCAAACAAATTTTGAACAGCTGTAAAAAGTAGGAGCATCTTTCATCTATGTGAAGCTTGCAGAGAAGACCAAGTTTGGCAAAATGATTTGTGTGTTTGCAAGAAACACCCCCCCCCCCCCCACCATCTACCTGGAAATAACAAGCTCGAATAGCTAGAATCCTCGTCTCTTAATGAGGACGTCATAAAAACGAATATGTCGTCATTGTGATGTATCAGGTTTGCGATAAATTATCTGTGTAATGCCGGCTTGATTCCCGCAAACAAAATTCAAACAGCTTGCCTAGTTTCGGAGATAATGGTATAGGCGATTTCCATTAGCGGCGACATAACGTTAGCTTTTTTCTAGGAAGAATTTCCAAAATCGGAGATGGTTACTGTCTGCGCGGGTATTTTTACATATATATGCCAAGTTTCAGGAAGTTTCGATGAAAACTGTAGGCTGTGAAACAAACTAGTTTCGGAGATAATGGAATGGGCGTTTTCCATTAGCGGCGATATTATGACGTTAACTTTTTTCTAGGAAGAATTTCTAAAATCGGAGATGGTTACTGCCTGCGCGTGGGATTTCTGCATATACATGGCAATTTCACGAAGATCGATGAAAACTCTGGGTTGTGAAACAAAAAATGTCAAAAAATAGGAATGACGTCATAAAAATTGATATGACGTCATAGTGATGTATCATATGTGCGGTAATTCATCTCTGCTAATGTCCTGTTCGATTCCCGCAACAGAATTCAAAAAGCTTGCTCGTTTGAGATAATTTTTAGGCGATTTCCATTAACGGAGATATTTTGACGTCATAACTTTTTTTTCTAGGAGGAATTTTCAAAATCGAGATGGTACTGTCTGCGCAGGGTATTTTTACATATATATGCCAAGTTTCAGGAAGTTTCGATGAAACTGTAGGCTGTGAAACAAAATGAAACAAAAACAAAAAATGTCAAAAAACAGGAATGACGTCATAAAAATTGATATGACGTCATAGTGATGTATCATATGTCTCGTAATTCATCTCTGCTAATGCCCTGTTCGATTCCCACAAACAGAATTCAAAAAGCTTGCCTAGTTTTGGAGATAATTTTTTAGGCGATTCCCATTAGCGAGATATTTTGACGTTCATAACTTTTTTTTCTCGGAGGAATTTCAAAATCGGAGATCGTTATTGTCTGCACAGGGCATTTTTTACATAATATACGCCAAGTTTCAGGAAGTTTCGATGAAAACTGTAGGCTGTGAAACAAAAAAGTCCACAAGAACAACAACGTGAGTAAGACTTAGAGATCCTCCACGAGGATCTAAAAAGTTCAAGATCCCACAATATGATCTTGTCAACATCTACAAGTCATACCTCCAGCCAGCACTCGAATATGCTGCACTGGAATGGCATCCTGGAGTAACAAAAGAGCAAACTAAAAACCGAGAGCAAAAGGGCAAACTAAAGACCTGGAGAAAAATCCAGGAAAGAGCAACAAGGATTGTTCTCAGTAACCGGTCTCCGATTTGGATGCCCTCACAGTGACTGAGATTGAACCACTTGAGGAAATAAGAATAAACCTATTTTCCAAGTTTTCATCCTCTTGTGTGCAATCTCAGAGGTACAGTAACTGGTTCCTGAAAAGCGGTGCCACTCATACAATGCAGCTTTGTGGTACTCGCAAGTACAGAATCGACCAGTGCCGAAGAGCAAGATATCAAAATAGCACGATCCCATTTCTTGTAAAGTGTCTCAACGAAGAAGGGGGTGGTAGGATGGATTCGATTTAATGTTAGGTGGCCCAGTGAAATTATTTGTTTGAGATACTTTTCACCTACGTGATTGGTATACGATTTAGCGATGATTTTTAACTCGCTTTCTTCTTGTATATTGTATTAACTTGATATTTTTCCTGGGATTCAATATGAACTAATGAAAATGAGTTAACCCACATGGGTGTGTGAATTTATCACCTCCGCCACCGAAGGTGAAGGAGGTTATGTTTTCACCCCTTTCTGTCTGTTTGTCTGTTTTTGTACAGGATATCTCAAAAAGTTGTGCACGGATCCAGATGAAATTTTGTGGACAGGTTCGTTGTGTGACAAGGACGAACTGATTAGATTTTGGTGAAGATGCAGATCCGGATCCGACTACTAGAATTTTTTTAAGTGATTCTTCACCATTGAGAGATCGGGCGAAACCGATATATAGCATATCTCAAAAAGTTGTGGACAGATTCGGATGAAACTTGGTGGACAGGTTGGGTGTGTCAGAAGGATGAATTGTTATAGCCATGGACTATAACAAGACCAGTGGGTCTCTCCATCCGCATCCTCCAACTCAATGTTGAGGGGCTGACATTTCCTAAGTGTGAGATCCTCACTAAGATCCTGAAGGATGACTACATCGACATAGCCATACTCCAGGAAACTCATAGCGAGGATGGCAAAAAGGCTGCAAGGAAAAAGATTGCAGGCTACAACCTCATGACATCTGTTAAAGCAGCAAAACATGGGCTCACCACCTACATCAGACACGGTCTTTGAAACACCAAAACCGGAGACAATAATTTGCTATGTGCAACAGTAAACATAAGCGGTGTCAATGTTGCAAATACAAGCCACCCACACAAATATGGCCAATACCTGCCCTAACCCAATACAACCACCCCGCAATTTACATCTGGGATATTAATAGTCATCACACAGAATGGGGAAACAGGGGAAATGACATGGCCGGCGAACAGCTAACTGACTGGGCATGGACGGCCGATCTCAACTTGCTGTTTGATCCAAGTCAGCCGAAGACCTTCCACTCGGGACAGTGGCAGACTGGAACAAATCCTGACCTCTTCTTTCTGACAATGGATGACAGAGTGCTACCATTGATGGAATCGAGAAGAGTTCTTACTCCCTTCCCAAAAAGCCAACATTGCCCCACTGTCATCCACATTGGTATCGAGATCCCGCTGGTGCACACCAAGCCAAAACCATGCTGCGACTTCTGGAAAGTGGATTGGACTGCTTTCACCAAAGCAGCTGAATCTAGGATCGAGGATATACCACCTGTCCCAGCTAAATATGCAGAATTTGTGCACCTCCTTCTCTCTGCTGCCAATGATAACATACCTCATGGCTTCCACAAGACCTACACACCTTGATGGAGAGTGGAGACTGAAAGGCTCCTAAAGGAGCACAACAAAACTGGGAACCCGGATGTCATGCAGACACTCATCGAGGCTGTCGACACTGAATGTCTGAAGCACTGGAAGGAGTTTGTGGAGTCAACAGACTTCACCCACAACAGCTGCAAGGCATAAGCATTGCTGAGGAAACTGGGTGCCACAGAAAATACAACTGCTGCCATCCCAAGAGTTTCCCCTGATTCCATCGCGTCTCATCTCCTCCAAACCTCAAAGACACCGATCTCCAAATCACTTAGGCAGGAGGTAAAAAGGGATTACTTCCGAAGCCTCCACCAAAGCCCATGGAGCAGCCACTTGTTGGCCCCATATACAAAGAAAGACATCGATGCCACACTGTCGGCAACCAAAAATGGCAAAGCCATAGGTGCCGACGGAATTTTCCCCAAATTTCTTAAAAACCTTGGAGAAAAGGGTCATATCTGGTTGGTGGCCCTTTTTACTGCCATCCATGAAACAGGGCAAATTCCTGCAGCCTGGAAGAAGACTAATGTTATTGCCATCCTAAAAGCAGGTAAGACAGCATACTTGCTCTGCAACTACCATCCTATAGCCGTGCTATCAGGGACACAGAAGTTGATGGAGAGGCCCCTACTATCCTGTTTAACCCCCACCCTGGAGGCCTTCCTATCTGATGAGCAGGGGGGCTTTAGGCATGGACACAGTACCTGTGATCAGGTTCTTGCCCTCTCCACCATCATCGAGGCAGGCTTCCAGAGAAAAAAAAGATGGCAACTGCTTTGGTGGACCTGTCGTCGGCCTATGACACAATCTAGTGCCGAGGGCTCCTCCTCAAAGTCTCGAATGTCTTCTGTTGTCAGAAGACAATCAGACTATTTCGGTACTCCTTGGGGACCGAAAGATCCATATTAGCCTCAACGGCAAAACCAGCCATTTTCAAACACCAAACGATGGCCTCCCTCTCAAGGATCTGTTTAAGGACCCCTCCCTCAAGGACCCCACCCTCTTTAACCTCTATGTTAGTGACCTGCCAATGACGACCTCCTTCAAACTCGCCTATGTTGATGACATTGCATTCGTAGCGCAGGGCCCCAACCTAAAAATCGATTGGAAACCATCTCACCCGAGATCTGGGCATATTGGAGGAGTACTAACACAAATGGAAGCTCCGTCCAAACCCCAACATAAACAGCCATCTGCACCCACCATCTTGATAATCGCACAGAAAATGCAGAGGTAGATGTGACATTCTGCGGTATGAAAGTTTAAAATGTCCGTTATCCGAAATACCTTGGGGTTATATTTGACCGGACCCCAACCAACAAACACCACCTGCAAAGATGCAAGGAGAAGGTCAGGGCATGGTTAAACCTCATCCGGAACATGGCCAGAACGTTCGTGGGGAACACCTTATGCACGGCAACTCTCGCCCTCATATACTCGACAGCAGAGTATTGCACACCAGTCTGGTCAGCGAGTGCCCATACGAAGGCCATTGACGTTCAGTTAAACGCCATGATGAGAGCAGTGTCTGGAACCCTCAAGTCAACAAAGACTGAGTGGCTTCTTATCCTCTGCAACATTACTCTGCCAGCCATCCGAAGGGATGTATACTTCAGCTGCTTTTTGGCGACTGAAATTTCAGCCCAGCGCCTTCTCATTGAACATCCGCACTGTGGCCTCAAGTCCCGAAAACCACCATGGAACTGCACCGAGCACCTTACCAGAGCCCATCAAAGTGAAGCCGACTTGTGGAGGGCCAGCTGGGAGGCTGCCACAGCTCCTAATAAACATATTGCACATGATCCAACCATTGCTCCACCCGGTTTTACACTCCCACGTAGGCAATGGACAGCCCTCAACAGTCTTGGCACTGGACAGGACCATTGCGGTAGCACCCTCCACTGATGGAGAATGAGGCTGGATATGCTCTGCAACTGCGGAGGAATCCAGATGATGGAGCACATGACGTTGCACTGTCCCTTACGGCCGCTATCGGGAGAACTTTTAGCCCTCCACCATCTCACCCCTGAGGCAGCCACATGGCTGCAGAGCCTGGACATTAAACTTTAGCGCACCCCATATTGGCCATACACAAGAAGAAGAACATTATAGGAATACACATTGTTGGTTTATCGGTTGCAATTTAACTTGGTGCAGATGTGGGTGGGGAAGGAACAAAAGCACAGAAAAGAAAGTCCTCCTCTGGTAGATTAATCAAAGCACCCTCGAGCGAATGGTCATGGCCTGAGCAATCCGGCACCTTCTGAAGAGGGGGCAACTACACTTTGCTGCAAGGTTTGTCCCAACCTCCCAGTCGACTGTCATTGCCTAGAAGGTTGTGCAAGAGTAGTGTTTGATATAATTGCCATGCAACTCTTCCTTTCCCTATAAAACTGTAGAATCCCAAAACCCATTAGGAGAAATATATCGATTGCTGTTGTCTCACCCTCATTTAGTGCACGTTTCATTTTTTTTTTCATTTCCCTTCATATTTTTGGTTCATTATTTCATGTCGTTTACAACGCCTACTGTTGATCCTTTCATTTGCTTTTATTGTCTTTTTACATTTTTTTGAAGCTACTCTGTGTTCCACATATCTTGTTAAACAGAGCTACAGACCATAAATTAGGAAACTATTACTTATCGGCCTCTTCACTCAATCACAGTCACCACTTAATAAAATGGTGAGATCAACTGGCTGGAACCGCCATTGATTAGCGAGGACAATTGATGGTCATTCGACGGTGTGCTCATAGTTGGAGTCACATGTATCAACCAAATACTTGTTTGACCAATGAATTTCCTCAATCAGATCTCTTCATGGATGGCATGCATTGTTGATAATGCAGCTCATTCAAGCTGAGTGAACCAGTTCTACTCAATAAGTGCTCAACACCATTCCCTCAGATTATCGGAGGTTTCTTTTTTCCGAATCGCAGAAGCAGTGTGGTGAGGATCTTAGGTTCCTTGATGGTCCGATCACAAATCTAGAACCACACAGTGTCAACAACTGAAGCATGACCTTTGTGATATCAAAAGCTTATGAGATTTTAGAAATTTATAAAGGCTCTCCGCAAGTGTTGCAATCTTCTTGATGCTTCTTAATCCGCTGTGTACTGTTATTGCTTCTGATATACTTCGTTTTAAAAGCCACGCTTGCATGCTTTAATTACCCTCAGTCTCCAACACGAGGAATAAAAGACGTTTTTGGATTTTCAAATTAATCTTGAAAACATTTTCAAATCTTTTCTTTCTAGTATTATATTGACTCCAACATTTTTGTCGACAGTGGACTTTTTTTTTTTTCTTTCTCAAAAATTCATTCTCTCCAGCATAGAAAAATATCTTCAGCATTATCAACTGCATGTTGTATGTTGGAGGCCCGTGATCCATTCAATTACGAATTTGAGATGCTGGTTGCATCATTGGAATAGCTAGGCTGTGCTCTTTGTCGAAAGACACCGTGGGATCTTTAACATCTACCAACTAATGCTAGCAGATGGGTCGGGAATCACAAGGATACACAAGGATACCAAAGGAACTTTGGCGCAGGAGGAAGCCGTTCGGACGCTCACACCTGCGCTGCACCAACCCCAGTATCATCACCCATCCACATACAAGCTGCCTACCATCCACACAAGCCAATATCACCACACCCTTCTTTCTCTAATTCATCCATGCAGGTACTTATCTAAATCCCATTTAAATTTATACATGCCCTCCACTGCCACTACCTTTCCAGAAAGACTGGTCTTTCCGACTGAAAGACCCTTGTCTTAACACTGTCCTAACTCTCATCTTCATTACCCTCATGTTACAGCCCCTGGTCCTGACACTGTCCACTCTGCTCCACCATACTCCACCGCACCTATCTTGTCCACAGTCTTCATTATCTTAAATATCTCTATCAGATCCTCTCACAACCACCTCTTTTCTAATGTATCAAATGTATCCTTTCCAATCGAACCCACACGAGACACCTCAAAGTTGTGTGCGCTATAAACCATCCTATCGGACACACACACACACAGAGAAGTACATCTCCATCCATTGAAACACACGTCGATTTGTCCACCTGTCGATTGTCCAAGATCCTCAGCGGAGTCTTTAGTCTCAGGCATTTTGGAATCGTCTTAACTCAAACTGTGAAGCACAGAAGGAAGAGACAGAATGCTTAAAAGGCTTCCATAATAATGCATGATCTATCTCTGAAAGCGATTTCTCACTTTCGCCTGGAATTTGCCAAAAAGCTAGAGGGGTATGAAATTGCCAACGTCGTAAAGTATGATCCGGTAAGATTTTTAGTACCAGTGTATAAAACCAGGGTGTCTTTGTAAAAAGCAGTTTAATAACTCAAATGAAAAGGTTAACAAATGCAGCGCAGGAAATACAACTCACTAAGGCGTTAATTCAATGATGCACGATGATGTAATGAGGGATTAATCAAATACATTATACCGAACCAAACCTCACGCGGTTGTATAGTTTGTGCTTCATAACGTGTGACTTGAGAGATGAGATTTTTTTACGCGCAATGACGATGTAATCAGTGAAGTGATCACTCAGCTGAAAGATGTCTTATGTGTTGAGGCGAGACCGTGGGTCTTCCAAAATGGTTTCTTTGAAGTGATGGTCGTCAGCATTACCAAAGTCGGTCGAACAGTAAGGAGGCCAAGATGAACTGAAGATCCATTTTTAGCAACAAGGATAACTACAAGGTGGGATGATGCCAATTAGAAGGGGTGTTCAAAAAGTTGGCGGAATGATTCATTCTTTTTCAATAAGTATTTCAATATTTGTACTTTTTCAAAAAGTATTTCAAACTGTATAAATAATTGATAAGGACATATTTTTTACTTGTTAATTATATTTATACCTTTTATTGAAAATGAGGACTGGCAAGATAGCTTTGAACTCGCCTTTGAGCTGTGCATGTCTGGGTTTGAATCTCTACCGAGCTATAGACAGTCATGGTGTTTCGCATGTTAAGTGAGGCATCAATGTGTGCACCGTACATCGGATGGACATTACGCCCGAGGACTCATCTGCCAGTATTGTTTGTTGGTGGAAATTAAATTCACCAACAACCAATGCCACAGTGTCTTTCGTGAAGAGTGGGTGAGTCAACACCTTCCTGAACAAATAAAAAAATCTCTGCCCAAATCACCTGAAGTCGAACATCAGACCTGGCCTGCCGGTTCGTGAAAAATGCGGCCAAAAATAATTCCCTGGCCGACCCCACAAGAAGGTGGGAATAATTGGAGCTGTTAACCTGGTGGTAGTCGTAGTGGAGTATAAGTAAGAGTATAAACAACAGTATAAACAGTAGTAGTTGTAGTAGTCTTATTAGTTATAAAGAAGATGACAACTTCGGTGTTTCTTGGACTGATGTGAGCACAATATCTTGTGCCACCAACTTTTTGGTATTGTATTTAAGGAAGCTTGTATAATTTATACTTTATTTGAAAATTTCATTTTGACAATTTTTTTTTAAAATCAATATCTATCTTGTTCTCTGGGAATCAATAGCCTAGAGTGAAATGAAATCAATAGACAATGTGTGTTAATGGTTTTGTTCCTTATAGAATGAGAGATTTCATCAAATGGAAGCCAAATATTTGAACAAAAACGTAATTAGAATCAGAAAATGCAAATCAAAATTAGGTTTCTGCGATCACAAAGCGATTGCCAAGGGTAACCCTTTCCCACGATCCCATGATGGCCATATTATTTTCTGACCGTCATATGACCTTAACCTTCAACATTTATTGATAGTGTAAATTAAGAAAACGTGTCCCCCATCTCCCATCTATCCTTAAAATTCAACATCATGAAAATCGGAGGAAAATTATTCAAGTTATGATCAAAAATGTGTTTTTGTTAATGAGGTCACAATCCAAAAAAAGTAGGTCAAGGACACTCATAAAACATCATGTGTACAACTTCAAAGAGTTCACCTGTAAAGAGTTAGGATCAGCTATGCCTGATCTCAATCACACCTGTAATTGCAGGAGTATTATTTTGATGGGTTCCTTGCCGAATGGATGATGAGGGATATACAACATGGCATTGACCAACAGTTTGGCAACCCGAAAGGAAGTTCAGTGGTGCATTACTTGGTCAGTTTACTTGACAGCATCCATGAAAGAATTGACAAGTCTGGCACGATGTAAACTTATGCACCATCGACTTTAGTAAGGCCTTTGATCATGTAAATCATACTATTGCGATTGAAAAGCTGATCCAACTTGGTGTTGATCATGCAGTTTTTGCCTACAATCTAGAATTATTTTTTTTATCATATCGATCACAAACTGTTCGATACCACGGATTAACATCAACTTCTCTTGATCTCACATGTGGTGTTCCGCAGGGTACAAAACGAGGTCCTATTAGTTTCTTGGCAATGGTTAATGATGCAGTTATCACTCCAGCTAATCACTGGAAATACGTTGATGGTCTTGGCCTTATTGATGTTGTATCAGTCACATAGTTCACATTTACAGTGTCATATTGATTCGCTCACCGATTGGTGTCGTGATAATGATATGGAGCTGAGCACAACTAAGTGTAAATTTATGCAGATTTCATTTCTTCATCATTCTCCACCTCCTAGTCAATTGGAGATCGATCATGTTACACTGGAAACTGTCACCTCTCTCAAACTGCTTGGCATTATCATCCAGAATAATCTGAAATGGGATCAACAGGTTCATCATCTCGTTAGTTATGCCGACTTTATATTTTGAGCATATTAAAGAAAAATGGAGTTAAGGCTGATTGATTGATTTGCTTTTGATATCTGAAATGTACATTCTTCCAATGCTTGAACTTGGAGCACCTGTGTGGTCTTCTGGCTTTACTGTTGCTCAAACCCAATGTATTGAATGCATTCAGAAGATAGCACGACGCACGATTGCTTTTCCGAACATCTTGTCCTCTGGTGAACTTTTGAACACTTTCAATGTTGTCTCACTTGCTGACAGGCAATATATAATTGGTTCACAAGCGCCAGCCAGAGTGACCACTATATTCGTTATGTCTGTGTGTCTGTCTGTCTGTGTGTCTGTGTGTCTGTCTGTCCAGAGCATAACTCCGT
>CM068955.1:112383715-112399017 GCA_035128595.1 Eptatretus atami
CAAACACCCTCCTCACCAAAAAAACTGGTGCGGCGAGATGATGGTTTGTCACGACAACCCGACCATGGAACAGGGTCGTACAGGTTTACATGATACCTGGTCGCAAGTCACAGATCTAATCTGGCCTGACCTGACATAAAGAGGGCAGCAAAACAGCTATCAACCAACTGGTCTGTCGCAAACTTACATAAAACGGTCCATTCGTCCGTTTTATAGGCGGCCAGTCTGGCAGAGCCTCAAGCAGACTTCAGCCAGAATCCACTTGCCTATTGGCGCTCGTCGCATGTCACAACTGCCAATCTCGACGATCATTCGAGGCGACTGTAATCGATGATGGATGAATGACAGAAAGCAGCCTTTGCCATAACTTACTGAGTAAAAGTGAATCGCTCATATAAACCTCAACAACAACCCATCCAAGAGCTGCCAAAACGTCGATGAAAAAAGTGGACGTCGTCGAACATCTCGATGGAAAAGAGGTGGTTGTCAACGTGATGAGGAGTGGGTTGTCAAATAAATGAATGTCGAGGGAAATAGGTGGACGTCAACCGTCAGTGGAAAGAGTGAGATGTTCGACGTTGATGAGAATAGGTGGGTATTCATAAATGATCCACAGCCGTATTTTACCGTCAGAATAACTGGCTCAGGAAAAGCTTGTGTCTTTACGTGCTGTGCTTAATCATGTCCTGTGAGTCCAAGGTGTAAATAAATGACACCTCCAAGCCAATGTGTCTGTGTAAGGAGGTAGATGAGCCCATTAGGCTAATGGCTATCTCAGCGTGCATGAATGTGTTCTGTTCATTAAAAGAGAAAAAGGCCAATCCCATAAGAAAGGGAATCTTTTCTTTACCTTCTCCAACGCATCACACTTAGAATCCCACCAGACTATGGGATTGGATCTATCCTGAATGCATTTGGGAAATAACTGTTGAGACCAGTGGCGCCGACCGAAGGGTATGGCAGGTATGGCATATGCCCTGGGCACCACTTTGATGGGAGGGGAGGGGGGCTCCCTTGAGAAACGGACTCGTCTCTGTCAAGAAAATGGAATATTGAAGTTGAAAAACGTCATAGACGAAAGAAGAATGCTGATGAGAACTCGAGAGATGCTGGCGTTACAGCCAAGGAGGAAATGGAAAGAGTCATGAGACACTCGACGACCGTCTTCACAGAGAGAAATGGACGAAAGGTATCGCTCGTTTGCACGACATGACGCCGAAGTTCCGGGTTCCTTCTTCAATGTCGAGCGGAACTGTGTACGGCTGCCGACAGTAACGACCCTAAAGAAGTGCGAAAATTCTGGGTGAATTGTACAGTGCTGATGTTGATGGACAGCAGCTATATGAAGAGATTTTTGGATTTGCCAAATGTTGCAATCAAGTCGGGCCAACATGAAAATATCAAGACCTGAAGAGCTTCTCGAATTTATTGTTAGTAGGAGATGAGAGCGTCTTCCCCGAGCTTCGCATTGCTATTCAATAATGCCTAACCATCGCAGTTCCATCGTAGCTGCGAGAGATCATTCAGCAAGTTAAAAACTAATACTTTCGTATTTGAGAGCCTCCATGGGTCAGGCAACGGGGGGGGGGGAGGCATATGGTTCTTGCTCTTGCTGAGTGTTAGAAAGAGAATAAACTGAAAAAAAGGACTTTGAGGCACATCAGTAGACCAATTTGTTTCAGTGGAAGCATTGAAGGTGCAGTTTGTAATTTTCATCTAGTGCCATAATTTGTTAATAAAAGATTAACGAGCCTGGGTTGTATGTTTGAGCTGATATTATGGTAAAGAAATTATCTAAAAGATGGGTGTCAATGTTTGGGACAGCGGGGCGCAATTTCAGTGTTGCCAAGGCGCTAGTTTTCCGTAATACGCCCCTGTTGAGGACCTAAATGTTTGTATGCATTATCGGATCCGATTCTGAATCCATAACAATATATATACATAATGTATGCTATGTTATATATATATATATCGACTAAGGCTCATAATGAGCTGCCACTTCACATACATAGACATACCTGACAAGACAAACACTTACATACGCATGAGCTTGGGGGAAGTGCATCACTTCTCAGGGAACTCTGGTACCAGACAACCATAAATAATGGTGGCTGCCACTTTTGTCATCAACTAAAGCGCTGTCACACCTTGACAATTTAGCGGCGTATGCCGACGTATGAAAAATTTGTCTAAACGCTGGCACACGTCGAACTACGTTATGGGTAGTTTTGTATACCGTTAAGAGACGCTGGTCATATGCGTAGTACGCTGGCATACTCGTAGTACCGGCTGGCAATACGTCGTAGTACGCTAGCATAACGTGGTATACTTTAGACTCCTCGACAAATTTTAAACATGCTCAAATTTTCGACCGTATGCAGCGTATTGACTCACCCGTTCCGCATACGCTGCACTTAAGTTGTAGCATGTTTACGCGGATCGTTGACGACACGTTACTTTAAGTTACTCATAACAGTCGAAAACCGTCGAGGCTAATGGTTTAGCGTCATGTTCCAGACTCCATGGTTTTTTTATTCTTTTTTTTCTTCTCGCATGACGTGATGTTGACGACTTCGAATTTCTACGTGCGGTATAATATAATATAATAATAAATCGAAGTGTCAAACATACAGTCATGCCGAAGAAAAAAATAAATAAAAAAAACCCAGGAGTCTGGAACACTGACGGGTTCCTCTGTGTGAACACCCATTTTTATATACCGATTCCCTAAACGCTGCCAATAACGCCATTAATACGTAGCTGGTTAAGTAATAGAAATCAGCGTTCAGAAGTTCTGTGGTCGTCCATAAGACGTCATCAAATACAGTCTGCATATGTCAATGTGCGTGGAGATACGTTACAACATAGGTTCAAGCACGTTACTCATAGTGTAGAAATAATTCGGTAAGTAAGCATTACTCGACGTGTTTCGACTTAATGAGTACTTACAAGTACGTGTTTCAACCGTGTCGTAACGATCGCGAACGTGCCTACAAACTTTGGCCAGCGATGCGGAACGTGTGCGTCATAACAGCTGGATACGTCGAAAAATTTCAAACATATGTGAAAATTTGTCGACGAGTACTCGGGCTACTACCGACGGTATGCCAGCATGCTTCAGACGTGCTTCGCGTTGCCCTTAACGTAACAAAACCTACCCCATAGCTGTTATTCAACGTGTTTTTTTGGGCCAGCGTATTCGGCAAGAAATTTTCATACGTCGGCATACGCTGGCTAAAACCAAGGTGTGACAGCGGCTTGACACTTCGATGTCTAGTGCGGTTAAGATTTGGAATCGTCGACACAGCCTTTTAATAGCTACGCCGAGTGATGTCGGATACGTTGACGCCCTATGCATAAGATAGACTATCGTTTGCGCATAGGTGTTGTGAACGCGACAACACGCTCAGCATCGTTTGGTAAAGTTATCTATATGTTATCGAAACGTTCTTGTACGTTACTAATAACGTTAGTAACGTCGCAACTTGTTATGAATACGCTTCAAAACTGGAAAAAAAAAACATTAATAGTTCAGCGTATGACAGCTGTTTTACATACCTTTTGATACTTGCATATGCTGGCTAAAACGTCAAGGTGTGACAGCGCTTTAGCAGGGCATTATCTCAGGAGGGATTTCCTCATCCCCTTAGCAGGCTCCTGATGCCGAGTGTCGTGCCTCTATCCTTTTTTAAATGCTGAGCATACAGTCAGGAACAGCACTTCCTTGTTTAACATCTTTGGTAAGACTCGGCCAGTATTGAACTGCTTGACCTCCCAGACTCAGTGTGGACGCTCTAACCATTGCACCATCCGTCTTTATAAAACATCCACATTTACAGAAACGAATGTGTAAGAAACTGCTTCTGTACCAAAACAAATTTTGAGCAGTTTGTAAAAAGTAGCAAGCATCT
The DNA here is from genome assembly GCA_035128595.1 of Eptatretus atami. Taxonomy (NCBI): domain Eukaryota; kingdom Metazoa; phylum Chordata; class Myxini; order Myxiniformes; family Myxinidae; genus Eptatretus; species Eptatretus atami. The sequence goes on from CM068955.1 coordinate 112,387,627, forward strand.
TTCATCAATGTTGAAAGCTTGCAGAGAAGGACCAAGTTTGGCAAAAAATGATTTTTGTTGTATGTTGAAAGGAACACCCCCCCCCCCCCCCACCATCTTACCTGAAAATAAACAACTCGAATAGGCTAGAATCTCGTCCTCTAATTTGATGAGAGTCATAAAAAACGAATATGTCGTCATGTGTGTACTCAGGTTTGCGATAAATTATCTGTGCCTTAATGCCTGCGCTTGATTCCCGCAAACAAAATTAAACAGCTTGCCTAGTTTCCGGGATAATGGTTAGGCGATTATCCTTAGCGCGACATTAACAGTTAACTTTTTATCTAGGAAGAATTCCAAAATCGGAGAATGGTTACTGATCTGGCGCAGGTTGATTTTTTACATATATATGCCAAGTTACAGGAAGCTTCGATGAAAACTGTAGGCTGTGAAACAACTAGTTTCGGAGATATGGAATGGGCGTTTTCATTAGCGGCGATCATTTATGACGTTTAACTTTTTTTTCTAGAAGGAATTTCCAAAATCGGAGATGGTTACTGCCTGCGCGTGTGGATTTCTGCATATACATCGGCAAAGTTTCACGAAGATCCGATGAAAAACTCTGGTTGTGAACAAAAAATGTCAAAAAAAGGAATGACGTCATTAAAAATTGATATGACGTCATAGTGTGATATCATATGTGCGGTAAATTCATCTCTGACTAATGCCCTGTTCGATTCCCCAAAACAGATTCAAAGGCTTTGCTAGTTTGGAGTAATTTTTCGGCGATTCCATTAGCGGAGATTATTTTGACGTCATACTTTTTTTCTCGAGGAATTTCAAAATCAGGAGATCGTTACCTGTCTGCAACAGGGTATTTTTACATATACAGTATATCGCCAAGTTTCAGAAGTTTCGATGAAAACTGTAGGCTGTGAAAACAAAAGTTCCACCAAGAACAACAACGTGAGTAAGACTTATGAGATCACTGCCACCGACGGATCTATAAAAGTTCAAGATCCCACAATATACTGTCAACATCTACAAGTCATTAACTCCAGCAGCACCGATAATGCTGCACTGGAATGGCATCCTGGAGTAACAAAAGAGCAAACTTTAAAACCGAGAGCAACAAAGGGCATAACTAAGCCTGAGAAAAATCCAGGAAAGAGCAACAAGATTGTTCTCAGTAACCGGTCTCCGATTTGATGCCCTACAGTGATGAGATGAACCACTTGAGGAAATAAGAATAAACTATTCCAAGTTTTCATCCTCTTGTGTGCAATCTCAGAGGTCAGTAACCTGGTTCCCTGAAAGCGGTTGCCACTCATACAATGCCCAGCTTTGTGGTACTCGCAAGTAAGAATCGACCAGTGCCGAAGAGCAGAATTCACAAATAGCAACGATTTCCCATTTCTTGTAAAGTGTCTCAACGAAGAAGGGGTGGTAGGATGATTCGATTTTAATGTTAGGTTGCCCAGTGAAAATTATTGTGTTTGAGATAGCTTTTCACCTACGTTTGATATGGTATACGATTAGCGATGATTTTTTAACTCGCTTTCCTTCTTGTATATTGTATTAACTTGATATTTTTCTGGATTCAATATGAACTAAGATGAAAATAGTTAACCCAGCATGGGTTGTGTGAAATTTATCACCCTCGCCACGAAGGTGAAGGATGGTTATGTTCCCTCCAACCCTTTCTGTCTTTTTGTCTGTTTTTGTACAGGATATCTCAAAAGTTTGTGCACGATCCAGATTGAAATTTTGTGGACAGGTTCGTTGGTGTGACAAGGACGAACATGATTAGAATTTTGGTGAAGATGCAACCGGATCCGATACTAGAATGTTTTTCTAAGTGATTCTTTTCACCATAATTGAGAGATCGGCGAAACCGATATATAGGCATTATTCTCAAAAAGTTGTTGACAGATTCGGATGAAACTGGTGGACAGGTTGGGTGTGTCAGAAGGATGAATTGTTATAAGCATGGACTATAACAAGACCAATGGTCTCTCCATCCGCATCCTCCAACTCAATGTTTGAGGGGCTCGACATTTCCTACGTGTGATCCTCACTAAGATCCTGAAGGATGGACCTACACGACCATAGCCATTACTCCAGGAAAACTCATAGCGAGGATGGCAAAGGTCCAGGAAAAAGATTGCAGGCTACACTCATGACATCTGTAAAGCAGCAAACAGGGCTTCACCACCTACATCAGACACGGTTTGAAACACACATAACCGCGGGAACAAATAATTTGCTATGTGCAACAGTAAACATAAGCGGTGTCATGTTGCAAATACACAGCCACCACACAAATATGGCCAATACTGCTCTAACCCACTACAACCACCCCGCAATTTACATCGTGGGATATGTTAATACATCACACAGAATGGAAAACGGAGGAAATGAACATGCCGTGCGACAGCTAACTGACTGGGCATGGACGGCCGATGCTCAACTTGCTGTTGATCCAAGTCAGACCGAAGACCTTCCACTAGGAGCAGTGGCAAGACTGAACCAAATTCCGACCTCTTTCTTTCTGACAATGGATGAAGATTGCCTACACATTGATGGAATCGAGAAGAGTTCTTTACTCCTTTCCCAAAAAGCCAACATTGCCCACTGTCAACTCACATTGTATCGAGATCCCGACTGGTGGCACACCAGCCAAAACCCTGCTGGACTTCTGGAAAGTGGATTGGACTCCGTTTCACCAAAGCAAGCTGAATCTAGGATCGAGGATATACCACCTGTCCCAGCTAATATGCAGAATTTGTGCACCTCCTTCTCTCTTGCTCTGCCAATGATTAATCATTACCTCATGGCTCCAAGACCAACACCTATGAGAGTCGTGGAGACTGAAGGCTCCTAAAGGAGCACAACAAAACTGGGAACCCGGATGTCGATGCAGCCACTCATCGAGCTGTCGACAACTGAGATGTCTGAAGCACTGGAGGAGTTTGTGGAGTCAAACAGACTTCACCACAACAGCTGCAAGGCATAATGCGATTGCTGAGGAAACTGCGGTCTGCGACAAAAATACACTGCTGCCATCCAAAGAGTTTCCCTGATCCATCCGTCTCATCTCTCCAAACCTCAAGCACGATCTCCAAATCACTTAGCAGGAGGTAAAAAGGATTAATTCCGAAGCCTACCAAAGCCCATGGAGCAGCCACTTGTTGGCCATATAAATAGAAAGACATCGATTGCCACACTGTCGCTAACCAAAATGGCAAAGCCATAGGTGCCGACGAATTTTCCCCAAATTTCTTAAAAAACCTTGGAGAAAGGGTCCATATCTGTTGTGGCCTTTATTACTGCCATTCCATGAAACAGGGCAAATTTCCTGCAGCTGATGAAGAAGACTAATGTTATTGCCATCGGGCTAAAAGCAGGTAAGACAGATACTTGCTTCTGCAACTACCATCCTATAGCCGGTGGCTTATCAGGGACACAGAAGTTGATGGAGAGGCCCTACTAATCTGTTTAACCCCACCCTTGGAGGCCTTCCGTACTGATGAGCAGGGGGCTTAGGCATGGACACAGTACCTGGATGATCACAGGTTCTTGCCTCTCCACCATCATCGAGGCAGGCTCCAGAGAAAAAACGATGGCAATGCCTTTGGTGGAACCTGTCTCGGCACTATGAACAACTTAGTGCCGAGGGCTGCCCTCTCAAAGTCTCAGAATGTCTTCTGTTTTGCAGAAGACAATCAGACTATTTTCGGTCTCCTTGGGGACCGAAAGATCCATATTAGCCTCAACGGCAAAACCAGCCATTTTCAAACACCAAACGATGGCCTCCCTCTCAAGGATCTGTTTAAGGACCGCCTCCCTCAAGACCCACCCCTCTTTAAACCTCTTGTTGTAGTGACCTGCCAATGACGACCTCCTTCAACTCGCCATGTTTGATGACATTGCAATTCGTACGCGGCCCCAACCTAAAATCGATTGCGAAACCATCTCAACCGAGATCTGGCATAATTGGATGGCGATACTAACACAAATGGGCTCGTCCAAACTCCCAACATAAAGCCATCTGCCACCCACCTCTTGATTAATCGCCACAGAAAATGCAGAGGTAGATGTGACATTCTGCGGTATGAAAGTTTAAAATGTTCCGTTATCCGAAATACTTTGCGGTGTTATATTTGACCGGAACGCCCAACACAACATAACACCACCTGCAAAATGCAAGGAAGACAGGTCAGGGCATGTTAAACCTCATCCGAACATGGCAAACGTCGCGGGGAACACCTTATGCCACGCAACTCTCGCCCTCATATACTCGACAGCAGGTATTGCCCACACCAGTCTGGTCAGCGAGTGCCCATACGAAGGCATATGACGTTCAGTTAAACCATGATGAGAGCAGTGTCTGGAACCTCAAGTCAACAAAACTGAGTGGCTCTTTTATCTCTGCAACATTTACTCTGCAGCCATCCGAGAGGGAGTATACTTTCAGCTGCTTTTTGGCGACTGAAATTTCAGCCAGCCCTTCTCATTTGAACATCCGCATGTGCTCAAGTCCGAAACACCATGGAACTGCAGCCGAGCACCTTACCAGAGCCCATCAAAGTGAAGCCGACTTGTGGAGGGCAGCTGGGAGGCTGCTACAGCTCCTAATAAACCATATGCACCATGATCCAACCATTGCTCCACCGCGGTTTACACCCCACGTAGGCAATGGCAAGCCTCAACAGTTCTTGGCACTGGGACAGGAAACCATTGCGGTAGCACCCTCCACTGGAGGAGAATGAGGCTGGATATGCTCTCAACCTAGCGGAGGAATCGCAGATGATGGAGCACATGACGTTGCACTGTCCGCTTACGCGCGCTATCGGGGAGAACTTTTAGCCTCCACCATCTCACCCCTGAGGCAGCCACATGGATGCAGAGCCTGGACATTTAAACTTTAGCGCCACCCATATTGGCTACACAAGAAGAAGAACATTATGAATACCACATTGTGTGTTTATCGGTTTGCAATTTAACTTGTGCAGATGTTGGGTGGGGAAGGAACAAAGCACAGATAAAAAAGTCCTCCTCTGGTAGATTAATCAAAGCACCCTCTGAGCCCCGAATTGGGTCCCCCATGGCCTGAGCAATCGGCACCTTCTGTAAGACGGGGGCAAACGTTACACTTTGCTGCAGGGTTTGTCCCAACCTCCAGTCGACTGTTCATTGCTAGAAGGTTGTGCAGAGTAGTGTTTGATATTAATTGACCATGCAACTCTTCCTTTCCCTCTAAAACTGTAGAATCCCAAAACCCATTAGGAGAAATATATCGATTGCTGTTGTCTCACCCTTCAATTTAGTGCACGTTTCATTTTTTTTTTCATTTCCCTTCATATTTTTGGTCATTAGTTTCATGTCGTTTACAACGCCTACTTGTTGTCCTTTTTTCTTTTATTGTGCTTTTTTTCATTTTTAAATTTGTGAAGCTACTCTGTGTTCCAATATCTTGTTATAAAGAGCTACAAGACCATAAATTAGGAAAACTATTACTTAGTCGGCCTTCACTCAATCCATACCACTTAATAAAATGGTGAGATCACTGGCTGGAACGCCATTGATTAGCAGAGGACAAATTGATGGTAATTCGACGGTGTGCTCATAGTTTGGAGTCAATGTAAGTCAACAAATACTTGTTTGGCACATGAATTTCCCAATTCAGCATATCTTCTATGATGCGATGCATTGTTGATAATGCCAGCTCATTCAAGTGAATGGAACCAGTTCTACTCAATAAGTGCTCAACACCATTCCTCAGATTAATCGAGTTTCTTTTTCCGAGATCGCAGAAGAGTGTGTAGGATCTTAGGCTTCTTGATGGTCGATCACAAATCTAGAACCACACAGTGTCACAACTGAGCATGACTTTGTGATATCAAAAGCTTAATGAGATTTTAGAAATTTTATAAAGGCTTCCGCAAGTGTTTGCAATCTTCTTGACTGCTTCTTAATCCCTGTGTACTGTTATTGCTTCTATATACTCTCGTTGTTAAGCCACGCTTGCATGCTTAACATTACCCTCAGTCTCCAAACGAGGAATAAAGAACGTTTTGGATTTTCAAATTAACTTAGAAAACATTTCAAATCTTTTCTTCTAGTATTATATTGACTCCAACATTTTTTGTCGACAGTGGATTTTTTTTTTTCTGTTCTCAAAACATTCATTCCTCTCCAGCATAGAAAAACTATCTTCAGCATTATCAACTGCATGTTGTATTGTTGAGGCCCGTATCCATTTCAATTACCGAATTGAGAGCTCGGTTGCATCTTGGATAGCTAGCCTGTGCTCTTTGTCGAAAGACACTGGGAATCTGTAACATTCTACCAACCTAATGCTAGCAGATGGTCGGAATCAACAAGGAACACAAGGATACAAAGAACTTTGGCGCAGGAGGAAGCCGTTTGGACGCTCACACCTCCGCTGACGCACCAACCCCAGTTCGAATCACCATCCACATACAGCCTGCCTACATCACACAACCAATCTTCACCACAACCCTTCTTTCTCTAGTTCATCCAATGCAAGGTACTTATCAAATCCATTTAAATTTTACATGCCCCTCCACTTGCCACTCACTTTCCAGGAAAGACTGGTCTTTCCGACTGGAAAGACCCTTGTTCTTAACACTGTTCCTAACTCTTCATCTTCACTTACCTCATGTTACTAGCCCCTGGTCCTGACACTGTCCACTCGGCTCCACCATACTCCACCGCCACTATTCTTGTCCACGAGTCTCATTATCTAAATATCTCTATCGATCTACTCACAACCACCTCTTTTTATGTATCAAATGTATCCTTTCCAAATCGAAAACCCACACGAGACACCTCAAAGTTGTGTGTGCGCATAAACCATCCTAGTCGGGACACACACACACACAGGAACGTAAATCTCGCCATTGAAAACACACGTCGATTTGTCACCTGTCGATTGTCCAAGATCCTCAGCGAAGTCATTAGTCTCAGGCATTTGGAATTCGTCTAACTCAAAACTGTGGAAGCAAGAAGGAAGAGACAGGAATGCTTAAAAGCGCTTCCATAATAATGCGATGAATCTATTCTGAAAGCGATTTCTCACTTTCGCCTGGAATTTGCCAAAAAAGCTATGAGGGGTATGAAATTGCCAACGTCGTACAGTATGATCCGGTAAGAATTTTTAGTACCTAGTGTAAAACCAGGGTGTCTTTGTAAAAAGCAGATTAATGACTCAAATGAAAAGGTAGACAAATGCAGGCAGAAATTACAACTCACTAAGGCGTTAAATATCAATTGATGCACATGATGTAATGAGGATGATTAACAAATACATTCATACCGAACAAACCTCACCGCGGTTGTATAGTTTGTCTTCATAACGGTGACTTAGGGGGGGGGAGATGAGATTTTTTTTACGCGCCAATGACAGATGTAACAGTTGACGGTGACACTCCGCTGAAAAGGATTGTCTTATGTGTGAGACGCAGACGTGGGCTCTTTCCAAAATGGTTTCTTTGAAGTGATGGTCGTTCAGCATTACCAAATAGTCGATCGAACAGTAAGGAGGCCAAGTGAACTGAAGATCCATTTAGCAACAAGGATAACTACAAGGTGGATGATGCCATTAGAAGGGTGTTCAAAAAGTTGGCGGAATGATTCATTCTTTTTCAATAAGTATTTCAATATTTGTACTTTTTCAAAAAGTTTGCAAACTGTAATAAATAATTGATAAGGGACAATTTTACTTGTTATTATATTATACCTTTTATTGAAAATGAGGACTGGCAAGATAGCTTTGAACTCGCCTTTGAGCTGTGCATGTCTGGGTTTGATCTCTAACGCGAGCTATAGACAGTCAGGTGTTCGCGATGTTTACAGTGAGGCATCAATGTGTGCACCGTACTCGGATGGACATTACGCCCTGAAGGACCATCTGGCCAGTATTGTTTGTTGGTGGAAATTAATTCACCAACAAACCAATGCCACAGTGTCTTTCGTGAAGAGTGGGGTGAGTCAAACACTTCCTGAACAAAATAAAAAACTCTCATGCCCAAATCACCTGAAGCGACATCAGACCTGGCTGCCGGTTCGTGAAAAATGCGGCCAAAAATATTCCTGGCGACCCACAAGAGGTGGGAATAATTGGAGCTGTTAACCTGGTGGTAGTACGTTAGTGGAGTATAGTAAGAGTCATAAACAAACAGTATAACAGTAGTAGTTGTAGTAGTCTTATTAGTTTATAAAGAAGATGACAACTTCGGTTTTCTTGGACTGATGCTGAGCACAATATCTTGTGCACACTTTTCGGTATTGAAATTTATTATATATATTTTTTTAAAGGAGCTTGTATAATTTATACTTTATTTTGAAAATTTCATTTGACAATTTTTTCTTTAAATAATATTCTATTCTTGTTCTCTGGGAAATCAATAGCCTAGAGTGAAATGAAATCAATAAACAATGTGTGTTAATCGGTTTTGTTCCTTATTGAATGAGAGATCATCGAAATGGAGCCAATATTTGAACAAAACGTAATTGAATCAGAAAAATGCAAATCAAAATTAGTGTCTGCGTGCGATCACAAAGCGATTGCCAAGGGTAACCCTTTCCCACGATCCCATGATGGCCATATTATTTCTTGACCGTCATATGACCTTAACCTTCAACATTATTGATAGTGTAAATTAAGAACGTGTCCCCCATCTCCCATCTACCTTAAAATTCAAATCATGAAATCGGAAGGACAATTATTCAATCATGCATCAAAAATGTGTTTTTGTTAATGGAGGTCACAATCAACAAAAAGTAGGTCAAGGACACTCATAAAAATCATGTGTACAACTTCAAAGAGTTCACCTGTAAAAGTAGGATCAGCTATGGCCTGATTGCATCACACCTGTAATTGCAGGAAGTTATTATTTGTGGGTTCCTGCCGAATGGATGATTGACATATACAACATGGCACTGACCAACAGTTTGGCAACCCGAAAAAGTTCAGTGTGCATTACTTGCGTCAGTTTACTTGACAGCATCCATGAAAGAATTGACAAGTCTTGGCACATGTACACGTATTGCACCATCGACTTTAGTAAGAGCCTTTGATCACTGTAAATTCATACTTGCGATTTGAAAAGCTGATCCAACTGGCTGTTGATCATGCAGTTTTTGCCTACAATCTAGAATTATTTTTTTATCATATCGATCACAAACTGTTCGATACCACGGATTAACATCAACTTCTCTTGATCTTCACATGTGCGTGTTCGCGGGTATAAAACGAAGGTCCTTATTAGTTTTCTTGGCAATGGTTAATGAGTGCAGTTATCACTCCAGCTAATCACTGGAATAACGTTATGGTCTTGCCTTATTGATGTTTGTATCCAGTCCCATAGTTCACATTTACAGTGTATATTATTCGCTCACCGATGGTGATGTGAAAGATATGGACTGACATCACTAAGTGTAAATTTATGCAGATTTCATTTCTTCATCATCTCCACCTCCTAGTCAATTGGAGATCGCATCATGTTACATCTGGTAACTTCACCTGCTCTCAAACTGCTTGGCATTATCATCGCAGAATAATCTGAAATGGGAATCAACGGTTCATCATCTCGGGGGGGTAGTTATGCCGACTTTATATTTTGAGCATTATTAAAGAAAAAAATGAGTTAAGGCTGATTGATTTGATTTGCTTTTGATATTGAAATGTACTTCTTCCAATGCTTGAACTTGGAGCACCTGTGTGTCTTCTGGCCTTTACTGTTGCTCAACCAATGTCATTGAATGCCATCAGAAGAATAGCACGACGCACGGATTGCTTTTCCGAACATCTTGTCCTCTGGTGAACTTTTGAACATTTCATGTTGTCTTCACTTCTACAGCAATAATAATTGGTTCACAACGCCAGCCAGATGACACTAATTCGTTATGTCTGTGTGTCTTCTGTTCTGTGGTCTGTGATGTCTGTCTGTCCAGAGCATACTCCGTGCACTTGATCCGATCTTGATGAAACTTGTTGTGTTCGATATCAATGTCTAGTTGTGTTTTCTTGGATGAGGGCATGCTACGCCATTGTGGGTGGAGCCACGCCCCAAAATAGCCATTTTAGGGGGTAGTCGAGTTAAAATCTATCTTCTCGAGGAATGACTGAATGAAATGGGTTCTTCGGTATTTGAATGCAAAATGAATATATCTAAAAGCTTTGCGCATCGCATTTTCTTTCGTCCAGTCAATCACATGTCAAAAAAACGTAAAAATTGCGAATTTTGAACATAAAAATCATACGACCGCCCAACTTTGAGACGAGGATGACATATTTTTTATGTACTAATCTTGAGGTCATTCCCCACCTAAAGTCTTGGAAACCATTTCTCTATCTCGAACACGCTTGCCGTCGGCGCCTCCTCAAGTTTGTTTTATTGCTGATTTCATTTCAAAGTATGGATAATCCGAGGAGTGTGAAATGCCATATAGCCTATATGAGTATATATCACCCCCCCCTCCCGGAGGAGGGAGCGGGATATTGTAATCGTCCAGGTTGTTTGTCTGGTTGTTTGTCTGTCTGTTAGCAACTTTATGGCAAAAACGGCTTTAGAAAACACTATCAAATTAGATCACAGGTGGGCAATGAACCTTGGATGACGCCATTAACTTTTGGTCCAATTGGATCAGAAGTCAAGGTCAAGATCACGAAAATATAAAAAATCGTTTTTCATCTCATAACCTTCGTCAAAAATGATCTGATTACTTCAAACAACTTTAGTAACTTTATTCTTTTCTCACTTATAATCCTTCCCATTCCTATAGTGAAAAAATGCATATTTGGAGATCGTAGGTCCGAAGTTTTGGGGGGCATGGTCATCGGTCAAAATACAAAAAAATTCATTATAATCAATAAGGTAGGAATATGCGTAGTTTATATGGAAGACATTAATATCAATCCTTATATTGGCTTTCATTTGAACACCATGACCTTTGACCTACGTGGCCTTGAAAGGATCAAAATCATTTTAACGGTCATAACTTCGTTCAAAAATGGTTTAATTGACTTAAACTAAGACTATAATATCCTTATTCTAATTCCTTATAATCAACATTCAGGTTAAGATGTATCAATTTAATTTGATCCCCAAATAACTTTAATGCCTTAAAATGGTGGCGATTTGTTGTGCCTGGCCACCACTTGTATTGTTCTCCTGAAATGTTCCAGAGAAGTTTCACCAAAGGTCAAATCTTGACCCTTGACCTTTAAAGGCCACAAAGGTCAAATGTTCAAGTGTGGGAATCGAACCGGGTTTTTGACCTTCTTCGACAAACTAACTCCAATAAGCTATATCACGTTTCCTGTTTTCTTATTTTAATGTCCATAACATTGTTTTGTGACCTTTAAAGGTTATGCAAAGGCCA
>CM068955.1:112401039-112417097 GCA_035128595.1 Eptatretus atami
CAACACACACACACACACACACACACACACACACACACACACACACACACACACACACACACAGACACACACACACAGACACACACCCGATTAAGATTCGTATCAAAGGAAAAGGAGAGCAGATGAGACTAACGGCCGGCTCTCAATACCTGGCCAGCGGTCGGCCGACCAATCCCGAACCAATGCAACCCAGGTACATTTGGGCGGGGACGTTCCACTTGAGTGATCCACCTTAAGAGTCGTGTGCGTATTCTCCTTGCTTAATCCACTTTGCCAGGGGCTCGTGGAACTAACGTCGTGCCTCCACATCTGTCCAGAAAAACACCTGTTGCACACTAGCCCAAGTGTAGTGCCTAGCAACAGGCAGACAGATGAGGTTGCCAGTGAAGAGAGGGCGGAAGCAGAGAGGCAGAGAAGTGGGCGAGGAAAACAGGCAGACAAAGTGCAGAGAGAAGAGGAGATGAGAGAGAGAGAGAGGGGGGAGAGAGAGAGAGAGAGAGAGAGAGAGAGAGAGAGAGAGAGAGAGAGAGAGAGACGAGAAGAGAGAGAGATGGAGATAGATGAGGAGAGAGATGAGAGAGAGAGAAGGAGAGGAGGAGAGAGAGAGGAGAGAGAGGGAGAGAGAGAGGGAGAAGAGAGAGAAGAAGCAAGAGGAGGAGCCAAGACGGCTTGGGATCCGCCTTTTATAAAGGGCCCCGGCCGAAGGTGGTGGAACGGAACCCGGAAAGGGCGACGGCCTCACCCGAATCAGTGCCTCTCTGAATTGGTTCCTGGCCCCGCCCTGCCTAGCTCCTGGGCTGGAAGTGGTGCTCATTCACCACATCCGGCGTTGACATGGCCCAGAGCCTCAACAAAAAACACTCTGCTCCGCTGACCCTGTCAACCGTCCTGCCTTGTTCTGGTTGAACTTGGACTAAGGGTCGCGTTGGTCCCCAAAAAACACCGGGCCCATTCGGCCATCCCGGGGCGAAGGGGACCGCAAGGGCTGGGGGGGCACTGCCAACGCCCCAAAACCCTGGGTTTCCGTTTCCCCTGTTGCCACGTGGGGCCCCGGAAAGCGTTGTGGCACGGGGCCTCTCTTGGTGCAAACCTGTATCAATGTGGAGGTGCGATTGAGGCGCATTGATGATTTTTCCCATTGTGCCGCGGAAAATTAGTTGAGCGCGTTGGTTGGTGGTCGAGTGGTGGTTGAGCTTTCTGGTGGGCAAAGGTGAGCAAGGATGAAGACGCCCATTGTAAATTGGCCAACCCCACCAGATTTGAATGAAAGGGCGCGCGCCATGTTTGCCAGCCCGTTGTTCATTGTGGGCAATTCTCTCATAGGGCGTGCGCGGGTGTCTGTTAAATCATGTATGTGTTGGGGCTTTCGGGGGGTTCATTTTGCTATCATGGATAAGAAAGAGTTTGATGGGAAATCAGAATTGAAGATGGAGATATAATCATTAGACCTAGCTATTAGACCATGGAACGCCACTCCATCCCTGTTAACCATCAGACATGAGGGGGAAGGTCTGACTGCCATGAAGACTAACAAAATAACTGCCTGCGGGATCTGTATGTTGGCGTTGCCATTGCCTTAGAGGCCAGTCGGTTTGCCAGAACCGCACAATATCTATATATGTATGGTATATATATATATATATATATATATGCTATAATCTATCTATACTATGTATTGGGTAGTCGATCGAGTGGGCAAAAAAAATCTCAAAAAAATTTTTTTGAGATATTTTGTTATTTCACCCTTATTGTCGGGTTTCGTCTGGTGTGTGTGTGTGTGTGTGTGTGTTGTGTGGTGTGTGTGTGTGTCGGTGTGTGTGTGTCTGCAACGCGAGGCTCCACAGCACAAACCAGCCCAAACCGATGGTCGATATTGAAACTTTGGCCCGATCAGTCCATATGGGTTGGGAGTGTGCGCGTTTGAGTTTCGCTTGCTAAGCAACACCGTTGCCTAGCAACGGGAGTTTGTAAATATTTGAAAAAATCATAAAAAATTTATTTTTTCAAAATCAAAAATTGGCTGTTCCAGGCTTTTAATGCGCACTATAACAACCTCTTGTCCAAAAGATTTCCAGCCAGATCTATGAAAACTGTCGGAGAAGATAGACTTTGAATGACCTCTGGTCGGAAAACAATAAAAAAACAAAGTTCTCTATATCTCAGAGACTATGAGTCAGATATACATGAAACAACAAAAAAAAATGGTAGCTAGCGTTCATGGCTATGCTCCTAGTTATGCTGTGGAAAGCCACCGTTGCTTATGGACCCCTCCGGCCTGCAAACGGCCGAAAAAACTCTAAATGTGGCGTATATTTAACAAAAAAACAATCTGCCCAGCTATTAACCCTTGAAGCTAGAATCAATGGAATTTTCTTGTGCTTAATTCCTTCAGTCATCCGCCCATCAAACGGCCAATCGCCTTCAGGTTCTATTGGGTAGTCGACTACCCAATGTCCGTCTTACCGGCTGTTATATATATATATATATTATATATATTATATATATATATATTATATATATATATATGTATATACATTACCTATTTTAGGGTATTGAAAGGTCTAAAATCTCAAGTATGTAACAAAAAGGTCTAAAAAGGTCCAAGTGGTCTTAAAGCTCAAAATGTCATGCGGTTGAAGCTGTTTAATATGTCTGAAGGCTGCAAGGAAGGTCTTTCAGATCGTCAAGGCGTCTTAGGGGTCTCAAGGGTCTTCTGGCTCAATCCGGCGGACTTCATGTAGTTGGATATATTAAAGCCGGTTTTCGAGGTTGAAAGGGTCTTACGCGTTTGCGGATCTTATGCAGGTCTTTCAAAGGCTGACAGTGGCTAGATGAAAATACCCTAAGCGCACAATACGCCAGCTACGGACTTGGTCTGTGTGCCAAATGTGGTGATTGTCAGGCCAGGAGTCGGAAGCAAAAAAACCCGAACATAGACCCACAGAAGAGTCTTAGGGGTCTTTAAAGCAGAGAGGCTGGTGGATGATGCCAGCTATTCACCTCAGGTCTGCCAGGATCAGATCTGTCACTTGCTCCAGGTACCATGTTAAACCTGTACTAACCTATTTCATGTCAGGGTTTCGGCGACTAAAGCCGTCATCCCACACCAGGTTTCCAGGTGAGGAGGGTTCTGGATATGGGACACCCAGCAGCATGAAAAAAACAAAACCTGTCAAAGGGCAGAGGAGCTTCTTTGTGAAACAAACGGCCATCCATATCTAGTGCCCAACTGTGCCTGTGGCACATCCTCCTGCAGTTGGTTCACTATTTTTAAGAGGTTGGTGCGTTAGCGATTTGCACCCCAGCCACCGAAAACACTTCATTTCCGCAAAACCCACAAATGCAAAGAAAACTTTGACAAACCCACTCTGTGAGGAGTACCTCCTCTGCTGCTGCCTGTCGCATGGCAGCTCACTTGATGACTGGATTTGGCAAACATTTTGGGTCCCCATTCCTTTGTGATGCGAGGAAAAGCATGGGGTAAACCTCTTGGGTTCAGATTGCGGCATGTGTGTGGCAGAGTGGTGCTGAGGTGTCATCCACCAGACGGCGGTCTCCTCAGGAAAACCTGAGGCGCGCCCCTTCGGGTGCGGACCTGGTACTCTGTCCTATCCAGAGAGAGATCTCTCTCTGCCCAGAGCCTCACACTGCTCCGTGACCCCTGTCAACCGTCCTGCCATGTTCTGGTGACTGGACTAGGGTCGCGTTGGTCCCACACGCCCATTCGGGGCATCCCCGGCGAGACGCAGCTGGCACTGCCAACGCGCCTGGTCCGTCCCTGTGCCACGTGGCCCGAGCCGTGTGGCACGCCTCTTCTTGGTGGCAAACTGTATCAATGTGGAGGTGCGATGAGGCGCATGATGATTTTTCCCATGTGCGGGAAAATTAGTGAGCCGTTGGTTGGTGGTCGAGGTGGTGAGCTTCTGGTGGGCAAAGGTTGAGCAAGGTGAGACGCCATTGTAAATTGGCACACAGATTTGAATGAAAGGGCGCGCCATGTGCGCCCTTGTTCATGTGGTAATTCTCTCATAGGGCTGCGCGGGTGTCTGTTATCATGTATGTGTGCTTGGTTCGATTTGTATCATGGATAAAAGGAAAGAGTTTGATGGAAATCAGAATTGAAGATGGAGATATAATCATTAGACCTAGCTATTAGACCCATGGAACGCACTCCATCCCGTTAACCCATCAGACATGAGGGGGAAGGTCTGACTGCATGAAGACTAACAAAATAACTGCCTGGGGATCACTGTATGTTGGGTGCCATTGCCTGTAGAGGCATGTGGTTTGCAGAACCGCAACAATATCTATATATGTATGTATATATATATATTATATAATATATGTATATCTATCTATCTATGTATTGGTAGTCGATCGAGTGGGAAAAAAAATCTCAAAAAAAATTTTTTGAGATTTTTTTTTCTACCCTTATTGTCGGGTTGTTCGTCTGTGTGTGTGTGTGTGTGTGTGTGTGTGTGTGTGGTGTGTGGTGTGTGTGTGTGTGTGTCTGCAACGCGAGGCTCCACAGCACAAACCAGCAAACCGATTTCGATGAAACTTGGCGACAGGTGCCATATGGGTTGGAGTGTGCGCGTTTGAGTTTCGTTGCTAAGCAACCACCGTTGCTGCAACGGAGTTTGAAATATTTGAAAAATCATAAAAAATTTATTTTTTCAAAAATAAATTGGCTTCCAGGCTTTTATGCGCACTATAATAACCTCTTTGTCAAAAATTTCCAGCCAGATCCTATGAAAACTGTCGGAGAAGATAGACTTTGAATGAACCCTGGTCGAAAACAATAAAAAAACAAAGTTCTCTATATCTCAGAGACTATGAGTCAGATATACATGAAAACTGGTATGCTAGGTTCATGGTATGTCCTAGTTATGTGTGAGAAAGCACCGTTGCTATGACCCTCCGTTGCCTAGCAACGGCCGAAAAACTCTAAATGTGGCGTATTTTAACAAAAAAACAATCTGCAGCATTAACCCTTGAAGCTAGAATCATGAATTTTCTTGTGCTTAATCCTCAGGTCATCCCCCATCAACGGGCCATCGCTTCAGGTTCTATTGGGTAGTCGACTACCCATGTCGTCTACCGGCTTTATATATATATATATAATATATATATAATATATATATATATATATATATATATATGTATATACATTACTATTTTTAGCGGGTTAAAGGTCTAAATCTCAAGTATGGTAAAAAAGGGGTCTAAAAAGGTCCAAGTGGTCTAAAGCTCAAAATGGTCATGGGTTGAAGCTGTTTAATATGTCTGAAGGCTGCAAGGAGGTCTTCAGAGTCAAAGGGTCTTAAGGGTCTCAAGGGTCTTCTGGCTCAATGGGGACTTCATGGTATTGGATATATTAAAGGGTTTTCGAGGTTGAAAGGGTCTTACGGGTCTTTGGGATCTTATGAGTCTTTAAAGGCTGAAGTGGTAGATGAAAATACCCTAAGGACAATCGCCAGGTCGGACTTGGTCTGTGTGCCAAATGTGGTGATTGTCAGCCAGGAGTCGAAGCAAAAAACCCGAACATAGACCCACAGACAGAGTCTTAGGGGTCTTTAAAGGCAGAGGTGGTGGATGATGCAGCTATCACCTCAGGTCATGCCAGATCAGATCTGTCACTTGCTCCAGGTACCATGTAAACCTGTACTAACCTATTTCATGGTCAGGTTTTCGGCGACTAAGCCGTCTCCCACACCAGGTTTCCAGGTGAGGAGGGTGTCTGGATATGGACACCCAGCAGCATGAAAAACAAAACCTGTCAAAGGGCAGAGGAGCTTCTTGTGAACAAACGGCCATCCATATCTAGTGCCCAACTGTGCCTGTGGACATCCTCCTGCAGTTGGGTTACTATTTTTTTAAGAGGTTGGTGGTAGGATTTGCACCCCAGCCACCGAAAACACTTCATTCCGCAAAACCCACAAATGCAAAGAAAACTGAAAACCCACTCTGTGGGAGTACCTCCTGTGCTGCTGCCCTTCGCATGGCAGCTCACTTGATGACTGGATTTGGCAAAGCATTTGGGATCCCCATTCCTTGATGATGGGAGGAAAAGCATGGGGTAAACCTCTTGGGTCAGATGGCGGTGGTGTGTGGCAGAGTGGTGCTGAGGTGTCATCCACCAGACGGCGGTCTCCTCAGGAAAACCTGAGGCGGCCCCTTCGGGTGGGAGCCTGGACTGTCCTATCCAGAAGAGAGGATGGTCACCTGTCTGTTATCATCCGAGTTCAAGCATTTGAACATCGGTATTGCAGCACTCTCTGAGGTTCGGAGGCCGGATAGTGGCGAGATCATGGCGGGTGGTTACACCTTATATTGGTCTGGTCGCTCTGATGGCCACCATGCCCAAGGAGTTGCTGTAGCTGTGTCCAATAAGCTGACTCCAATGATAAATGAGGGAACACTGGTGAATGAGACTATTATGAGACTAAGGATTCAACATTCCTTGGGTATCGTTTTCCTGCTCTCTCTTTCTGCTCTGACTGAGGCGAGTGATCTCACCATGAAGGATGCATTCTATGTCGCGCTCAAGTCTGTGGTTGATCAGTGCCCCCAGACGAGATACTCTTCTAGTCTTAGGGGATTTCAATGAATCGACTGGAACTGATAGGGATGGTTATGAGATGTGTGTTGGTCCCCATGGGTCTGGAACTGTGAACCAGAATAGCACCAAGTCGCTTGACTTTGCAAGAAGTCATGGACTTAGGGTGGCTGGTTCATGGTTTCAGCGCCCACAGGCTCATCACTGTACTGGGTATTCCAACGCTGGTGGTGTGGCAAAGGAGATTGACCATGTGCTTGTTGATGGTCGTTGGAGGATGGTCCAGAACTGCAGGGTCGACTGGAGTGCTCAGTTCCTCAAGACCAACCACAGGCTTGTTGAAGCAACTCTGAAGTTGCAGCTTAAATCTGGGAGAATGGTACCATCCCAGCCAAGGCTGGATGTTGACAAGCTCAAGGATGAGAGGGTAGCTGAGGAGTTTGCAAAATGGCTGAGTGTGGATTTGGGTGGGTCCACATGCTTTGGGAATGCCTGAAGAGTTGTGGAGTGCCTTGAAGACCAACCTTGATGTTGCCACTGGATGTCTTGGAACTCACCATGGGGCAAATAAGAATTGTGTTTCTCAAGGGACACTGTACACCATTGACCAGAATCGCAGGGCCAGGCTTAATGGCAGAGCTGAGCTGTTCAGGGAGTTGAGGATTAAACTGTATGTGCACTGTGGGTGGACAAGGAGGTCGATGTGCGAGGAAGCTGTGAAGGGGTAGAGTATCACCTGTGGTCAATTGATTCTCATCCTGCTTACAGGGAAATTCATGCTTTGCGCTCCTCCAAGCCCATCCATCGATGTACTGCAGTTAGAGGGGAGGGTGGTGGGCTCTTGGCAGAGGAGTCCGAAGTGAAGGCCCGCTCTTCCAGTTACTTTGAGCGGCTGTACCAGGCTAACCCACCAGCTGTTGAAATGGATGTCAGGGGTGTTATTATCTTTATTGCTGACCTTCCAATCAACTGTGATCCACCTTCGTTTGTGGAAACACAGGCTGCGGTGAACCGGTTAAAATGGGGTAAAGCTCCTGGGATCTGTGGCATCCATGTTGAACTTCTCAAAGCCGGTGGAAATGCTGTACTCATGTCATTGTATGCAGTTCTGTGCTCTGCCAGGAACACAGGCACCATCCAAACTGACTGGAAGAGCGACCTTGTTGTCCCTCTCTGGAAAGGGAAGGGTGGTCGCTGGGACTGGAACAACTACTGAGGTGTGCCACTGCTCTCAGTGCCAGGCAAGGTCTTTGCTCGAATGTTTCTTGATAGGGTTTGCCACCATCTGCGTAAGCACCATCGCCCAGAGAAGTCAGGCTTTACAGCAAAGAGGTCAATGATTGACCGTATCCTTGCTCTTTGGGTATTCACCAAACAAAGATGAGAGTTTCAGCATGGGCAGCTTGCAGCCGATGTTGATCTCTGTAAAGCATTTGCTTCAGTGAATTGGGACGCACTCTGAAAGATTATTGGTCTTCGTGGGGTACCACCAAAAATGATCAATCTGATGTCTGAACTATACTCTGGTACTGAGAGTGCTGTGAGATGTGGTGATATGATCTCTGACTTATTTCAAGTTGTTACTGGAGTTCCTCAGGGGTGTGTAATAGCCCCCACATTTTTCAGCACTTGAAAGGACTGGTTTCTGGGGAGGACATTGGAGAGATCAAGCTGCGGTGTATCATTTGGGAATGTCAAGATCTCTGACCTTTATTTCATAGATGACACAGTCATCTTTGTGGAGACTCTGGATATCCTTTTGAGGACCCTTGAGGTGCTGAATGAGGAGTCGGAGCCATTGAGATTACGGGTTTCCTGGGTCAAAGTTAAGATCCAGGCTTTCTATGACATCTTGGATGCTGCTATCTTGTGTGTACCTGTTTGTGGTGAGGATGTTGAGGTCAAGGAGAGATTCACTTACCTTGGCAGTGATATTCATGTCTCCTCTGGTTGTGAGGCAGAGGTCAATAGACGTCTGAGTCGGGCCTGGGGAGTCATGGATTTACTGGAACATGGGGTGTGGTGCTGCAGGTACCTGTGCAGGAGGACCAAAGTTCAAGTCTTCAGGTCCTTGGTGCTTCCAGTCTTACTCCACAGATGTGAGACTTGGACTCTGACCAGGGATCTGAGATGGAGATTTAATTCCTTTGGTACCAACCAGGTTTCTTTGGAGAATCCTTGGCTATCGCTGGTCAGACTTTGTGTCCAACGAGCGGTTGCTGAGAGAGACTCAAATGAGATTTGTTACCTGCATAGTCCGTGAGTGTCAGCTGCGGCTGTATGGACATGTGGCTCATTTTCCTGACGCTGATCCTACTCACCAGATTCTCTCAGCGAAGGAGCCACATTAGTGGAGGACGCCAATGGGCCGACCATGTGCCTCGTGGTTGTAGCAGGTTGATCAGCATCTCAAGGAGATGGGGATGGACCAGGCATCTGCCTGGGGTATGGCCAGATGGAGGCCACTGGAGTACTGTAGGAATGTGGATGCAGTGATGCGCTGCTCCGGTGCATGCTCCCATAACTGGCCTGACCTGGAAGATGAAAATAACTTTCAGACAATCCTTGGGTCAGACTTGGTCTGTGTGCCAAATTTGGCAGTTATCGGCCCAGGGTACTTTGCAAAAAACGCAAACATACAAACAGACGGACGACAAATTTTATTTATGAGATTAAATGGTTTGTTTTAAAATTTATTCATGATTTTTGGACTCAAATTTTAGGGGGCTGGAACGTATCGCATTGACATCATGGAATAAACTGTTCGCCGTTCGCAATTTCACCATTCGCGGATATTTAGAGGGACGTAAGCACCATGGCCGGCGAAGTTTGTGGTGAAAGCTTTGGAATGCCAAAAGTGTGAAGAAAAAGCACCAGGCTGGAGCTTATATTGAAACTGTTAAGGCAGATGGAGTCGGATGTTGGTGCCACCACTGTTTGTAGTGAATTTGGTTTCTGGGAGTCTATTTGGACAATTGGAAAGAACAAAAAAAAAGAGTAAAGGATCATGTCAGTACATGACTCCTGTAATTACTACAAAATGAATGAGATCTTCGAGCAGTTGAATGGAGAAGATGGAGAGACTTTTATCCTCCTGGATTTGAGGATATGAATCAGCATGCAAAGCCTTCAAGCCAGGCAGTAATTATTGCTCAGGCGCTGAGCTTATATGACGAAGTAAAAGAGCAGGAAGGTGAGGGATAAGGAGCTGAGTTTATATGATGAATTAAAAGAGCAGGAACGCAGGGGACAATGCACTGAGCTTATGATGAAGTGATAGATTAGGAAGATGAGGGATAAGGAGCTGAGTATATATGATGAAGTGAAAGAGCAGGAAGGCCAGGGATAAGGAGCTGAGTATATATGATGAAGTGAAAGAGCAGGAAGGTGAGGGATAAGGAGCTGAGTATATATGATAAGGAATGATTGATATTACTGAAATACCCTGAATTCCCGTTAACGAACATTATTAAACAAATAAATATTAGTAGTCAGTAATAAAATATAATTGTTTGTACATTTACAGTGTCATGGACCTAGCATTTTCCCTCGATGGGCTTCACTCCATAGTATGTGTAAGGTACACGAGAGGGGCTTTACCTTCAAGTCTCCTGTAGCATTGCCACCAAGGAGGATGTGTCAGGTGGTCTTCTGCTATCTTAAAGACAGAGGCATCCTCTTCCAAAAATGCCCTTTTTGTCCATTTTAAAAACTAGCTGGGGAGGTAAACTTCCAAAAGGGCTTCAAACTTAGAAGTAAATTTAGCTGCTGCCTACTCGTCCACTCTCACAGATTCACCAGTTATGTGAATGTTATCAAAATTGCTGTGGTGCTTAAATCTATTAAAACCACCACGACTGGACATAAATGTTCCTTGGTAGACCCCTCACCTGTCCTGCTCTTTCACTTCATCATATAAACTAGCTCCTTATCCCTCATCTTCCTGCTCTTTTACTTCATCATATAACTCAGCTCCTTATCCCTCACCTCCTGCTCTTTTACTCATCATATAAACTCCTGCCTTATCCCTTGCGTTCCTCTCTTTCACTTCATCATATAAACTCAGCTCCTTATCCCTCATCTTCCTGCTCTTTCACTTCATCATATACACTCAGCTCCTTATCCCTCACCTTCCTGCTCTTTCACTTCATCATATAAACTCAGCTCCTTATCCCTCACTTCCTGCTCTTTACTATCATATAAACTCAGCTCCTTATCCCTCATCTTCCTGCTCTTTCACTTCATCATATAAACTCAGCTCCTTATCCTCATCTTCCTTCTCTTTTACTTCATATATACACTCAGCTTCTTATCCTCACCTTCCTACTCTTTACTTCATCTATAACACTCAGCTCCTTAATCTTCACCTTCCTTCTCTTTTACTTCATCATATAACTCAGCTCCTATCCCTCACCTTCCTGCTCTTTCACTTCATCATATATATTCAGCTCCTTATCCCTCACCTTCCTGCTCTATTCACTTCATCATATGGACTCCGACTAGCCTTATCCTTGCGTCCTGCTCTTTCACTTCATCAATATATTCAGCTCCTTATCCTCACCTTCCTGCTCTTTCACTTCATTCATATACACTCAGCTCCTTATCCTCACCTTCCTGCTCTTTCACTTCATTATATACACTCAGCTCTTTCCCTCACCTTCCTGCTCTTTCACTTCATTATATACACTCAGCTCCTTATCCCTCACCTTCCTGCTCTCTTTACTTCATTATATACACTCAGCTCCTTATCCTCACCTTCCTGCTCTTTCACTTCATTATATACACTCAGCTCCTTATCCCTCACCTTCCTGCTCTTTCACTTCATTATATACACTCAGCTCCTTATCCCTCACCTTCCTGCTCTTTTACTTCATTATATACACTCAGCTCCTTATCCCTCACCTTCCTGCTCTTTCACTTCATTATATAACACTCAGCTCCTTATCCCTCACCTTCCTGCTCTTTACTTCATTATATAACTCAGCTCCTTATCCTCACCTTCCTGCTCTTTCACCTCATATATACTCACTCCTTTTCCCTCACTTCCTCTCTTACTTCATCATATATACTCAACTCCTTTTCCCTCACTTTCCTCTCTACTTCATTCATATGACTCCGTAGCTCCTTATCCCTCACCTTCCTGTCTTCTCTTATTTACTTTCACTTCATTATATACACTCAGCTCCTTATCCCTCACCTTCCTGCTCTTTCACTTCATCATATAACACTCAGCTCCTTATCCCTCACCTTCTGCTCTTTCACTTCATACATATACACTCAGCTCCTTACCCTCACCTTCCTGCTCTTTCACTTCATATATATACACTCAGCTCCTTATCCTCACCTTCCTGCTCTTTTACTTCATTATATACACTCAGCTCCTTATCCCTCACCTTCCTGCTCTTTCACTTCATTATATACACTCAGCTCCTTATCCCTCACCTTCCTGCTCTTTTACTTCATTATATACACTCAGCTCCTTATCCTCACCTCCTTGCTCTTTACTCATTATATACACTCAGCTCCTTATCCCTCACCTTCCTGCTCTTTCACTTCATTATATACACTCAGCTCCTTATCCCTCACCTTCCTGCTCTTTCACTTCATTAATATACACTCAGCTCCTTATCCCTCACCTTCCTGCTCTTTTACTTCATTATATACACTCAGCTCCTTATCCTCACCTTCCTGCCTCTTTTACTTCATTATATACACTCAGCTCTTATCCTCACCTTCCTGCTCTTTTACTTCATTATATTACACTCAGCTCCTTATCCCTCACCTTCCTGCCTTTATTCATATATATACACTTCAGCTCCTTATCCTCACCTTCCTGCTCTTTTACTTCATTATATACACTCAGCTCCTTATCCCTCACCTTCCTGCTCTTTCACTTCATATATACACTCAGCTCCTTATCCTCACCTTCCTGCTCTTTTACTTCATTATATACACTCAGCTCCTTATCCCTCACCTTCCTGCTCTTTACTTCATTATATACACTCAGCTCCTTATCCCTCACCTTCCTGCTCTTTCACTTCATTATATACACTCAGCTCCTTATCCCTCACCTTCCTGCTCTTTTCACTTCATTATATACACTCAGCTCCTTATCCCTCACCTTCCTGCTCTTTCACTTCATTATATACACTCAGCTCCTTATCCCTCACCTTCCTGCTCTTTCACTTCATTCATATACACTCAGTCCTTATCCTCACCTTCCTGCTCTTTACTTCATTATATACACTCCGTGCCTTATCCTCACTTCCTGCTCTTTCACTTCATCATATACACTCAGTCCTTATCCTCACCTTCCTGCTCTTTCACTTCATTTATATACACCAGCTCCTTATCCCTCACCTTCCTGCTCTTTTACTTCATTTATACACTCAGCTCCTTATCCCTCACCTTCCTGCTCTTTCACTTCAATTATATACACTCAGCTCCTTATCCCTCACCTTCCTGCTCTTTACTTCATATATTACACTCAGCTCCTTATCCCTCACCTTCCTGCTCTTTTCACTTCATATATACACTCGCCTTATCCTCACCTTCCTGCTCTTTCACTTCATCATATACACTCAGCTCCTTATCCCTACCTCCTGCTCTTTTACTTCATCATATCACTCAGCTCCTTATCCCTCACCTTCCTGCTCTTTCACTTCATTATTACACTCAGCTCCTTATCCTCACCTCCTGCTCTTTCACTTCATTATATACACTCAGCTCCTTATCCCTCACCTTCCTGCTCTTTCACTTCATTCATTACACTCAGCTCCTTATCCCTCACCTTCCTGCTCTTTCACTTCATATATACACTCAGCTCCTTATCCCTCACCTTCCTGCTCTTTTACTTGCATTATATACACTCAGCTCCTTCTCCCTCACCTTCCTGCTCTTTCACTTCATTATATACACTCAGCTCCTTATCCCTCACCTTCCTGCTCTTTCACTTCATTATATACACTCAGCTCCTTATCCCTCACCTTCCTGCTCTTTTACTTCATTATATACACTCAGTCCTTATCCCTCACCTTCCTGCTCTTTCACTTCATATATACACTCAAGCTCCTTATCCCTCACCTTCCTGCTCTTTTACTTCATCTATAACTCAGCTCCTATATCCCTCACCTTCCTGCTCTTTTACTTCATATATACACTCAGCTCCTTATCCCTCACCTTCCTGCTCTCTTCTCACTCATAATACCTCAGCTCCTTATCCCTCACCTTCCTGCTCTTCACTTCATTATATACACTCAGCTCCTATCCTCACCTTCCTGCTCTTTTACTTCATTATATACACTCAGCTCCTTATCCTCACCTTCCTGCTCTTTTACTTCATATATACGCTCAGCTCCTTATCCCTCACCTTCCTGCTCTTTTACTTCATTATATACACTCAGCTCCTTATCCCTCACCTTCCTGCTCTTTCACTTCATTATATACTCAGCTCCTTATCCCTCACCTTCCTGCTCTTTCACTCATTCATATATATCAGCTCCTTATCCCTCACCTTCTGCTCTTTCATTCATTATATACACTCAGCTCCATATTCCTCACCTTCCTGCTCTTTTACTTCATTATATACACTCAGCTCCTTATCCTACCTCCCCTCTTTCACTCAATATACACTCAGCTTATCCCTCACCTTCCTGCTCTTATACTTCATTAATACACTCGCTCCTTATCCTCACCTTCCTGCTCTTTTACTTCATATATACACTCAGCTCCTTATCCCTCACCTTCCTGCTCTTTCACTTCGATTATATACACTCAGCCCTTATCCCTCACCTTCTGCTCTTTCACTTCATCATATACACTCGCTCCTTTATCCCTCACCTTCCTGCTCTTTTACTTCATTATATACATCAGCTCTTATGCCTCACCTTCCTGCTCTTTTACTTCATTATATACACTCAGCTCCTCTATCCCTCACCTTCCTGCTCTTTCACTTCATCATATATTACTCAGCTCCTTATCCTCACCTTTCCTGCTCTTTTACTTCATTATATACACTCAGCTCCTTATGCCTCACCTTCCTGCTCTTTTACTTCATTATATACACTCAGCTCCTTATCCTCACCTTCCTGCTCTTCACTTCATCATATACACTTCAGCTCCTTATCCCTCACCTTCCTGCTCTTTTACTTCATTATATACACTCAGCTCCTTATCCTCACCTTCCTGCCTTTATTCATATATACACTCAGCTCCTTATCCCTCACCTCCTGCTCTTTACTTCATTATATACACTCAGCTCCTTATCCCTCACCTTCCTGCTCTTTCATTTCATATACACTCAGCTCCTTATCCCTCACCTTCCTGCTCTTTACTTCATCATATCACCAGCTCCTTATCCCTCACCTTCCTGCTCTTTTACTTCATTATATACACTCAGCTTCCTTATCCTCACCTTCCTGCTCTTTTACTTCATTATATAACTCAGCATCCTTATCCCTCACCTTCCTCTCTTTCACTTCATCATATATTACTCAGCTCCTATCCCTCCCTTCCTGCTCTTTACTTATTATATACACTCAGTCTCTATCCCTCACCTTCCTGCTCTTTCACTTCATCAAATTATATATCAGCTCCTTATCCTCACCTTCCTGCTCTTTCACTTCATCATATACACTCAGCTCCTTATGCCTCACCTTCCTAGCTCTTTTACTTCATATATACACTCAGCTCCTTATCCCTCACCTTCCTGCTCTTTTACTTCATTATATTACACTCAGCTCCTTATGCCTCACCTTCCTGCTCTTTCACTTCATCATATACACTCAGCTCCTTATCCCTCACCTTCCTGCTCTTTCACTTCATCATATATACTCAACTCCTTTTCCCTCATCTTCCTACTCTATCACTTCATCATATGGACTCCGTGCCTTATCCCTCACTTCCTGCTCTTTTACTTCATATATACACTCAGCTCCTTATCCCTCACCTTCCTGCTCTTTTACTTCATATATACACAGCTCCTTATCCCTCACCTTCCTGCTCTTTCACTCATATATACACTCAGCTCCTTATCCCTCACCTTCCTGCTCTTTCACTTCATATATACACTCAGCTCCTTATCCCTCACCTTCCTGCTCTTTCACTTCATCCATTATACACTCAGCTCCTTATCCCTCACCTTCCTGCTCTTTCACTTCATCATATATACTCAGCTCCTTATCCCTGCACCTCCTGCTCTTTCACTTCATCATATTACTCAGCTCCTTTTTCCTCATCTTCCTACTCTATCACTTCATCATATGACTCCGTGCCTGTACCCTCACCTTCCTGCTCTTTATTCATCATATACACTCAGCTCCTTATCCCTCACCTTCCTGCTCTTTTACTTCATTATATACCACTCAGCTCCTATCCCTCACCTTCCTGCCTTTACCACATCATATAAACTCAAACTCCTTATCCCTCACCTTCCTGCTTCTTTACTTCATCAATATACACTCAGCTCCTTATACCCTCACCTTCCTGCTCTTTTCACTTC
>CM068955.1:112433990-112451993 GCA_035128595.1 Eptatretus atami
CTCACGGACTATACAGGTAACAAATCTCATCTGAGTCTCTCTCAGCAAATGCTAGTTCGACACAAAGTCTGACCAGTGATAGCCAATGATTCTCTGTAAAGACCTGGTCCAGAAGGAGTCAAGTCTTTGCCTTAGATCCTTGATCAGAGTTCAGGTATCACATCCATAGAGCAAGACTAGAATCAACAACGACTTAAAGACTCAGACTTTCATCCACCTGCATTGGGACCGACACCTCCACACCCCGTGGTCCAGTGAATCCACCATTCCCCAGGTCTGAGCTAGCCGTCTATTGACTTCAAGCTCACAACATGCAGAAACATGAATGTCACCGATAAGGGAAGTGAATCTCTTCGTTTCCTCAACATCCTCGCCACAGACAAGACCAGACAGGATAGCAGCATCCACTATAGTGAAAGCCTGGATCTTAGTCTTGACCCAAGACACCCATAATCCCATTGGCTCTGACTCCTCATTCAGCACCTTGAGGGACCCCCTATGGATTCTAGAGTTTCCACAAAGATGAATGCATCATCTGCGAAATCAAGATATGAGACATTAACACTCCCAAATGATACACCACAGCCAGATCTCATTGACATCTTGCCTAGAATGCAGTCCATACAAGCGTTGAAAAGCATGGGGGCCATGACACACCCTTGACAAACTCCAGTAACAACTGGAAATAAGTCAAAGATGGAACCACCAAACCTTAAAGGACGCTCAGTACTAGAGTATAGTTCAGGTATCAGATAAATCAGCTTTGGTGGCACACCACAATGACCGGGGATCCTCCAGAGGGCATCCCAAATCATTGAGTCAAATGCTCTGCGATGACCAACATAGGCTGCAACCAGCCCCTGATGAAACACTTGCCTGCGTTTGGTGAAGATCCGAAGAGCAAGGATATGGTCAATCATTGACCACTTTTGGTGTAAAGCCAAACTGCTCTCAGTGCTGGTTCTGAAGCAGATGGTGGGGAACCCTATCAATAATTATCCGAAGAAAGGATTTGCCCGGCACTGAAAGCAGCATCACCCCTCAGTGGTTGTGCAGTCCTGGCAATCACCCTTTTCTTTCCAGAGAGGGCCAAGAAGGCCCATCTTCCAGCCTGTTGGGATGATGCCTGTGCTCCAAATAAAGCATATAACTACATGCAAAAACATTGTGCAGCATTTCCCACCAACCTTAAGAAGTTCACCATGGGTGCCACAGATACCAGGAGCTTTTGCCAGTTTCAACTGGTTCATTGCAGCCTGTTTCCACAAACAAAGGCAGTTCAAAGTTGAATGGAGGGTCAGTAATAGAGACTAGCCGAAACCCCGTCACAGACGGATTCCGTTCATTCAACCACCCTCACCAGCTCACCCACCACTCGAGGGGCATGGACTGGACAGGGCGTGCTTGCCCCCGCCTACTCATCCCCCGCCCCTGCCCCATTCCCCCCCGCCTCCCACCCCCGCCTTCAATTTGCTTACCCCCGCCCAAAAATTTAATTACCCCGGCCCCGCCCCCGTCTCTTGATTCCCCGCCCCCGTCTCTTGATTCCCCGCCCACTTGCCCCCGCCCCCTGTCCACCCCCTCACACTCAACCCCGCCTAATTCACCCCAGCCCCAGCCCACTCATCAACCGCCCCATTTCCCCCCGTCTCCCGCTTTCAATTTGCTTACCCCCACCCAAAAATTTGCTTACCTTGCCCCCCTGCCTCTTCACTCCCCGCCCCCGTCTCTTCATCCCCCGCCCCCGCCTCTTCACTCCTCGCCCCCGTCTCAACAAAAAGTGTTTATTCTGCTTCAGAGTTGAAGGTTGACTATTGGCACGATGTGCGATGCACTCTTACAGGTACGAAGTTTCTTTCAGCCAGGTTCACAGCTACGAGAAAAACGTGACGCGACCGCTAGGAGGAGCACAAAATTGGTCCTTCAGTATTAATATATAGATAGTAACACCTCTGACATCCAACTCAACAGCTGGTGGGTCAGCTTGGTGAAGCCGCTCAAAGTAACCGGCCCAATGGGCCTTCACTTCAGACTCCTCTGTCAAGAACCACCACCCTCCGCTCTAACTACAGTACACCAAGGGACAGGCTTGGAGGAATGCGATGCACTGATTTCTCTGCAAGTAGGATGAGAACCACTTGACCACAGGTGATGCTCTACCCCTTCACATATTCCTCAAACATCGGCTTCTTTGTCTGCCCTCAAGGAACATACAGTTTTATGCCTCAGCTCCCTGAATAGCTCAGCTCTGTTGTCAAGTCTGGTCCTGCGACACTGGTCAATGGTATGCAGTGTTCCTTGGGAGACAAAGGTCTGCTTCACCTGAAGGTGGGTTCCAAAACACCCACCGGCAACATAAATATGGTAGTCTCGAAGGCACTCCACAACTCTTCAGGATCTCCTTAGACACCCACTCAACCTGGTCACAAACTCCTCAGCTACCCATTAATCGTTGAGAATGCTGACATCCAGCCTAGGCTGGGATGGTACCATTCTCTTGGATTTGAGCCTCAGTTTCAGAGTTGCTGCAAGCCTGTGATCGGTATTGCGAAACTGAGGACTCTGGTCAACCCTGCAGTTCCGGAGCAACCTCCAGTGACCATCAACAAGATCATGATCAATCTCCTTTGCCACACCACCATCATTGGAGTAACAACTCCAGAAATGTGGTTGTAGGTGCTGAAGCCATGAACCAGCTGTCTTAAGTGCACGACACCTCTTAAAGTCACATGAGATCAGGGCTATCTCTCTGGATGTATCTCATGCTTTTGAGTTGAGTTGAGTTGAGTACAGTTTTGAGTTGAGTACACATTGAGTGGTAGGAGCAACACCGTCAGAATTGTCAGTGAGTTGTTGGCTAATTGGATCAGGTAAAAAAGAAGCATCAGTGGAACATCATAACAAAGTATAACCACTGCTGTCCTTATTCAAGGGGGTATTAGCCTGCGTGGGAGGAAAAGTCTCCTGAATGTGAACTCAATTCCGGAAATTCCAGCAATTCCGGAACAGCTGCTAGGTGATCGCAGAATGTGTGATCTCGGTTTCTCACAATGTGACACAATAGTAGCTGGTTCCCAAATATCATATCTCTGATGCTGAACAAGCACAAACTGGCCTGGATGCAGAGGTGGATATTCCCATGCACGGGCATGCTGATCATGGTAAAACTTCCGATATCGTTGATGAGTTACAAACCCATTATGGACAGCATTACAGGGGTCCATGGTGTTCACAATATAGGGAGGTACAATATATTTGAACTTTCTGCCCATGAACAATCATGCTGGACTATCCAGTGTGTGACTGATCGGCATCGCTTGCCATGTGAGGAGGGCAAGTCTGTCGTCAATATCTGCGTGCTTACACTTCTTCCGGATCTCTTTGACAGCTTCTACATTACCCTCAGTAAGACCAGTGGACCAGGCATACAGGGGACTTGACGTCACATCATCAAAATTCCATGCTTTTGCAAAGGCTCGAAACTCGGCACTATCAAAATATCCACCGTTATCACTCATGCCAAACCCAGAGAAAATATCCTGATGACACTGAATAAAAATACAGCTCAGGCACAGATCAGGAAGTCATCCTTCAACAGGAAGCTTTGAAGAGTAATCACACAGAATTAACTTCGGAGCAATGTCAGCTTGGTATCAATGAGCAGCAAGCTTACTCCATGGCCTTCGGAGAACCTCATGCTGGAGCAATGGCTCCAAAACCTGTGACTTTTGGTACCTCTGGCATGTTTGGCAACTACTGTCAAGGCAATCAATACCCCTATTGATGTTAGGCTAGTGTACGGTGTCTTTCGCGAGAAGTTTGATCTTTTCATGAAAGAAGTGCCCCAAGTGGAGCTTTTGAGGAATTTCGTGTTGTAAACATTTTGTGATGACAACTTGCTCTCTCTCTCTCTCTCTTCAACTGACAGTTCATCAGGACAGCTCCAAAAACCTCGAAAGGGCTCTGGTATGTCTTTTATGCACTCAAGCCAGTAATTAATGATGATGTCACGAAGTCGACTAAGTTCTGGGTCACAGACCATTTCTTGCTGTAGCAGTCGAACCTTTTCTGAAGAAAATCAGACAAGGTCCAGAAGTAGATCTAGCTGGATTACACAGATGTTTTTCGGATGAGGTAGGCGAGAGTGTCAATCTGAGTTGATTGCGCCTTTGCGATGCTCGATGGTGAAGTTATATCCCTGCAGACGAGCCAACATCCGTTGAAGATGTGGAGGTGCCGTGGTAAGTGGATTATTCATGATCATTAGCAGAGGTTTGTAATCTTATCGCATGGAAATTGCGAGTAGGTATGAAATCGTTTGATACCAAAACAATCACAAGCAGTTCTCTGTCAATACAAGTAAGCATTGTTCGACATCAGAAAGGGTCTTTCGAACAAAAACAATCGGTTGTGACTGGTTTCCACGAGCCCGGAACAGGGTGGTGCCCAGGCCTGAATACTGCATCACATCGAGGGTACACAGACTCATCAGGTCAGTGGTAATGAAGATGTCAGCATTCTGAGACCTCAGTTTTGAGGTCATTGAATGTCTTCTGATGATGCGATTCACACCTAAAATTGGCATATTATTTTAGTAGCTCTTGGAGTGGTGCCACATATTTACTGAAGTTATCCACATAGCATACGAGATACATCATCGGAAAAAGAAAGTGCTGGAACTCGGACTTGGACATAGGAGGGAGAATAGCCCGATGGTCCTTGACCTTCTGCGGATCTGGCTGGATCCCCTGAACACCGTACCCTTTCCTGAATAATGATATACTGCTCCTCTTAATGAAACACTTGGCAGAATGGAACATGAGTCCTTCATGTTGCGCAGTAAGCAACAGCTTGTGCAGGTTCCGATAGTATACCTGTTCTGTGGGCTCATACACGGCAATGTCATCTGCGATATTAACAGCACCTTTACAGTTCCTCAGTACATGATGCATCTCAAGCTGGAAAATGTCCTGGCTAACGGACAACCCAAATAGAAGATACTGGAAACAGTATTGGCTTGATGGGGTCTGAAATGCAAGCAGATGCTGACCATCAGCATCAAGTTTGACAGCCCAGTAGCCGGATTTGGCATCAAGCTTCAAGAAGTATTTATTTCCAACAAAACGATGATTTAGCTCTTTAGTTGTTTTGGTTCTGTGATGTGGGCAGATCAAAGCATGGTTTAGGACTTTAGGTGACAAGGATCTAGTCAGACATGAATGCCACCGTCGTTTGTGACGTATGTTAATGAGCTAACCCAATCCATTGGTTCCTCGATACACCTAATAATGCCAAGACGCTCCATGTTGTCCAACTCAAACTGGTTTGTCCTTCAATGCAATGGGTGTTTAGTGAGGAACATTGACATGAGGGGGCACATTCAGATCAACAAGTTTGTGTGTGGCCCAAAACGTGCCAATATTGTCAACTGTTGTGGATGTGCAGCGAGTATGTCCTCTACACTGTTGTATAACAGTGCAGGGTGACAATATTCATGGTCTCACATGATGGAAGGCTGAGGATGGTGGCTGGGCCAGGGACCTTTCTTTCTTATTCTTCTTCTTCTTCCTCCTTCTTCTTCCGTATGGCAGCTTAGCTGCCAGGTAGCTATCATTTTGTTAGGGTGCAACTATGCTGCTGATGCTTTGTTCCGAGACCAGTGCACTAGTACTCATTTCACCGACCTCGGAAAATGACAGGCTGAGTCAACCCCACCTGGTGTTAATTCAGTGGCAAACAGGGTTCAAACGCAGGACCCTAAGATCTCAAGCCAGCCACCAAAACCACTAAGCCAACACCAGACTCCAAGGGCCAGGGACATCAACAACAAAGAAATGAGTGTCCATCCAAGGTGACTCCTTGAACTTGCATGGGATATAAACAGTATTGATGCAGTTGATAAGAGTTCCATTGAAACCAGTAAACTTAACATTAACGATTGGGTGAAGAACTTTCATATGAGGATGTTTTTTGCCGAATTCCTCCAGGAACATCTGATGGAATATGCGCAAAGGGTGTGTATTCCACAGGGCACCCGTGTCCACCTTTAGGGACAATATATGAGTGTTTGGTCTGTTGTGATGACGTATGTTTACCTGAATGAGTACTTCATTTCATGGCTTATTTGGAGCATCGATCACATTAAAAGCAAAACAATCATGGTCAGCACTGTCCATGATGCTACGCGTGTCTTGAGACTGCGATTGCTTATTTTGCTGAGGCTCATGTTGTTCAATCAAATGCATTTCATGAGGTGGGGCCCTGTGTAGTATCTCCGTTGTAGTACTTGTTGTTGTTGTGCCTGTCTGAATCTTGTGGAGAAGAGCACAGCTTGGTCCATTGACTTAATTTTCCACATGCCATGTATGTATCATTTCGAGCATGACAATCATCCCTTCCAATCCGGTGAGGGTTTCCACAATTCTTACAACATGCCAGTTTTCTCCTGAAAGCTGAGACATTGGTACATTCCTTGTTGGCATGTATCACACTGCCACTGGTAGGGGTACTAAAAGTGTTCATGGTTTGGAGGTGAGCAAAGTACATGGAATTCGTTTCATGGGCTCAGCCAAGCTCCAAAGCTTCATGGGCTTGGCCCAGCTACATCTACAGGGTGTTTCAGAATGAGTGATGCAAATTAAATGTGTATTTACAAAGAAAGAGAAACCTCAGCAACATGAACCAAACATTGATTGAAAGCTTATGACATGGTATTTTCTATCACTGATTACTATTGCAGTAAGTCATTGATAGAGTTAGTGAGAGCCCAAGGTCTGAAATTGGCATTTATGCAAAATCCTTGTCATCGACGTTCTCGTTGTGTGCCCCTCCGTTCAGGCAGGTATTGATCCTGACTCCAAAGATCTGTCCAACTTTCCTGTCGGTCTCATGTGGCACTGTCTGGAGGTAGTCTGACACCTCCTGCTTCAGATCATCCAGTGTGGCAGGGCGGTTGACGTAGACAGAGCCCTTGGCAGTCCCCTAGAACCAGTAGTCCAGAGGGTTCAAGTCTTGGCTATGGGGTGCCCAATCATGAGTGGTACCCAGGGCAACGAGGTGGTTTCTGAAGAGCTGCTGCAGGAAAGTGATGGTGTCACCAGTTGTATACTGGGGTGCACCATCCTGCATAAACCAGGTCATGCTGAGCTGGGTTAGGGTGACCTTTTCGGCTAGATCATTATGGAACTTCTAGAGCACAGCCAGGTAGCACTCACCGTTGATCGTCACTATCCTGCTGTTGTCATTCTCAAATCATAAGGCCCGAGCATTACATTCCCCTAAATGGCACAATTTGTGGGGCCATCACGTGTTCTGAGGTCGTATTCCAGGCAGAACCTCCGGTGGATGTTTGCATATGATTTAGACTCACACCACAGAGCCACCACTTTTGTCTACTGCTTCACTGTCAATGAAATATTTGAGCTACGGAGCTAGAAATCCCAGGGAACAAATACCACGATAACATCGCCAAACTCTGAAAAGAAAAATGGTATAGGTCAAAAAACAAAGACATGGCAGGAAGCCAAATTTGTATCAGTCTTTTTGAAACACCCTGTAATCTGAGTCTGGGAGATCGACGATTCGATTCCAACCTTGGCCAAGCCATATCTCTTCTTTTCTTCATACTCTGGCTGAAGACAAGGATTACACTGGGTGGTTTGCCTTTGCCTTTCCAATCATAGTCAGGGCAGTACAGTGGTGCCCCCAGAATCCGAATTTAATTTGTTCCAGGAGGCTGTTCGGATTGCAAAAAGTTCGGATATTGAGTTTAATTTACCTCATTGTATTTATAATTATTTACATTTATAATTACCCTTGTTACATATTTCCATTTCTTCAATACTGTGTTCATTTTAAGTTGCTGTGTCCATGTATTTGTCGTGGGGTTCGAGAATAAACCCCCCTGTGCTGTGCTTCCAGTGCCTCTGTTGCTGCGACATCGCGCCCCACCCCTCCGTACAACGTTACAATCTTCGAGGATCAACGTGTCCGCCTCCTAATATGGAAAAACCGCTCGACCATCCCGGCTGACGAACATTCGACGAAACATTTTCATAATATGGAGTTGCACCCCTTTGCTATATATATTATATTATATATATATATATATATATATATATATATATTTGCAGGTCGGTGTCGGGTGAGAAGACCACCGTGGGAGGGGGGGGGAGCTATCTCGGGTTCCCACCAGACTCGCTGAATTGCAGGCCATCGCACACGGATAATTCCATTGACGCGGCGGGTCGCTAACCGACCGTGAACGCCAATAACTCAACCACGTGACCTAGGGTCCTCCGTCTATGGGTTACCAGGTTACCTAATTAATCACGTGACCTAATTAACGGGGACACGCCCTCGGTATGCCTTGGCTGAACCGGATCACTTTACCGGACAGATGCAGCCGAGCGACACTGCCAAGGACGTACCGGCTAAAAGGAACAGATCGTTGGAATAAAGCCCTGGCTAGGTTAAAATACGGACCATGCTGGATCAATGAAAGAACAGACAAAAACGAGCTGGAACATTTTTACGGATAATTTATTAACAGGCATACGAGGAAGATATGTGGCACAGTGAATGTAGTTTATTGTGTGTGTGGAAGCAGAGATGGGAAGAAAAGTGTGTGCGACAATAATACAAGCAACTTACAAAAGCAGACACAGAGCAGAGTTCTCCCGATATAATTCTTCTACACTCTTAACTTAAAGACGAAGACAGGCGTCATGAGCGCGCACACACACACACACACACACACACACACACACACACACACCACACACACACACCACACACACACACACACGATGAAAAAGAGTTAATGAGAAGAAAGAGAAGAGGAGATGAGGCTAACGGTCTCTCAATACCTTGCACGATTGACCGACCAAGCCACCAGTACGTTTTGGGGGATGCTCCACTGGGCGATACCTCCCTGACAGCTGGCGCGTCATCTCCCGCTTCGTGCAGCTCAGCGTCGATCCAGAGAATTTATATATTATGTATATATATATATATGTAATATATGTATTATATATGTATATTGTTACGGTTGTGAAATTCACAGAACACCATTCAGGCTTCCCAGAGATCAGTTATGTCGATAAGTGTGTGTTCAGATTAGATTTCCCCACCGATGTCTAAAGGGAATTATTCGTGTAACCGGGCTGTGATCTTTGAGTCAGCCATTATTCTTTTGCTATCTTTATTTGGAACAATCACTACTTCAACAACCACAACCACTACTTCAACAACCACAACCACTACTCAACAACCACAACCGCATCTCAACAACCATGCCATCCCCACCACAGAGCAACCACAAACATCGCCTCACCTTCATCTCCACAAACGCCGCCATTTTTCACCAGCCACGGCGAATCCCACGGACGAGCGCGCATCTCCGCCGACAGACGCGGAGCCGATGATTTTTACAACGTCCGCTTTCCACGGCTGATGATTTCTACAACGTCCGCTTTCCATGGCTGATGATTTCTACAACGTTCGCTTCCACGGCTGATGATTTCTACAACTTCCGCTTTCCAGGCTGATGATTTCTACAACGTCCGCTTTCCACGGCTGATGATTCTACATCGTCCGCTTTCCAGCTGATGATTCTACAATGTCCGCTTTCCATGGCTGATGATTTCTACCACGATCCCTCTCTCCGCGTTTCGCGATGAGATCGATCAAAATACCAAAAGGGCGGAGCCAGCGGGGGGTGAAACGTCGAAGGTGGGGGATCAAACTCCACTCCCCGGACCCCATAAAAAGGCGCGCTGGAATGCCAAGCAAGTGAGTTCTTCTTGCCTGGAGTTTTGCCTGGAGTCGGTCTGGGTTCGCCAAGCAGTGAGTCGAGTTGAGTCGGTCTGGGTGCGCCGTGAGTTCGTCTGATGTCTGGGAGCGGAGTCGAGCTGCAGTCTCTTTTGGAGTCGCGGTGCAGTCGGGAGAACACCACAAGGTTCGAGTCCAGTGGAGGGCAGTCGGAGCGCAGCAAAGCCGGCAGTATGGTGCCGAACCGTGGGTCAGTGGAGAAAGCCGGAGAGAGGTCGCCAGCCAGCGAGTCACCACGAGGGTGGCAGGTAACCAGCACGGTCTCGTGGAGCTCTTGCGGTCTTCACAGTTCCATGAACATAAAGGCCTACGGGTCCAGTCTGCCCTTTCCTTTCCTGGGGTTTTCTTTGAATGAAAGTTGTGGCGCCGTGTCCGTAAGTAGTAGAACTGTTAAGTGCATGTACAGAAATAATAGACAAACGGCTGTAGGGTCTTTTTACTCGTGTCTTGTCCCTTACCCCCATTGCATTCATTGCCTTGACTGCATACGTGTGTAAA
Organism: Eptatretus atami; assembly: GCA_035128595.1. Classification (NCBI taxonomy): domain Eukaryota; kingdom Metazoa; phylum Chordata; class Myxini; order Myxiniformes; family Myxinidae; genus Eptatretus; species Eptatretus atami. Next base: position 112,444,320 of record CM068955.1, read on the forward strand.
TAAATGTCCTTGTTTAAAATGTTCACCTGTTCGTTGCGTCCTTTCCTGTCATTGACTGTCATTATTACGTACGGAATATTAGCTGGCTGTTAATAGCCGATAAAGTAATCGGATCCGGCGGGGCTTGGCGATATACAACCGCTCGGAAATCGCAAACGACGCGAGCTGCGTACAACGGCTCGTATCCGTACAGGTCCCGTCGAGGTGTAAATCCCGGCATTTCTGTCTACGCGCATACTTAGCTAAATCAACAATTCGGCGATCGGACCCTGTCGCGCGTGGACAGAATAGTTGGCTGATTTACGGTGTGATTAAAAACACACCTGTAGCTGGATTTCGGCGTTGATCCGAAAGCTGCGACTCGGTTTGCCCGTCCGGTGGGCACGCGGCCGCGATTAGCTAAAAGCGGTCGTTTGCACACCGAGCAATGGGAAACCACAACAATATAATATATATATATATATATATATATATAATGTGATATTATTATATATATATACATACATACATATATACACACCTGGTGTTGCTTAATGGTTAGGGGTGGTGGCTTGGGATCCTCGATCCTGAGTTCAAATCCCACTTCGCTGTTGAATTCATACCAGGTGGTGTAGGGTTACAATTGACTGCCTGTCATCCTTCTGTGGTTGGCAAAATTATGCCAGCTTGCTGGTATCCTGGTGTCGGAGTGGCAACCCATCCAGGATTGTGTCCAACAGTCAAGGAGACTGCTTTGGCAGCACCAATGATCTGCACAGATTATGGTCTCTATGGATGGATGGATATATATATATATATATATATATATATATATATATATATATATATATATATATATATATATACATATATTATATATATATGTATACACTCAGTGTACAAAACATTAGGAACACCTTCATAATATGGATTTGCACCACTTTTGCCCTCAGAACAGCCTAATTAGTCAGAGCATGGACTCTACAAGGTGTCAGGGTGTTCTACAGGGATGTTGACTCCAATGCTTCCCACAGTTGTCAAGTTGGCTGGTATTGGATCTCTACTCCGAATAGCTCATTCCATCTCATCACACAGATGCTCAATTAAATTGAGATCTGGTGACTGGGTAGGCTACTCCAGTAAGCTTTATTCATTGTCATGTTCGTGGAACCATTCCTGGACAATCCCAGCTTTGTGGCATGGGGTATTATCCTGCTGAAGAAATCCATTCGCAGATACAGTAGATACACTGCTGTCATGAAGGGATGCACTTGATTGGCAATGATGTTCAGATATCCTGTGGCATTCAAACGTTGCTCCACTTTTATCAAGTGGCCCAATGTGTGCCATAACAACACACCCCACACCATCACACCACCACACCAGCCTGCAATGTTGACACACGGCGTGATGGATGCATGTACTCATGTGGTTTTCTCCATACCCCAGTCCTCCATCAGCATGAAACAGCAGGAACCGGGATTCATCAGACCAGTCAATGTTTTTCCAATCCGCCCAGTGTCCAGTTTTTTCATTCCTTAGCCCACTGCAACCACAGGTTCTTGTTTTTTGCTGAAAGAAGTGGAACTTTGTGTGGTCATCAGCTGCCATACCCCATTTGTGTCAACATACCATGACTTGCGCATTCTTTCATGGGTCTCGGCACCATTTTTGTGCTGGACTGTCAGTTCACTAACTGTAGCCCGTCTATTGCTCTGCACATTTCATGTCAGCCTTCTTTGGCCTCTTTCTTAATAAGCCATTTTTGATTACTGGCCTGCCATCGGCTTGATGTCCTTTGGACGGTGGACCATTCTTGACACACAAGGGAAACTGTTAAGCATGAAAAACCAAACAGCATTGCAGTTCTTGACACACTCAAACCGGTGTGCCTGGCGCCTACTACCATACCCCATTCAAGGGCATTTGATGGCACACATCCACAATCCATGTCTTATCGTGTCAAAGCTTAAAAATCCTTCTTTAACCTGTCTCATCCCCTTCATCTGCACTGATTAAGTGGATTAACAGATGCAATCAATAAGGGATCAGAGCTTTAACTTGGATTCACCTGATCAGTCTATTTTATGGAATGAGCAAGTGTTCCTAATGTTTGATCACTGATTTTAATATATATATATATATATATATATATATATTATATATATATATATATATATACTTATATACATATATATTATATAATATATAATATATATATATATATCACGTCAGTCTGCCAGCATTAGTTGGTGGACATTAAAGATCCAACGTCTTTCGATGAAGAATATGCGAGTTATCACCAGCACCCTGAACAAATTACAAATTTCTGCCTTAAACTGTGGGGAGCAAGTGTTCTGGTCTTCTCAGATATCCCTTGAGACCAGGTTACAGCGCTTGCTATCTTGGTGTAGTAGCAGCCATGCGGACTGCATCTCCCCCACTCTAAACAAATTCACCAGCACAGGAGCATGTCTCATGTGCACATTGGATATTCTGTGAAGGGCAAACATTCTACTGCATTTGCAAAGTCTCGTTAAGCAAAATGGTTAACGGTTGTTACTTCCAAATAATAGCAAAGAAAAGTAAAATAATAAATAATATTGCTCCACCGAAGGAGGTGCCATGTGTTCAAAGATTCGGGATGTCCAAATTACCCCCAGAAGTGCGTTATAAATCACCAACCCAGCTGCCGCCAGCCGTGATAAATTCATAGAAATCAATACAATACAATAATGTATAGGTGGATGCGGCTCATTCAGGCACAGAGACAATAGCCCTGGGGGTGTCTGTGATGATAATGGCAAGCATAATATTGCGGAAGCTCTGGCCGAGCAGAGCCCCATATACACCCTCCCCATCTTTCCCCCTCCCAAACTCCTGTTCATTGGTAATTAACGGAAGCGACTCCAAGCAGGCACGGGGTTAGCCCAGTCCGGTTACATTTAGCCTTGAATTAAAACCTGCCATTAAAGCTCATGAAAGGTTTATTACGCCTTGAGAATGGCAACAAAAGAAAATCCGCACTTGGTTGGAAACAGCTGCCCACCACTGATGAAGATTACACCAAATGGATATCAAGAAAGTTTGGACAGTATTTCCCTGGACTACATGGAGTACCACCCTTTGCTTATGAATATTGTAAAACTTGCATTTCTTGTAACACTATTGCAACATATGGCTTCCAGCGCTACTGCGATGGTCTTTTAAGAGGCTTGCCAAATGCTCTACTGATCTATTTCCTAAATTTCATGATATTTGTTGGTCATTCACACTTCGCCCTTGGTTTCACACCCACAAGACGAAGCGGAGTACACGGAACGGTCTCATTGTACCGGCTCCGTGTCCCGCTGGTGGTGGTGCCATCCTGAGAGGCTATTAGAAGGTTCCGTTTGACGAGCCAGTTCCCACTTTGTCATGTGGACAAGGAGGATCGATTGGACTGGTGTGATGAATAGACCTCCAGTAATTGTGTTTCATTGAGATGGATGGCGAATCATTCGCACTCGAGCTCAGCTCTCTGACGAGGCTGGTCCGGCGTGTGCAGGGGGTGGTTGGGTGGTTATGGGCACTGGTGGTGTAGGGTGGAAGGGGGGGGGAGAAGGGAGAGACCGCAGGCCAAAATCACCAAGTATTGCCCTGGTTAGTTGTCAACTGATATACATTATACACTACAATATTGTATAACCACTGCTGTTCATTTTATTTTAAAAATTGCTCACAAACAGCCACAATAAATGTGGTATTTGCTGTTCCAAATGAGAGTTGCTGTAACAGTTGCCAAGACAAGCTACTAATGAGCTTTATTACCTGTTATAACTCGATTTTAGAGCGTCCGCTCTAAGTCTGGGCGTTGGAAGATCGAACCGTAGCTGAGTAATACCAAAAACTTTGAAAATGGTATTTGCTGCTTCCTTGCTTGGCACTCAGCAATTAAAAAGGATAGAGCACAGATAAATGACCATAGGTTGGCAACCATTATGCAGACTTGATGGGCCTAATGACCTCTTCCTACATTGAATTTCCTTGTAAGGGAACTATATTTTATTTAACTTGTTAATCAGCTCAAAATGTATCAAGGTGTTGTTAGTTTGAACATACCTGGAACATTCAGATGGTAGAACCGATGATCGGTCATAGCACACTCACCTTTCAAAGGTCTATAGTCTAATAGAGAATGTAGTTATCAACAACTACTCACCACTAAGGTTGATGACTTTGTCCACACTGAGTGGTCTCATAAGCTGTTAAGCTTGAGTGAGGGTGAATACTGTTACAAGTTCAATAAGAAGCAAGAAATGGCCTATCACCAGTGTACCAACTCGGTGTCATGTCCACAAAATAATATGATCCACTCGTGACTCGGATGTCATAAATGCCAGTGCCATGGGAATAATCTGCTCACCAAAAGGGTTCGATGGTAGTAGTCCTGGTTGAAAGGAGAGAAAACCCACTGAAGATAGAGCTGCGACGTGGTATGAAGCTGTGGTCAGAGAGCAAAGTGTGGCTGGAGACAAGGGCTGTGATGCGACATGTGGTGCACAGCTGCAGGTGCAGTGAGTAAAGTGCTGCGGAGGAGAAGGCCACGAATGAGGTTAACTCCATGACTCCAGCGTTAGACTCCAGTGAACTTTTGTTTAACTCCAGTGAAACTCAAGTCTGTGAGTCATTTCACAACGGTGTAAATAGCGAGCTGCCAGGCAGAGAAGCGTCGTCCCACTTCCGTTAAAGCCGTCCTCACCGCTCTTCCCGTGAGGGGAGGTCCAAAAGCCTGATAGTAGTATGGGGCAAAATGATTGGTTAGAAACCAGATTTAAAAAACAACACCTACACTACCGCCATTTGTTAGACAAGTAAATGAAACAAAATTAATGATGTAATTAAGTACTAACAAGTTGGCACTGCTGAAAAATACAACAACAGTCTTATAAGGCTGATGGAGTAGCTGAAACACAAATCCTGCACACAGCAGACAGGGATATTGGACACACCGACTTGACTTCAGGAAAATAGGGTTGCTGAGCTTGGTGGAAGTGACACAACTTCTCAGAGCATTCTGTGGTACCGGTGATGGCATCTTCATAACATAACATCTTTCTCTCTGCACTTGAAGGGGTAATTAAAAACAAATTTCCTTCTCCCTGTGGACACTAAGTCAAGGAGTATGTAAGTGCTCTCTCCACTAAATACAAGCATCATGAAGCGAGGAAGCAGAACATAGCATTTTTAAAGCATTTCGTATGACTCGGTCCCCTCTGCTGACATTAGTTGGTGGCCTTTAAATACCCCACTGTGTCCTTTGTGAAGAGAGGGTGAGTTATCATCGCACCCTGAACAAATAACAAAAAATTACCTGGGTGCCCCCAGAATCCGAACGCCCCATTGTTTGAACAAATTGGAATCCGAACAATTTTTTCGAGAAAATTTTGCCCTAAAAACCAACACATTTTCAAAAACCGAACACAACGTTGCGTTCATGTTTGTTCACGTGCGTCTCCCCCGCCTGTTCGACCCGCATCTTCGCGCTTTTTCATTCAGTTCGTCGGTGGAAGTACTCGGGAAAGCATCTCTCGTGTGTCGATCGCTACTTTACCTCGTGTTTTCACCTTGATTTGTGCTGTTTTTTTTTTCAATTATCACCCTTGTGCGTTCACCATGGCACCCAAGAAGAGCAGTGAAGCAAATAGGAGTAAGAGGAAGTCCGTGGAAACGACAATTGAGTTGAAGAAAGAACTTATCGCTAAGCATGAGAGCGGTACGCGTGTGTCTGATCTCGCTGCCATGTTCGAGCTGCCGAAATCGACCGTGTGTACGATTCTGAAAAATAAAGAAGCGATAAAAGCAGCTGATGTGGCAAAAGGCGTTACGACTCTGACCTCTAAGAGATCTAAGTTTACGGAGGAGATGGAAAAACTCCTCTTAGTGTGGATAAACGAAAAACAGTTGTGGTGATCCCATCTATGAGGTCATAATTTGTGAGAAAGCCAAGCGCCTGCATGCTGACCTTATAAAAGGCCTGCCTGGAAGTAGTGCTGATAGTGAAGAGTTTAAGGCTAGTAAGGGGTGGTTCAAAAACTTTAAGAAAAGAACTGGATCCACAGTGTTGTTATGCATGGAGAGGCTGCTAGTTCGAATGTGGATGCCAGCAGCAAAGTTTGTGAAGAAATTTAGTGAGTTTGTGAACACTGAGGGGATGTGGCACAATAGGTGTTCAATTGTGATGAAACAGGCCTCTTCTGGAAAAAGATGCCAAGGAGGACCTATATTACTCAGGAAGAGAAGTCTTTACCAGGCCATAAGCCAATGAAAGACAGGCTTACTCTGTTATTGTGTGGTAATGCTCGTGGAGACTGCAAGATAAAGCCTTTGCTTGTGTACCACTCAGAGAATCCACGTGTGTTCAAAAAGAACAATGTTATGAAGAGCAAGCTTAATGTTATGTGGAGGGCAAACATGAAAGCATGGGCTACTAGCAGTTCTTCACCAAGTGGATTCATGAGGAGTTTGCCCCTTCTGTGAAGGCTTATCTTGAGAAAAAAATCTACCCATGAAGGCTCTTCTTGTGATGGACAATGCTCCTGCTCATCCCCCAGGCTTGGAAGAAGATTTGGTGGGCGAATATAGCTTCATCAAGGTGAAGTTCTTGCCCCCAATACCACTCCTCTCATCCAGCCCATGGACTAGCAAGTCATCTCAAATTTCAAGAAACTGTACACCAAGGCTATGTTCCAGAGATGCTTTGAGGTGACAAACGAGACCGAACTGACCATCAGCGAGTTTTGGAAGGATCATTATAATATCCTCCATTGCTTAAGAATCATAGACAAAGATGGAGGGAAGTGTCTCTGAGGACAATGAACTCTGCCTGGAAGAAACTCTGGCCTGAATGTGTTGCAGCCAGAGACTTTGAAGGCTTCGAAGAACCGCCTGTTGTGCCTGTTATTGTGTCTCTGGGCAAGTCCATGGGCTTGGAAGTGAGTGAAGAGGATGTGGAGGAGTTAGTGGAGGATCACAAAAATGAACTCACCACAGAAGAACTTCAGCACCTCCACAAGATGCAGCAAGAAGAATGTAAGATGAAATTTCTTCAGAGGAGAAAGAGGAGCTATTGGGAACATTTCAGTGCTGAAATTAAGGAACTGTGTGTGCTCCCTGTGGTCTAAAACACAGGCCATTGTTGAAAAGTGGCACCCTAACAGGGCAGTGGTCAACAGGAGCATAAATTTGTTCAATGACAATGTGACTGACCACTTCAGAAAAGTCGCCAACACCAGACAACTTTGGAAAGGTGGTTCTCTAAAGCAAGCGAGCCCAGTGAGCCCCAGCCCTCTAAAAGTGGTCTTAATGTTAGGGGAATGAAGAGACAAAGAGAGGAAACACCAGAAGCACAGTTGCCTGATGTTATTATGGAAGGTGACTCACCTTCCAAGCAATAAACCCTCTCCCTCCTTCCTCCTCTCCAGCTTTCACATGCACCATCAGCACTCCTCACTAAGGTAAATGCAGTTTATTTTCATGTTAGTACATTTATTTCTTGTTTTATTATTATTACTTGATATTTAGGTCATTTACTCATCTTATTTTACCTTAAACATGGGTAATTTCAGTTGAAAGTGTCTTGAAAGTGGGTTTTCTTGGGGTCCAGGAACGGATTAATTCACTTTCCATTATTTCTTATTGGGAAAATAGTTTGGA
>CM068955.1:112463125-112475764 GCA_035128595.1 Eptatretus atami
CTCCCTTCAGAAAACGCTTGACTGAGTTGATTGCAAAACATTGCATATGTGATGCAAACACGTAGGAAAAATAATGATAGCAAGGACATAATTGATCATTAGTCAGCCGCCCATGTTGGATCAAAGCAGTCGGGTATGGCGAGCATACGCTGAGCAGTGCATCGCCATGTGCCTCTCCCGACTGGTACTCCAGTGGCCTCTGTCAGCGCCATCCCCCAGGCAGATGCCCGGCCCATCACATCTATTTCGAGATATTGTCAACCTGCTGCCACCACGAGTCAGCTAAATCAGCTTGATGGCTCCTCCAACTCACGAGGCTCCCTCAATGAGAGACTTCGGTGGGGCAGGATAAGGCATCAGCAAAATAGCCACATGTCCATACAGCCACAGCTGATGCTCACGGACTATACAGGTAACAAATCTCATCTGAGTCTCTCTCAGCAAATGCTAGTTCGACACAAAGTCATGACCACGTGATTAGCCAATGATTCTCGTAAACAGACCTGGTTCCAGAAGGAGTCCAAGTCTTTGCCTTGAGATCCTGATTCAGAGTTCAGTATCACATCCATTAGAGCAAGACTAGAATCAACAACGACTTAAAGACTCAGACTTTTCATCACCTGCAATTGGGGACCGACACCTCCAAACACCCGTGGTCCAGTGAATCCACCATTCCCCAGTTCTAGGCTCGTCTATTTGACTTCAAGCTCACAACATGCAGAACATGAATGTCCCGATAAGGAGTGAACTCTTCGTTTCCTCAACATTCCTCGCCACAGACAAGACCAGACAGGATAGGCAGCATCCACTAACTGAAGCCTGGATCCTTAGTCTTACCCAAGACACCCATAATCCCATTGGCTCTGACTCTCATTTCAAAGCACTGAGGACCCCCTATGGATTCTAAAGAGTTTCCCACAAAGATGAAGTCATCATCTGCCGAAAATCAAGATATGAGACATTTAACACTCCCAAATGAATACACCACAGCCAATCTAAAAACATTGACATCTGTACTAGGAAGCACAGTCCATACAAGCGTTGAAAAGCATGGGGGCCATGACACACCCCTTTGACAAACTCCAGTAACAACTGCGAAATAAGTCAAAGATGAACACCAAACCTTAAAGGATCGCTCAGTACAGAGTAGTAGTTGCAAGGTAATTCAGATAAATCAGCTGTGGCACCACCACGAATGACCGGGATCCTCCGAGAGGGCATCCCAAACATTGAGTTCAAAATGCTCTGCCGATGACCAACATAGGCTGCAACCAGCCCCTGATGAAACACTTGCCTGCGTTTTGGTGAAGATCCGAAGAGCAAGGATATGATCAATCATTGACACACTTTTGGTGTAAAGCCAAAAACTGCGTCTCAGTGCTGGTTCTGAAGCAGATGGTGGGAACCCTATCAATAATTATCCGAAGAAAGGATTGCCCGGCACTGAAAGCAGGCATCACCCCTCAGTGGTTGTGCAGTCCGGCATCACCCTTTTCTTTCCAGAGAGGCGAAGGTCCCATCTTCCCAGCCTGTTGAGGATGAATGCCTGTGCTCCAAATAAAAGGCATATAACTCATGCAAAAACCATGTTGCAGGCATTTCCACCAACCTTAAGAAGTTCACCATGGGTGCCACAGATACCAGGAGCTTTTGCCAGTTCAAACTGGTTCATTGCAAGCCTGTTTCCACAAACAAAGGCAGTTCCAAAGTGAATGGAGGTCAGTAAGTAGAGGGAACTAGCCGAAACCCGTTCACAGACGGATTCCGTCATTTCAACCACCCTCACCAGCTCACCCACACTCGGGGCCATGGACTGGACAGGGCGTGCTGCCCCCGCCTACTCATCCCCCGCCCTGCCCATTCCCCCCCGCCTCCCACCCCCGCCATTCAATTTGCTTTTACCCCCCCAAAAATTAATTACCCCGCCCCGCCCCCCGTCTCTTTATCCCCGCCCCCGTCTCTTGATTCCCCGCCCACTTGCCCCCGCCCCCCTGTCCACCCCCTCACACTCAACCCCGCCTTAATCACCCCAGCCCCAGCCCACTCATCAACCGCCCCATTTCCCCCCGTCTCCCGCTTTCAATTTGCTTACCCCCACCAAAAATTGCTTACCTTGCCCCCCTGCCTCTTCACTCCCGCCCCCGTCTCTTCATCCCCCGCCCCCGCCTCTTCACTCCTCGCCCCGTCTCAACAAAAAGTGTTTATTCTGCTTCAGAGTTGAAGGTTGACTATTGGCACGATGTGCGATGCACTCTTACAGGTACGAAGTTTCTTTCAGTCCAGGTCACAGTAACGAGAAAAACGTGACGCGACCGCTAGGAGGAGCCACAAATTGTCCTTCAGTATAAATATATAGATAGTAACCCTCTGACATCCAACTCAACAGCTGGTGGGTCAGCTTGGTGAAGCCCTCAAAGTAACGGCCCAATGGGCCTTCACTTCAGACTCCTCTGTCAAGAACCACCACCCTCCGCTCTAACTACAGTACACCAAGGGACAGGCTTGGAGGAATGCGATGCACTGATTTCTCTGCAAGTAGGATGAGAACCACTTGACCACAGGTGATGCTTACCCCTTCACATATTCCTCAAACATCGGCTTTCTTTGTCTGCCCTCAAGAACATACAGTTTTATGGCCTCAGCCTCCCTGAATAGCTCAGCTCTGTTGTCAAGTCTGGTCCTGGACACTGGTCAATGGTATGCAGTGTTCCTTGGAGACAAAGGTCTGCTTCACCTGAAGGTGGGTTCCAAAACACCCACCGGCAACATAAATATGGTAGTCTCGAAGGCACTCCACAACTCTTCAGGATCTCCTTAGACCACCACTCAACCTGGTCACAAACTCCTCAGCTACCCATTAATCGTTGAGAATGCTGACATCCAGCCTAGGCTGGGATGTACCATCTCTTGGATTTGAGCCTCAGTTCAGGTTGCGCTGCAAGCCTGTGATCGGTATTGTCGAAACTGAGGACTCTGGTCAACCCTGCAGGTTCCGGAGCAACCTCCAGTGACCATCAACAAGATCATGATCAATCTCCTTTGCCACACCACCATCATTGGAGTAACAACCCAAAATGTGGTTGTAGGTGCGAAGCCCATGAACCAGCTGTCTTAAGTGCACGACACCTCTTAAAGTCACATGAGATCAGGGCTATCCCTCTGGATGGTATCTCATGCTTTTGAGTTGAGTTGAGTTGAAGTACAGTTTTGAGTTGAGTACACATTGAGTGGTAGGAGCAACACCGTCAGAATTGTCAGTGAGTTGTTGGCTAATTGATCAGGTAAAAAAGAAGCATCAGTGGAACATCATAACAAAAGTATAACCACTGCTGTCCTTATTCAAGGGGTATTTAGCCTGCGTGGGAGGAAAAGTCTCCTGAATGTGAACTCAATTCCGGAAATTCCAGCATTCCGGAACAGCTGCTAGGTGATCGCAGATGTTGTGATCTCGCGTTCTCACAAAGGACACAATAGTAGCTGGTTCCCAAATTATCATATCTCTGATGCTGAACAAGCACAAACTGGCCTGGATGCAGAGGGGATATTCCCATGCACGGGCATGCTGATCATGGTAAAATTCCGATATCGTTGATGAGTTACAAACCCATTATGGACAGCATTACAGGGGTCCATGGTGTTCCACAATATAGGGAGGTACAATATATTTGAACTTTCTGCCCATGAACAATCATGCTGGACTACCAGTGTGTGACTGATCGCATCGCTTGCCATGTGAGGAGGCAAGTCTGTCGTCAATATCTGCGCTGCTTACACTTCTTCCGGATCTCTTTGACAGCTTCTACATTACCCTCAGTAAGACCAGTGGACCAGGCATACAGGGGACTTGACGTCACATCATCAAAATTCCATGCTTTTGCAAAGGCTCGAAACTCGCACTATCAAAATATCCACCGTTATCACTCATGCCAAACCCAGAGAAAAATATCCTGATGACACTGAATAAAAATACAGCTCAGGCACAGATCAGAAGTCATCCTTTCAACAGGAAGCTTTGAAGAGTAATCACACAGAATTAACTTCGGAGCAATGTCAGCTTGGTATCAATGAGCAGCAAGCTACTCCATGGCCTTCGGAGAACCTCATGCTGGAGCAATGGCCTCCAAAACCTGTGTGACTTTTGGTACCTCTGGCATGTTTGGCAACTACTGTCAGGCAATCAATAACCCCTATTGATGTTAGGCTAGGACGGTGTCTTTCGCGAGAAGTTTGATCTTTTCATGAAAGAAGTGCCCCAAGTGGAGCTTTTGAGGAATTTCGTGTTGTAAACATTTTGATGACAACTTGCTCTCTCTCTCTCTCTCTTCAACTGACAGTTCATCAGGACAGCTCCAAAAACCTCGAAAGGGCTCTGGTATGTCTTTTATGCACTCAAGCCATTAATTAATGATGATGTCACGAAGTCGACTAAGTTCTGGGTCACAGACCATTTCTTGCTGTAGCAGTCGAACCTTTTCTGAGAGAAAATCAGACAAGGTCCAGAAGTAGATCTAGCTGGATTACACAGATGTTTTCGGATGAGGTAGGCGAAGAGTGTCAATCTGAGTTGATTGCGCCTTGCGATGCTGATGGTGAAGTTATATCCCTGCAGACGAGCCAACATCCGTTGAAGATGTGGAGTGCCGTGGTAAGTGGATTATTCATGATCATTAGCAGAGGTTTGTAATCTTATCGCATGGAAATGCGAGTAGGTATGAAATCGTTTGATACCAAAACAATCACAAGCAGTTCTCTGTCAATACAAGTAAGCATTGTTCGACATCAGAAAGGGTCTCTTCGAACAAAAACAATCGGTTGTGACTGGTTTCCACGAGCCCGGAACAGGGTGGTGCCCAGGCCTGAATACTGCATCACATCGAGGTACACAGACCATCAGGTCAGTGGTAATGAGATGTCAGCATTCTGAGACCTGCAGTTTTGAGGTCATTGAATGTCTTCTGATGATGCGATTCACACCTAAAATTGGCATATTATTTTAGTAGCTCTTGGAGTGGTGCCACATATTTACTGAAGTTATCCACATAGCATACGAGATACATCATCGGAAAAAGAAAGTGCTGGAACTCGGACTTGGACATAGGAGGGAGAATACGCCGATGGTCCTTGACCTTCTGCGGATCTGGCTGGATCCCCTGAACACCGTACCCTTTCCTGAATAATGATATACTGCTCCTCTAATGAAACACTTGGCAGAATGGAACATGAGTCCTTCATGTTGCGCAGTAAGCAACAGCTTGTGCAGGTTCCGATAGTATACCTGTTCTGTGGGCTCATACACGGCAATGTCATCTGCGATATTAACAGCACCTTTACAGTTCCTCAGTACATGATGCATCTCAAGCTGGAAAATGTCCTGGCTAACGGACAACCCAAATAGAAGATACTGGAAACAGTATTGGCTTGATGGGGTCTGAAATGCAAGCAGATGCTGACCATCAGCATCAAGTTTGACAGCCCAGTAGCCGGATTTGGCCTAAGCTTCAAGAAGTATTTATTTCCAACAAAACGATGATTTAGCTCTTAGTTGTTTTGGTTCTGTGATGTGGGCAGATCAAAGCATGGTTTAGGACTTTAGGTGACAAGGATCTAGTCAGACATGAATGCCACCGTCGTTTGTGACGTATGTTAATGAGCTAACCCAATCCATTGGTTCCTCGATACACCTAATAATGCCAAGACGCTCCATGTTGTCCAACTCAAACTGGTTTGTCCTTCAATGCAATGGGTGTTTAGTGAGGAACATTGACATGAGGGGGCACATTCAGATCAACAAGTTTGTGTGTGGCCCAAAACGTGCCAATATTGTCAACTGTTGTGGATGTGCAGCGAGTATGTCCTCTACACTGTTGTATAACAGTGCAGGGTGACAATATTCATGGTCTCACATGATGGAAGGCTGAGGATGGTGGCTGGGCCAGGGACCTTTCTTTCTTATTCTTCTTCTTCTTCCTCCTTCTTCTTCCGTATGGCAGCTTAGCTGCCAGGTAGCTATCATTTTGTTAGGGTGCAACTATTGCTGCTGATGCTTTGTTCCGAGACCAGTGCACTAGTACTCATTTCACCGACCTCGGAAAATGAGACAGGCTGAGTCAACCCACCTGTGTTAATTCAGTGGCAACAGGGTTCAAACGCAGGACCCTAAGATCTCAAGCCAGCCACCAAAACCACTAAGCCAACCAGACTTCCAAGGGCCAGGGACATCAACAACAAAGAAATGAGTGTCCATCCAAGTGACTCCTTGAACTTGCATGGGATATAAACAGTATTGATGCAGTTGATAGAGTTCCATTGAAACCAGTAAACTTAACATTAACGATTGGGTGAAGAACTTTCATATGAGGATGTTTTTTGCCGAATTCCTCCAGAACATCTGATGGAATATGCGCAAAGGGTGTGTATTCCACAGGGCACCCGTGTCCACCTTTAGGGACAATATATGAGTGTTTGGTCTGTTGTGATGACGTATGTTTACCTGAATGAGTACTTCATTTCATGGCTTATTTGGAGCATCGATCACATTAAAAGCAAAACAATCATGGTCAGCACTGTCCATGATGCTACGCGTGTCTTGAGACTGCGATTGCTTATTTTGCTGAGGCTCATGTTTTCAATCAAATGCATTTCATGAGGTGGGGCCCTGTGTAGTATCTCCGTTGTAGTACTTGTTGTTGTTGTGCCTGTCTGAATCTTGTGGAGAAGAGCACAGCTTGGTCCATTGACTTAATTTTCCACATGCCATGTATGTATCATTTCGAGCATGACAATCATCCCTTCCAATCCGGTGAGGGTTTCCACAATTCTACAATGCCAGTTTTCTCCTGAAAGCTAGACATTGGTACATTCCTTGTTGGCATGTATCACACTGCCACTGGTAGGGTACTAAAAGTGTTCATGGTTTGGAGTGAGCAAGTACATGGAATTCGTTTCATGGGCTCAGCCAAGCTCCAAAGCTTCATGGGCTGGCCCAGCTACATCTACAGGGTGTTTCAGAATGAGTGATGCAAATTAAATGTGTATTTACAAAGAAAGAGAAACCTCAGCAACATGAACCAAACATTGATTGAAAGCTTATGACATGGTATTTTCTATCACTGATTACTATTGCAGTAAGTCATTGATAGAGTTAGTGAGAGCCCAAGGTCTGAAATTGGCATTTATGCAAAATCCTTGTCATCGACGTTCTCGTTGTGTGCCCCTCCGTTCAGGCAGGTATTGATCCGACTCCAAAGATCTGTCCAACTTTCCTGTCGGTCTCATGTGGCACTGTCTGGAGGTAGTCTGACACCTCCTGCTTCAGATCATCCAGTGTGCAGGGCGGTTGACGTAGACAGAGCCCTTGGCAGTCCCTAGAACCAGTAGTCCAGAGGGTTCAAGTCTTGGCTATGGGGTGCCCAATATGAGTGGTACCCAGGGCAACGAGGTGGTTTCTGAAGAGCTGCTGCAGGAAAGTGATGGTGTCACCAGTTGTATACTGGGGTGCACCATCCTGCATAAACCAGGTCATGCTGAGCTGGGTTAGGGTGACCTTTTCGGCTAGATCATTATGGAACTTCTAGAGCACAGCCAGGTAGCACTCACCGTTGATCGTCACTATCCTGCTGTTGTCATTCTCAAATCATAAGGCCCGAGCATTACATTCCCCTAAATGGCACAATTTGTGGGGCCATCACGTGTTCTGAGGTCGTATTCCAGGCAGAACCTCCGGTGGATGTTTGCATATGATTTAGACTCACACACCACAGAGCCACCACTTTTGTCTACTGCTTCACTGTCAATGAATATTTGAGCTACGGAGCTAGAAATCCCAGGAACAAATACACGATAACATCGCCAAACTCTGAAAAGAAAAATGGTATAGGTCAAAAAACAAAGACATGGCAGGAAGCCAAATTTGTATCAGTCTTTTTTGAAACACCCTGTAATCTGAGTCTGGGAGATCGACGATTCGATTCCAACCTTGGCCAAGCCATACTCTTCTTTTCTTCATACTCTGGCTGAAGACAAGGATTACACTGGGTGGTTTGCCTTTGCCTTTCCAATCATAGTCAGGGCAGTACAGTGGTGCCCCCAGAAATCCGAATTTATTTGTTCCAGGAGGCTGTTCGGATTGCAAAAAGTTCGGATTCCAAAACTATTTTCCCAATAAGAAATAATGGAAAGTGAATTAATCCGTTCCTGGACCCAAGAAAACCCACTCAAGACACTTTCAACTGAAATTACCCATGTTTAAGGTAAAATAAGATGAGTAAATGACCTAAATATCAATATATAATAAAAACAAGAAATAAATGTACTAACATGAAATAAACTGCATTTACCTTAGTGAGGAGTGCTGATGGTGCATGTGGAAGCTGGAGAGGAGGAAGGAGGGAGAGGGTTTATTGCTTGGAAGGTGAGTCACCTTCCATAATAACATCAGGCAACTGTGCTTCTGGTGTTTCCTCTCTTTGTCTCTTCATTCCCCTAACATTAAGACCACTTGTAGAGGGCTGGGGCTCACTGGGCTCGCTTGCTTTAGAGAACCACCTTTCCAAAGTTGTCTGGTTTGGCGACTTTCTGAAGTGGTCAGTCACATTGTCATTGAACAAATTTATGCTCCTGTTGACCACTGCCCTGTTAGGGTGCCACTTTTCAACAATGGCCTGTGTTTTAGACCACAGGGAGCACACACAGTTCCTTATAATTCAGCACTGGAAATGTTCCCAATAGCTCCCTCTTCTCCTCTGAAGAAATTTCATCTTCCAATTCTTCTTGCTGCATCTTGTGGAGGTGCTGAAGTTCTTCTGTGGTGAGTTCATTTTTGTGATCCTCCACTAACTCCTCCACATCCTCTTCACTCACTTCCAAGCCCATGGACTTGCCCAGAGACACAATAACAGGCACAACAGGCGGTTCTTCGAAGCCTTCAAAGTCTCTGGCTGCAACACATTCAGGCCAGAGTTTCTTCCAGGCAGAGTTCATTGTCCTCAGAGACACTTCCCTCCATGCTTTGTCTATGATTCTTAAGCAATGGAGGATATTATAATGATCCTTCCAAAACTCGCTGATGGTCAGTTCGGTCTCGTTTGTCACCTCAAAGCATCTCTGGAACATAGCCTTGGTGTACAGTTTCTTGAAATTTGAGATGACTTGCTAGTCCATGGGCTGGATGAGAGGAGTGGTATTGGGGGGCAAGAACTTCACCTTGATGAACTATTATTCGCCCACCAAATCTTCTTCCAAGCCTGGGGGATGAGCAGGAGCATTGTCCATCACAAGAAGAGCCTTCATGGGTAGATTTTTTTCCTCAAGATAAGCCTTCACAGAAGGGGCAAACTCCTCATGAATCCACTTGGTGAAGAACTGCCTAGTAGCCCATGCTTTCATGTTTGCCCTCCACATAACATTAAGCTTGCTCTTCATAACATTGTTCTTTTTGAACACACGTGGATTCTCTGAGTGGTACACAAGCAAAGGCTTTATCTTGCAGTCTCCACGAGCATTACACCACAATAACAGAGTAAGCCTGTCTTTCATTGGCTTATGGCCTGGTAAAGACTTCTCTTCCTGAGTAATATAGGTCCTCCTTGGCATCTTTTTCCAGAAAGGCCTGTTTCATCACAATTGAACACCTATGTGCCACATCCCTCAGTGTTCACAAAACTCACTAAATTTCTTCACAAACTTTGCTGCTGCATCCACATTCGAACTAGCAGCCTCTCCATGCATAACAACACTGTGGATCCCAGTTCTTTTCTTAAAGTTTTTGAACCACCCCTTACTAGCCTTAAACTCTTCACTATCAGCACTACTTCCAGGCAGGCCTTTTATAAGGTCAGCATGCAGGCGCTTGGCTTTCTCACAAATTATGACCTCATAGATGGGATCACCAACCAACTGTTTTTCGTTTATCCACACTAAGAGGAGTTTTTCCATCTCCTCCGTAAACTTAGATCTCTTAGAGGTCAGAGTCGTAACGCCTTTTGCCACATCAGCTGCTTTTATCGCTTCTTTATTTTTCAATTGGTTAGAATCGTACACACGGTGATTTTCGGCAGCTCGAACATGGCAGCGAGATCAGACACACGCGTACCGCTCTCATGCTTAGCGATAAGTTCTTTCTCAACTCAATGTCGTTCTCACGGACTTCCTCTTATCTCTATTTGCTTCACTGCTCTTCTTGGGTGCCATGGTGAAGCAAAGGGGATAATGAAAAAAAAAAGACAAAGGCAAAACAAAATAAAAAAAAGACAACAAGGAAAACGAGTAAGTGCGATCGACACACGAGATATGCTTTAGAGTACTTCCACCGACGAACTGAATGACAAAGCGCGAAGATGCGGGTCGAACAGGCGGGGGAGACGCACGTGAACAACATGCGCAACGTTGTGTTCGGTTTTTGAAAATGTGTTGGTTTTTAGGGCAAAATTTTCTCGAAAAATTGTTCGGATTCCAATTTGTTCAAACAATGGGGTTCGGATTCTGGGGGCACCACGGTTATTCAAATTTTATATATATATTATTAATATATATTATATATATATTATTTATATATGGGTGGCTGAAGTCATTTGCCTTCAGTGAGCGATTGTTCTGACTCTTTTAATTATACATTTTTTGTACCAGTCTTACATATTATTTGTTCTGTATCTGCATGTGCTCATTCATGTCTTTCTCCTCAGTGCTTCTGATACTAGCTAGCGTGAGGGGGCGACGGCAGAGGGAAGCGGACGGAGGGAAGGCAGAAATTTTCAGGGGTATAGTATTTCGGGCTCTGTATATTTACTATAATATATATTATTAATATATTATTATTATATTATATTATTATTATAAAATAGATATATATATTATATATAATATATATATATTTTATATATATAATTATAAGTAGGGTGGTATTACTGATCTGGGTCACTTTTTCCCAATGTAAATGAAATGGGGGGATTTTCAGCGATTCACATTTTTTTTCCCCTAAAGATTACACCTTTTTAAACAGTCCCAAGGGTATAATTTGTTGTTCTCCTTTTAACTAGGGCGCTTCTATTCAAGTAACATGCGACAGATAAGATTAGGTTCAAGTAAGCAAACGTAGTACATTGTGGTTTGTTTTCTAAGGGTGAATTCTGAAGAATATTTGAAAACGTAAGGCTGAGGGAAACTCAGATTTCAAATAAACAATGCATTATTGTTTAGCTCCTCATTGATACTTATACAACAGTTTGTTCATTCCTCATATGTCCTCAGTGTTTTAATTTTCTTGGCACAATAAATCCCCATCTAAATATATTTAAAAACAAACTTGAAATCTTTAATATATTTTCAAGATACCCTTTTGTGCCATTACGGAAATGATATACTGTCTCTTAATTGTCTCATCTGACCACTCTCTGAGCCAATAATCAATTTTGAGAATTATAGTAAAATTGGGTTTTTTCCATTGTTCATATGTGATAACCATGAGTTTTCAGTCCATTGAAGGATTTATTTTTTTCTTTAACATCCTCTAACTTACTCAGTTTTTTAATGATTCGCTATTTGTTTATATTTAACTTTGTTTTCGTTATTTATTTTCAATAAGACTATGTTGCTTTCTTTCACATTCATTTGGTTTTTGTTTCCATTTATATACAAGAACTGAGATTCTCGCATCTTTAGTTTGATTATACTTGGTTTTAACCATTTATATTTGTGAAAAAACTGCGGTAGCTTAAAAAACCCTAACCAATGCTTCCGCATGAGTAAAACTTGTGTCCATATGGAACAACAATCTATTTATACACCTTTCATACATTCATTATGGACCAATCTATCCATTATCTAATATAAATCTCTTATCATCAAAGGCTCCTCGATGCCTTTTTAAATTTACTTCTTCACTATCTAGGTAGGTTTATACACTCTTAATTGTCATTCCATTTTCCTATATTCTTTCTCTTCTTATTCATCAAACAATTATAATAATTCTTAAAGTTAAATTGTTCTTATTTACATATTTTCTTTATTTCCTTGTACACCTTTATCAATTGATCCTGAATCCATATCTTTAAGCATTGCTTTGCTTCAATCCAATAAATCATCGATTACTTTTTCCACCCAAGTCTCCCTTACTTACCATTACCTTTTCATGTTTTTTGGAAATAACTCGCTCTTCTTACTAAATACTGTATCATACTACTGACCATATTTCTTCATATCTGTTATAAAACATCAGTTTTTTTATATCTAGGATAAAAACTATCAGTGTCATGATAAAAAGAAACTTTGCACATACTCTTTCTTTAAGCATTATACAAATAATATAAAGTCAATTGGTTGATAATCAGAATGCTTGTTCCAATATAAATCTGGTTTATTCCATTAACAATACTTTCCTTTTTCGATATGGAATCGCAGAAAGTTCTCTGAAAAAAAACCTCTTCTCATCTCAAACTTGGTTTATTTTTATACGAAGCTTCTTCCAAGATGTTTGGATCTAATTTTTTGCCTGTTTCTCACAAATTTTTCCCATAGTCTCTTTCCAAATACAGCATTATTCAATAATTTATAAAAGTTCTTCTAAATTTTTACTTTTGTATTGCTCTCATGAATCTGTATTGATTTAGATATGCTTTTTCATCCAAGGACTCTTGTTTAAATTTA
>CM068955.1:112475789-112491702 GCA_035128595.1 Eptatretus atami
CTCCCTTCAGAAAACGCTTGACTGAAGTTGATTGCAAAACATTGCATATGTGATGCAAAACACGTAGGAAAAATAATTGATAGCAAGACATAATTGATCATTACGTCAGCAGCCCCAATGTTGCGATCAAAGCAGTCGGGTATGGGAGCATACGCTGGCAGCAGTGCATCGCCATGTGCACTACTCCCGACTGGTACTCCAGTGGCGCTCTGTCAGGCCATCCCCCAGGCAGATGCCCGGCCCATCACATCTATTCGAGATAGTTGTCAACCTGCTGCCACCACGAGTCAGCTAAATCAGCTTGATGGCTCCTCCAACTCACGAGGCATCCCTCATGAGAGACTCTGGTGGGGCAGGATAAGCATCAGCAAAATGAGCCACATGTCCATACAGCCACAGCTGATGCTCACGGACTATACAGGTAACAATATCTCATCTGAGTCTCTCTCAGCAAATGCTAGTTCGACACCAAAGTCATGACCATGATAGCCAATGATTCTCTGTATAAAGACCTGTCCAGAAGGAGTCCAATCTTTCCTAGATCCTGATTCAGAGTTCAGGTATCACATCATTAGAGCAAGACTAGAATCAACAACGACTTAAAGACTCAGACTTTTCATCCACCTGCATATTGGGGACCGACACCTCCAAACCCCGTGGTCCAGTGAACCACCATTCCCCAGGTTCTAGGACGTCTATTGACTTCAACTCACAACATGCAGAAACATGAATGTCCGGAGTAAGCGATGAACTCTTCGTTTCCTCAACATTCCCGCCACAGACAAGACCAGACAGGATAGGCAGCATCCACTAACTGAAGCCTGGATCTTAGTCTTGACCAAGACACCCATAATCCCATGGCTCTACTCTCATTCAAAAGCACCTGAGGACCCCCTATGGATTCTAGAGTTCCCACAAAGATGAACATCATCTGCGAAAATCAAGATATGAACATTTAACACTCCCAAATGAAACACCACAAGCCAGATCTAACATTGACATCTTGCTAGGAAGCACAGTCCATACAAGCGTTGAAAAAGCATGGGGGCCATGACACACCCCTTGACAAATCCAGTAACAACTGGAAATAAGTCAAAGATGGAACACCAAACCTAAAGGACGCTCAGTAAACTAGAGTTATAGTTGCAGGTATCAGATAAACAGCTTGTGCACACCACGAATGACCGGGATCCTCCAGAGAGGGCATCCCAAATCATTGAGTCAAAATGCTCTGCGATGACCAACATAGGCTGCAACCAGCCCCTGATGAAACACTTGCCTGCGTTTGGTGAAGATCCGAAGAGCAAGGATATGTGTCAATCATTGACACACTTTTGGTGTAAAGCCAAAAACTGCCTCAGTGCTGGTCTGAAGCAGATGGTGGAACCCTATCAATAATTATCCGAAGAAAGGATTTGCCGGCACTGAAAGCAGGCATCACCCCTCAGTGGTTGTTGCAGTCCTGCAATCACCCTTTTCTTTCCAGAGAGGCGAAGGCTCCCATCTCTCCCAGACCTGTTGGGCATGAATGCCTGTGCTCCAAATAAAGGCATATAATACATGCAAAAACATTGTTGCAGGCATTTCCACCAACCTTAAGAAGTTCACCATGGGTTGCCACAGATACCAGGAGCTTTTGCCAGTTCAAACTGGTTCATTGCAAGCCTGTTTCCACAACAAAGGCAGTTCAAAGTTAATGGAGGTCAAGTAAGTAGAGGAACTAGCGAAACCCCGTTCACAGACGGATTCCGCTTCATTCAACCACCCTCACCACTCACCCACACTCGGGGCCATGGACTGGACAGGGCGTGCTGCCCCCGCCTACCATCCCCCGCCCCTGCCCATTCCCCCCGCCTCCCACCCCGCCATTCAATTTGCTTTACCCCCGCCCAAAAAATTAATTACCCCGCCCCGCCCCCCGTCTCTTGTATCCCCGCCCCCGTCTCTTGATCCCCGCCCACTTGCCCCCGCCCCCCTGTCCACCCCCTCACACTCAACCCCGCCTTAATCACCCCAGCCCCAGCCCACTCATCAACCGCCCCATTTCCCCCCGTCTCCCGCTTTCAATTTGCTTACCCCCACCAAAAATTGCTTACCTTGCCCCCCTGCCTCTTCACTCCCGCCCCCGTCTCTTCATCCCCCGCCCCCGCCTCTTCACTCCTCGCCCCGTCTCAACAAAAAGTGTTTATTCTGCTTCAGAGTTGAAGGTTGACTATTGGCACGATGTGCGATGCACTCTTACAGGTACGAAGTTTCTTTCAGTCCAGGTCACAGTAACGAGAAAAACGTGACGCGACCGCTAGGAGGAGCCACAAAATTGTCCTTCAGTATAAATAATAGATAGTAACCCTCTGACATCCAACTCAACAGCTGGTGGGTCAGCTTGGTGAAGCCGCTCAAAGTAACGGCCCAATGGGCCTTCACTTCAGACTCCTCTGTCAAGAACCACCACCCTCCGCTCTAACTACAGTACACAAGGGACAGGCTTGGAGGAATGCGATGCACTGATTTCTCTGCAAGTAGGATGAGAACCACTTGACCACAGGTGATGCTCTACCCCTTCACATATTCCTCAAACATCGGCTTTTTTGTCTGCCCTCAAGGAACATACAGTTTTATGGCCTCAGCCTCCTGAATAGCTCAGCTCTTGTTGTCAAGTTGGTCTGCGACACTGGTCAATGGTATGCAGTGTTCCTTGGAGACAAAGGTCTGCTTCACCTGAAGGTGGGTTCCAAAACACCCACCGGCAACATAAATATGGTAGTCTCGAAGGCACTCCACAACTCTTCAGGATCTCCTTAGACCACCACTCAACCTGGTCACAAACTCCTCAGCTACCCATTAATCGTTGAGGAATGCTGACATCCAGCCTAGGCTGGGATGTACCATCTCTTGGATTTGAAGCCTCAGTTCAGGTTGGCTGCAAGCCTGTGATCGGTATTGCGAAACTGAGGACTCTGGTCAACCCTGCAGGTTCCGGAGCAACTCCAGTGACCATCAACAAGAATCATGATCAATCTCCTTTGCACACCACCATCATTGGAGTAACAACTCCAAAATGTGGTTGTAGGTGCTGAAGCCCATGAACCAGCTGTCTTAAGTGCACGACACCTCTTAAAGTCACATGAGATCAGGCTATCCTCTGGATGGTATCTCATGCTTTTGAGTTGAGTTGAGTTGAAGTACAGTTTTGAGTTGAGTACACATTGAGTGGTAGGAGCAACACCGTCAGAATTGTCAGTGAGTTGTTGGCTAATTGATCAGGTAAAAAGAAGCATCAGTGGAAATCATAACAAAAGTATAACCACTGCTGTCCTTATTCAGGGGGTATTTAGCCTGCGTGGGAGGAAAAGTCTCCTGAATGTGAACTCAATTCCGGAAATTCCAGATTCCGGAACAGCTGCTAGGTGATCGCAGATGTGTGATCTCGGTTCTCACAAATGTGACACAATAGTAGCTGGTTCCCAAATTATCATATCTCTGATGCTGAACAAGCACAAATGGCCTGGATGCAGAGGTGGATATTCCCATGCACGGGCATGCTGATCATGGTAAAACTTCCGATATCGTTGATGAGTTAAAACCATTATGGACAGCATACAGGGGTCCATGGTGTTCACAATATAGGGAGGTACAATATATTTGAACTTTCTGCCCATGAACAATCATGCTGGACTACCAGTGTGTGACTGATCGCATCGCTTGCCATGTGAGGAGCAAGTCTGTCGTCAATATCTGGCTGCTTACACTTCTTCCGGATCTCTTTGACAGCTTCTACCATTACCTCAGTAAGACCAGTGGACCAGGCATACAGGGGACTTGACGTCACATCATCAAAATTCCATGCTTTTGCAAAGGCTCGAAACTCGGCACTATCAAAATATCCACCGTTATCACTCATGCCAAACCCAGAGAAAAATATCCTGATGACACTGAATAAAAATACAGCTCAGGCACAGATCACGAAGTCATCCTTTCAACAGGAAGCTTTGAAGAGTAATCACACAGAATTAACTTCGGAGCAATGTCAGCTTGGTATCAATGAGCAGCAAGCTTACTCCATGGCCTTCGGAGAACCTCATGCTGGAGCAATGGCCTCCAAAACCTGTTGACTTTTGGTACCTCTGGCATGTTTGGCAACTACTGTCAGGCAATCAATAACCCCTATTGATGTTAGGCTAGGACGGTGTCTTTCGCAGAGAAGTTTGATCTTTTCATGAAAGAAGTGCCCCAGTGGAGCTTTTGAGGAATTTCGTGTTGTAAACATTTTGATGACAACTTGCTCTCTCTCTCTCTCTCTTCAACTGACAGTTCATCAGGACAGCTCCAAAACCTCGAAAGGCTCTGGTATGTCTTTTATGCACTCAAGCCAGTAATTAATGATGATGTCACGAAGTCGACTAAGTTCTGGGTCACAGACCATTTCTTGCTGTAGCAGTCGAACCTTTTCTGAGAAAAATCAGACAAGGTCCAGAAGTAGATCTAGCTGGAATTACACAGATGTTTTCGGATGAGGTAGGCGAAGAGTGTCAATCTGAGTTGATTGCGCCTTGCGATGCTGATGGTGAAGTTATATCCCTGCAGACGAGCCAACATCCGTTGAAGATGTGGAGTGCCGTGGTAAGTGGATTATTCATGATCATTAGCAGAGGTTTGTAATCTTATGCATGGAAATGCGAGTAGGTATGAAATCGTTTGATACCAAACAATCACAAGCAGTTCTCTGTCAATACAAGTAGCATTGTTCGACATCAGAAAGGGTCTCTTCGAACAAAAACAATCGGTTGTGACTGGTTTCCACGAGCCCGGAACAGGGTGGTGCCCAGGCCTGAATACTGCATCACATCGAGGTACACAGATCCATCAGGTCAGTGGTAATGAGATGTCAGCATTCTGAGACCTCAGTTTTGAGGTCATTGAAGTCTTCTGATGATGCGATTCACACCTAAATTGGCATATTATTTTAGTAGCTCTTGGAGTGGTGCCACATATTTACTGAAGTTATCCACATAGCATACGAGATTACATCATCGGAAAAAGAAAGTGCTGGAACTCGGACTTGGACATAGGAGGGAGAATACCGATGGTCCTTGACCTTCTGCGGATCTGGCTGGATCCCCTGAACACCGTACCTTTCCTGAATAATGATATACTGCCTCTAATGAAACACTTGGCAGAATGGACATGAGTCCTTCATGTTGCGCAGTAAGCAACAGCTTGTGCAGGTTCCGATAGTATACCTGTCTGTGTGGCTCATACACGGCAATGTCATCTGCGTATTAACAGCACCTTTACAGTTCCTCAGTACATGATGCATCTCAAGCTGGAAAATGTCCTGGCTAACGACAACCCAAATAGAAGATACTGGAAACAGTATTGGCTTGAGGGGGTCTGAAATGCAAGCAGATGCTGACCATCAGCATCAAGTTTGACAGCCCAGTAGCCGGATTTGGCCTAAGCTTCAAGAAGTATTTTATTTCCAACAAAACGATGATTTAGCTTTAGTTGTTTGGTTCTGTGATGTGGGCAGATCAAAGCATGGTTTAGGACTTTAGGTGACAAGGATCTAGTCAGACATGAATGCCACCGTCGTTTGTGACGTATGTTAATGAGCTAACCCAATCCATTGGTTCCTCGATACACCTAATAATGCCAAGACGCTCCATGTTGTCCAACTCAAACTGGTTTGTCCTTCAATGCAATGGGTGTTTAGTGAGGAACATTGACATGAGGGGGCACATTCAGATCAACAAGTTTGTGTGTGGCCCAAAACGTGCCAATATTGTCAACTGTTGTGGATGTGCAGCGAGTATGTCCTCTACACTGTTGTATAACAGTGCAGGGTGACAATATTCATGGTCTCACATGATGGAAGGCTGAGGATGGTGGCTGGGCCAGGGACCTTTCTTTCTTATTCTTCTTCTTCTTCCTCCTTCTTCTTCCGTATGGCAGCTTAGCTGCCAGGTAGCTATCATTTTGTTAGGGTGCAACTATGCGCTGATGCTTTGTTCCGAGACCAGTGCACTAGTACTCATTTCACCGACCTCGGAAAATGACAGGCTGAGTCAACCACCTGTGTTAATTCAGTGGCAACAGGGTTCAAACGCAGGACCCTAAGATCTCAAGCCAGCCACCAAAACCACTAAGCCAACCAGACTCCAAGGGCCAGGGACATCAACAACAAAGAAATGAGTGTCCATCAAGTGACTCCTTGAACTTGCATGGGATATAAACAGTATTGATGCAGTTGATAAGAGTTCCATTGAACCAGTAAACTTAAACATTAACGATTGGGTGAAGAACTTTCATATGAGGATGTTTTTTGCCGAATTCCTCCAGAACATCTGATGGAATATGCGCAAAGGGTGTGTATTCCACAGGGCACCGTGTCCACCTTTAGGGACAATATATGAGTGTTTGGTCTGTTGTGATGACGTATGTTTACCTGAATGAGTACTTCATTTCATGGCTTATTTGGAGCATCGATCACATTAAAAGCAAAACAATCATGGTCAGCACTGTCCATGATGCTACGCGTGTCTTGAGACTGCGATTGCTTATTTTGCTGAGGCTCATGTTGTTTCAATCAAATGCATTTCATGAGGTGGGGCCCTGTGTAGTATCTCCGTTGTAGTACTTGTTGTTGTTGTGCCTGTCTGAATCTGTGGAGAAGAGCACAGCTTGGTCCATTGACTTAATTTTCCACATGCCATGTATGTATCATTTCGAGCATGACAATCATCCCTTCCAATCCGGTGAGGGTTTCCACAATTCTACCAATGCCAGTTTTCTCCTGAAAGCTAGACATTGGTACATTCCTTGTTGGCATGTATCACACTGCCACTGGTAGGGGTACTAAAAGTGTTCATGGTTTGGAGGTGAGCAAAGTACATGGAATTCGTTTCATGGCTCAGCCAAGCTCCAAAGCTTCATGGGCTTGGCCCAGCTACATCTACAGGGTGTTTCAGAATGAGTGATGCAAATTAAATGTGTATTTACAAAGAAAGAGAAACCTCAGCAACATGAACCAACATTGATTGAAAGCTTATGACATGGTATTTTCTATCACTGATTACTATTGCAGTAAGTCATTGATAGAGTTAGTGAGAGCCCAAGGTCTGAAATTGGCATTTATGCAAAATCCTTGTCATCGACGTTCTCGTTGTGTGCCCCTCCGTTCAGGCAGGTGATTGATCCGACTCCAAAGATCTGTCCAACTTTCCTGTCGGTCTCATTGTGGCACTGTCTGGAGGTAGTCTGACACCTCCTGCTTCAGATCATCCAGTGTGCAGGGCGGTTGACGTAGACAGAGCCCTTGGCAGTCCCTTAGAACAGTAGTCCAGAGGGTTCAAGTCTTTGGCTATGGGGTGCCCAATATGAGTGGTACCCAGGGCAACGAGGTGGTTTCTGAAGAGCTGCTGCAGGAAAGTGATGGTGTCACCAGTGTTATACTGGGGTGCACATCCTGCATAAACCAGGTCATGCTGAGCTGGGTTAGGTGACCTTTTCGGCTAGATCATTATGGAACTTCTAGAGCACAGCCAGGTAGCACTCACCGTTGATCGTCACTATCCTGCTGTTGTCATTCTCAAATCATAAGGCCCGAGCATTACATTCCCCTAAATGGCACAATTTGTGGGGCCATCACGTGTTCTGAGGTCGTATTCCAGGCAGAACCTCCGGTGGATGTTTGCATATGATTTAGACTCCCACCACAGAGCCACCACTTTGTCTACTGCTTCACTGTCAATGAATATTTGAGCTACGGAGCTAGAAATCCCAGGGAACAAATACACGATAACATCGCCAAACTCTGAAAAGAAAAATGGTATAGGTCAAAAACAAAGACATGGCAGGAAGCCAAATTTGTATCAGTCTTTTTGAAACACCCTGTAATCTGAGTCTGGAGATCGACGATTCGATTCCAACCTTGGCCAAGCCATATCTTCTTTTCTTCATACTCTGGCTGAAGACAAGGATTACACTGGGTGGTTTGCCTTTGCCTTTCCAATCATAGTCAGGGCAGTACAGTGGTGCCCCCAGAATCCGAATTTAATTTGTTCCAGGAGGCTGTTCGGATTGCAAAAAGTTCGGATTCCAAAACTATTTTCCCAATAAGAAATAATGGAAAGTGAATTAATCCGTTCCTGGACCCCAAGAAAACCCACTCAAGACACTTTCAACTGAAATTACCCATGTTTAAGGTAAAATAAGATGAGTAAATGACCTAAATATCAATAATAATAAAAACAAGAAATAAATGTACTAACATGAAAATAAACTGCATTTACCTTAGTGAGGAGTGCTGATGGTGCATGTGGAAGCTGGAGAGGAGGAAGGAGGGAGAGGGTTTATTGCTTGGAAGTGAGTCACCTTCCATAATAACATCAGGCAACTGTGCTTCTGGTGTTTCCTCTCTTTGTCTCTTCATTCCCCTAACATTAAGACCACTTGTAGAGGGCTGGGGCTCACTGGGCTCGCTTGCTTTAGAGAACCACCTTTCCAAAGTTGTCTGTGTTTGGCGACTTTTCTTGAGTGGTCAGTCACATTGTCATTGAACAAATTTATGCTCCTGTTGACCACTGCCCTGTTAGGGTGCCACTTTTCAACAATGGCCTGTGTTTTAGACCACAGGAGCACACACAGTTCCTTTAATTCAGCACTGGAAATGTTCCCAATAGCTCCCTCTTTCTCCTCTGAAGAAATTTCATCTTCCAATTCTTCTTGCTGCATCTTGTGGAGGTGCTGAAGTTCTTCTGTGGTGAGTTCATTTTTGTGATCCTCCACTAACTCCTCCACATCCTCTTCACTCACTTCCAAGCCCATGGACTTGCCCAGAGACACAATAACAGGCACAACAGGCGGTTCTTCGAAGCCTTCAAAGTCTCTGGCTGCAACACATTCAGGCCAGAGTTTCTTCCAGGCAGAGTTCATTGTCCTCAGAGACACTTCCCTCCATGCTTTGTCTATGATTCTTAAGCAATGGAGGATATTATAATGATCCTTCCAAAACTCGCTGATGGTCAGTTCGGTCTCGTTTGTCACCTCAAAGCATCTCTGGAACATAGCCTTGGTGTACAGTTTCTTGAAATTTGAGATGACTTGCTAGTCCATGGGCTGGATGAGAGGAGTGGTATTGGGGGGCAAGAACTTCACCTTGATGAGCTTTATTCGCCCACCAAATCTTCTTCCAAGCCTGGGGATGAGCAGGAGCATTGTCCATCACAAGAAGAGCCTTCATGGGTAGATTTTTTTCCTCAAGATAAGCCTTCACAGAAGGGGCAAACTCCTCATGAATCCACTTGGTGAAGAACTGCCTAGTAGCCCATGCTTTCATGTTTGCCCTCCACATAACATTAAGCTTGCTCTTCATAACATTGTTCTTTTTGAACACACGTGGATTCTCTGAGTGGTACACAAGCAAAGGCTTTATCTTGCAGTCTCCACGAGCATTACACACAATAACAGAGTAAGCCTGTCTTTCATTGGCTTATGGCCTGGTAAAGACTTCTCTTCCTGAGTAATATAGGTCCTCCTTGGCATCTTTTTCCAGAAGAGGCCTGTTTCATCACAATTGAACACCTATGTGCCACATCCCTCAGTGTTCACAAAACTCACTAAATTTCTTCACAAACTTTGCTGCTGCATCCACATTCGAACTAGCAGCCTCTCCATGCATAACAACACTGTGGATCCCAGTTCTTTTCTTAAAGTTTTTGAACCACCCTTACTAGCCTTAAACTCTTCACTATCAGCACTACTTCAGGCAGGCCTTTTATAAGGTCAGCATGCAGGCGCTTGGCTTTCTCACAAATTATGACCTCATAGATGGGATCCACCACCAACTGTTTTTCGTTTATCCACACTAAGAGGAGTTTTTCCATCTCCTCGTAAACTTAGATCTCTTAGAGGTCAGAGTCGTAACGCCTTTTGCCACATCAGCTGCTTTTATCGCTTCTTTATTTTTCAGAATCGTACAACGGTCGATTTCGGCAGCTCGAACATGGCAGCGAGATCAGACACACGCGTACCGCTCTCATGCTTAGCGATAAGTTCTTTCTTCAACTCAAATGTCGTTTCCACGGACTTCCTCTTACTCCTATTTGCTTCACTGCTCTTCTTGGGTGCCATGGTGAACGCACAAGGGTGATAAATGAAAAAAAAAAACAGCACAAATCAAGGTGAAAACACGAGGTAAAGTAGCGATCGACACACGAGAGATGCTTTCACGAGTACTTCCACCGACGAACCGAATGAACAAAGCGCGAAGATGCGGGTCGAACAGGCGGGGGAGACGCACGTGAACAAAACATGAACGCAACGTTGTTGTCGGTTTTGAAAATGTGTTTGGTTTTTAGGGCAAAATTTCTCGAAAAAATTGTTCGGATTCCAATTTGTTCAAACAATGGGGCGTTCGGATTCTGGGGCACCACTGGTATTTGTTATTTGTTCAGGGTGCCGATGATAACTCACCCTCTCTTCACAAAGGACACAGTGGGGTATTTAAAGGCCACCAACTAATGTCAGCAGAGGGGACCGAGTCATACGAAATGCTTTAAAAATGCTATGTTCTGCTTCCTCGCTTCATGATGCTCTGTATTTAGTGGAGAGAGCACTTACATACTCCTTGACTTAGTGTCCACAGGGAGAAGGAAATTTGTTTTTAATTACCCCTTCAAGTGCAGAGAGAAAAGATGTTATGTTATGAAGATGCCATCACCGGTACCCAGAATGCTCTGAGAAGTTGTGTCACTTCCACCAAGCTCAGCAACCCTATTTTCCTGAAGTCAAGTCTGGTGTTGTCCAATATCCCTGTCTGCCTGTGTGCAGGATTTGTGTTTCAGCTACTCCATCAGCCTTATAAAGACTGTTGTTGTATTTTTCAGCAGTGCCAACTTGTTAGTACTTAATTACATCATTAATTTTGTTTCATTTACTTGTCTAACAAATGGCGGTAGTGTAGGTGTTGTTTTTTAAAATCTGGTTTCTAACCAATCATTTTGCCCCATACTACTATCAGGCTTTTGGACCTCCCCCTCACGGGAAGAGCGGTGAGGACGGCTTTAACGGAAGTGGGACGACGCTTCTCTGCCTGGCAGCTCGCTATTTACACCGTTGTGGAAATGACTCACAGACTTGAGTTTCACTGGAGTTAAACAAAAGTTCACTGGAGTTCACTGGAGTTAAACCTCATTCGTGGCCTTCTCCTCCCGCAGCACTTTACTCACTGCACCTGCAGCTGTGCACCACATGTCGCATCAGCAGCCCTTGTCTCCAGCCACACTTTGCTCTCTGTACCCACAGCTTCATACCACGTCGCAGCTCTATCTTCAGTGGGTTTTCTCTCCTTTCAACCACAGGACTACTACCATCGAACCCCTTTTGGTGAGCAGATTATTCCCATGGGCACTGGCATTTATGACATCCGAGTCACCGAGTGGATCATATTATTTTGTGGACATGACACCGAGTTGGTACACTGGTGATAGGCCATTTCTTGCTTCTTATTGAACTTGTAACAGTATTCACCCTCACTCAAGCTTAACAGCTTATGAGACCACTCAGTGTGGACGAAGTCATCAACCCTTAGTGGTGAGTAGTTGTTGATAACTACATTCTCTATTAGACTATAGACCTTTGAAAGGTGAGTGTGCTATGACCGATCATCGGTTCTACCATCTGAATGTTCCAGGTATGTTCAAACTAACAACACCTTGATACATTTTGAGCTGATTAACAAGTTAAATAAAATATAAGTTCCCTTACAAGGAAATTCAATGTAGGAAGAGGTCATTAGGCCCATCAAGTCTGCATAATGGTTGCCAACCTATGGTCATTTATCTGTGCTCTATCCTTTTTAAATGCTGAGTGCCAAGCAAGGAAGCAGCAAATACCATTTTCAAAGTTTTTGGTATTACTCAGCTACGGTTCGATCTTCCAACTGCCCAGACTTAGAGCGGACGCTCTAAATATCGAGTTATAACAGGTAATAAAGCTCATTAGTAGCTTGTCTTGGCAACTGTTACAGCAACTCTCATTTGGAACAGCAAATACCACATTTTATTGTGGCTGTTTGTGAGCAATTTTTAAAATAAAAATGAACAGCAGTGGTTATACAATATTTGTAGTGGTATAATGTATAATCAGTTGACAACTAACCAGGGCAATACTTGGTGATTTTGGCCTGCGGTCTCTCCCCCTTCCTCGCCCCCCCTTCCACCCTACACCACCAGTGCCCATAACCACCCAACCACCCCCTGCACACGCCGGACCAGCCTCGTCACGAGCTGAGCTCGAGTGCGAATGATTCGCCATCCATCTCAATGAAACACAATTACTGGAGGTCTATTCATCACACCAGTCCAATCGATTCTCCTTGTCCACATGACAAAGTGGGAACTGGCTCGTCAAACGGAACCTTCTAATAGCCTCTCAGGATGGCACCACCACCAGCGGGACACGGAGCCGGTACAATGAGACCGTTCCGTGTACTCCGCTTCGTCTTGTGGGTGTGAAACCAAGGGCGAAGTGTGAATGACCAACAAATATCATGAAATTTAGGAAATAGATCAGTAGAGCATTTGGCAAGCCTCTTAAAAGACCATCGCAGTAGCGCTGGAAGCCATATGTTGCAATAGTGTTACAAGAAATGCAAGTTTTACAATATTCATAAGCAAAGGGTGGTACTCCATGTAGTCCAGGGAAATACTGTCCAAACTTTCTTGATATCCATTTGGTGTAATCTTCATCAGTGGTGGGCAGCTGTTTCCAACCAAGTGCGGATTTTCTTTTGTTGCCATTCTCAAGGCGTAATAAACCTTTCATGAGCTTTAATGGCAGGTTGTTAATTCAAGGCTAAATGTAACCGGACTGGGCTAACCCCGTGCCTGCTTGGAGTCGCTTCCGTTAATTACCAATGAACAGGAGTTTGGGAGGGGGAAAGATGGGGAGGGTGTATATGGGGCTCTGCTCGGCCAGACGCTTCCGCAATATTATGCCTTGCCATTATCATCACAGACACCCCCAGGGCTATTGTCTCTGTGCCTGAATGAGCCGCATCCACCTATACATTATTGTATTGTATTGATTTCTATGAATTTATCACGGCTTGCGGCAGCTGGGTTGGTGATTTATAACGCACTTCTGGGGGTAATTTGGACACATCCCGAATCTTTGAACCACATGGCACCTCCTTCGGTGGAGCAATATTTATTTATTATTTTACTTTTCTTTGCTATTATTTGGGAAGTAACAACCGTTAACCATTTTGCTTAACGAGACTTTGCCAAATGCAGTAGAATGTTTGCCCTTCACAGAATATCCAATGTGCACATGAGACATGCTCCTGTGCTGGTGAATTTGTTTAGAGTGTGGGAGATGCAGTCCGCATGGCTGCTACTACCACCAAGATAGCAAGCGCTGTAACCTGGTCTCAAGGGATATCTGAGAAGACCAGAACACTTGCTCCCCACAGTTTAAGGCAGAAATTTGTAATTTGTTCAGGGTGCTGGTGATAACTCGCATATTCTTCATCGAAAGACCGTTGGATCTTTAATGTCCACCAACTAATGCTGGCAGACTGACGTGATATATATATATATATATATATATATATATATATATATATATATATATATATATATATATATATATATATTAAAATCAGTGTACAAAACATTAGGAACACTTGCTCATTCCATAAAATAGACTGATCAGGTGAATCCAAGTTAAAGCTCTGATCCCTTATTGATTGCATCTGTTAAATCCACTTCAATCAGTGCAGATGAAGGGGATGAGACAGGTTAAAGAAGGATTTTTAAGCTTTGACACGACTAAGACATGGATTGTGGATGTGTGCCATCAAATGCCCTTGAATGGGGTATGGTAGTAGGCGCCAGGCACACCGGTTTGAGTGTGTCAAGAACTGCAATGCTGTTGGGTTTTTCATGCTTAACAGTTTCCCTTGTGTGTCAAGAATGGTCCACCGTCCAAAGGACATCAAGCCGATGGCAGGCCAGTAATCAAAAATGGCTTATTAAAGAAAGAGGCCAAAGAAGGCTGACATGAAATGTGCAGAGCAATAGACGGGCTACAGTTAGTGAACTGACAGTCCAGCACAAAAATGGTGCCGAAAGACCCATGAAAGAATGCGCAAGTCATGGTATGTTGACACAAATGGGGTATGGCAGCTGATGACCACACAAAGTTCCACTTCTTTCAGCAAAAAACAAGAACCTGTGGTTGCAGTGGGCTAAGGAATGAAAAAACTGGACACTGGCGGATTGGAAAAACATTGACTGGTCTGATGAATCCCGGTTCCTGCTGTTTCATGCTGATGGGAGGACTGGGGTATGGAGAAAACCACATGAGTACATGCATCCATCACGCCGTGTGTCAACATTGCAGGCTGGTGGTGGTGGTGTGATGGTGTGGGGTGTGTTGTTATGGCACACATTGGGCCACTTGATAAAAGTGGAGCAACGTTTGAATGCCACAGGATATCTGAACATCATTGCCAATCAAGTGCATCCCTTCATGACAGCAGTGTATCTACTGTATCTGCGAATGGATTTCTTCAGCAGGATAATACCCCATGCCACAAAGCTGGGATTGTCCAGGAATGGTTCCACGAACATGACAATGAATAAAGCTTACTGGAGTAGCCTACCCAGTCACCAGATCTCAATTTAATTGAGCATCTGTGTGATGAGATGGAATGAGCTATTCGGAGTAGAGATCCAATACCAGCCAACTTGACAACTGTGGGAAGCATTGGAGTCAACATCCCTGTAGAACACCCTCGACACCTTGTAGAGTCCATGCTCTGACTAATTAAGGCTGTTCTGAGGGCAAAAGTGGTGCAAATCCATATTATGAAGGTGTTCCTAATGTTTTGTACACTGAGTGTATACATATATATATATATATAATATATATAATAATATATATATATATATATTATATCCATCCATCCATAGAGACCATAATCTGTGCAGATCATTGGTGCTGCCAAAGCAGTCTCCTTGACTGTTGGACACAATCCTGGATGGGTTGCCACTCGACACAGGATACCAGCAAGCTGGCACTAATTTTGCCAACCACAGAAGGATGAACAGGCAGTCAATTGTAACCCTACACCACCTGGTATGAATTCAACAGCGAAGTGGGATTTGAACTCAGGATCCGAGGATCCCAAGCCCACCACCCTAACCATTAAGCCAACACCAGGTGTGTATATATGTATGTATGTATATATATATATAAATATCACATTATATATATATATATATATATAATATTATTGTGTTGGTTTCCCACTCTGCTCGGTGTGCAAACGACCGCTTTTAGCTAATCGCGGCCGCGTGCCCACCGGACGGGCAAACCGAGTCGCAGCTTTCGGATCAACGCCGAAATCCAGCTACAGGTGTGTTTTTAATCACACCGTAAATCAGCCAACTATTCTGTCCACGCGCGACAGGGTCCGATCGCCGAATTGTTGATTTAGCTAAGTAGTGCGCGTAGACAGAAATGCCGGGGATTTACACCTCGACGGGACCTGTACGGATACGAGCCGTTGTACGCAGCTCGCGTCGTTTGCGATTTACCGAGGGGTTGTATATCGCCAAGCCCCGCCGGATCCGATTACTTTAGGCTATTTAACAGCCAGCTAATATTCCGTACGTAATAATGACAGTCAATGACAGGAAAGGACGCAACGAACAGGTGAACATTTAAACAAGACATTTATTTACACACGTATGCAGTCAAGGCAATGAATGCAATGGGGGTAAGGGACAAGACACGAGTAAAAAGACCCTACAGCCGTTTGTCTATTATTTCTGTACATGCACTTAACAGTTCTACTTACGGACACGGCGCCACAACTTTCATTCAAAGAAAACCCCAGGAAAGG
>CM068955.1:112511449-112527978 GCA_035128595.1 Eptatretus atami
GAGAGAGATTCTCAAAAAGTTGTGGACGGATTCAGATGAAATTTGGTGGAGAGGTTGCTTGTGTGACAAGGAGGCAAATATTTACCTCGCCGAAGGAGAGGGTATTGCGTTTGAGTCCGTCTGTTTGTCTGTACAGAAGTTTCGTGTTTTTTCGCGCAACCGCTTGTCGGATTCAGACGAAATTTTCACGCCGAGGTGAGACTCTCATGTGGAATGTTCTAATCATAATTATGACGTCATTGGTCACATGGGGTGGCAGCCATGTTGGAAAACGGGGAAAAAAATAGATGTCTGTATCCTCTGAAACCGCACAAAGGAAAAAAAATTAAACTTGGCACACGGCAAGCACTCCTCATGGGAAATATAAGCGTGATTTTTTGTTACAACATGGGTGCCTTCCATTATGATGTCATAATTGCATATGTAGAACGCTACAGTTATCTCATCAAGAATGAAAATTTTTGCGGGTCATCTTGGGATAAAATGCTCCATAGAAAAAAAATATTGATGACGTCATCGGTCACGTGATTCGGCAGGCCATATTGTTTTTTCTTGTTTTTTTTTTTTTAAAACTTTCAAAATCTCTCTCTGAAGTGGCTGAACAGATTGAGGCAAAACTTTAGAAGTGTAACCGCCTATCCATGAGGAACAAAAGGTTCACAGATTATGATGTCAGAGGTCACATGGTTTGCAGCCATATTGGATTTACCCTCAAACCTATAAAAATCTTCTTCTCCAGAATGGCTGGACAGAAGAAGGTAAACTTCACACAATGTTTCCCAAGCTATGGGTGTACAACTTTGTTGAGGAATAATTGATAGGTCACATGGTTTGGCAGCCATATTGGATTGAAGAAAAAAATTAAATATTTTCTCTGGAACCGCTTAATCGACATGAAACTTCATATTTATTATCTAGTAATGATGGAGAATGCAGGTTTTAAATTTCAACTTGATCGGACACTTGGTCTGGCAGCCACAATTATTTAATTTTTTGACGTGGGTTCTTTTTTAAACAAGGAAAATGTGTCCAAGAGCAGCGTCCTAAAGGTTTTGTCGGCTAAAAAAAAAAAAAAACAACAACAACAACTTCCGATATTTCGTCACGTGCCTTGATTAAGCCATGCGAAACCCGTCATAATGTATTTACGTATTTACGATATATCGTGTATTTACGAAATAAATAATGTATTTACAAAATTACAATACGATAAATGGAATAATCTTTAAATAGTAACGTGAACTTTTCGAAACTTTAAAGCAAATGTCCGAATATATTTAAAAGTTCATGATAGACGCTCTCAAAGGCACCGTCTATGTGAGGATGTGTACATGTGCTCAGTATTTAAGGAGATCCGGATCTTGTATATACAAGAGCCGAGTCCTAGAGATTAAGGTTTTGTCTTCACAAGAAGAAGAAGAAGAAGAAGAAGAAGAAGAAGAAGAACAACAAACGCCAAGCTCTCTATGAGCAGCGTTCGCTACGCGAGAGCGCTGCTAAAAATTTATTTTATTTTTTATTTTTTTGAATAAGGTTCACTTGGCTGTCGCTGAATGGGTTTGAGGGTGGAGGAGTAGCAGCTGAAACGCGATTCCTATCCAGGTTCTTCCTGATGACTTCATCTTTGCTTTTTGCGTGTTTGGGTTCCTTCTGATTACCTCCAATGCAGGACTATTTGGTCTTCCATTTTATTTGAATTGAATTTTTTCATCCCATTCTGAATTCAATTGAATAATAATTTACAAAACGTCATGGGTCAGGTTAGGTGTCCGATCAAAGTGGAGTTGCAAAGCGGGACGTCTTGGTACCGCGGTCATCACTGCCAGCAGTTATAAAGTGGCAGTTCTAATTTTGTCTCATTAATTACGTAACACTCCAGGAAACAAACACCACACAGAATAAGTCCTGCGAGCATCTGCAATGTCCGATTGTTCTTTTTCTTTGTTAGATTTTGGTGTAGATCCGGATCCGGATACGAGAATTTTTTAATTGATCCAGACCTGGCCATTCAGTGGGATACAAAACATAAACTGTTCAGCCTGGCGAAGGTATATGTGTGCTACTGAGTGTCGTTCTAGTTCCAACTGTTATTTGATCCACATAATAAATGGTGAGTAGGAAGGTATTTATCATCTTCACAGTTTCTACACACCCAATACAGGACTTTTGAAATGACAAATTTATGCGAAATGAGGTGTTTGTGGATTCTCTGTGTGTGTGTGTATTTTCAGTGACTTGGTTCTGATCACCAGGCACTTTTAACCTGTTGTTGCTAGTGCAAAATCCGTAATTCAAATAGTCTTTTAAACATAATTTTCAGCATGTAGATGAAAGGGTGACAATTTCAAATAGTTAACCATAACCGTCATGGAAATATAGGAAAATGCAAATTGGACTCATGGAAATATGGGAAATACGAGAACATCAGTGGATGAGAGGTATCGAGTTCGTACCATTTCCAGTAAGTACAAGCTAGCACCGGCAGTGGATATAACACACATACTAGAACGCGCGCGCACACACGCACGCACGCACGCACGCACGCACGCACACACACACACACACACACACACACACACACACACACCACACACACACACACACACACACACACACACATTCTGCTTTTACCAATACATGCAAAATCTAGTTTAATTTTTCTTGTGGCCCAGAACCAGAACAATAAACATATATTTATAACGGCCAATGACAGCCATACAACCCTCACCCCCCCCCCCTCCCGAATATGATTAATCATCAATATCATTTTGAACTGACCCTGTGCATTCACAAGCTCCAGATATGACATTCCCATCGGTTTTAAGAAGCACCGAAACCAGATATGGTATCTCCCTCGAAGAATTCTACCTGAATGTTGGTAATGACGGCATCAACTTTCCGATTGAAGATGTCCATTAAGTAAATCAAGAAGCCTGCCAAGTTCACATGAAGTAATCCGGCAAGGTTCAAAGTCCACTTACTGGCAGGGATGATCAGGGAGGTCGGGGAGAATGCACCCGTCCACAGGCCTTGCACGGACAGGCCCACGTTGTTGGGAATTTTTGCAGTACGGGCTGCAAGATGTCAACTTTTTGGGCCAGTTGATTGAAAAATTCTCCAAACCTTTCGTGTGCAGAGGCACACAACCCCTTTCTCTAGTCACTTTTCCAAGTATTGTCAGCTTCTTTTAGAAGCTTGGTGAGCCATTTTATGTCAAAGTCCTAATCTGGCATGCATGATATTACAATCATAATCTGGCATGCATGATATATGTTCGACTGCCCCGATGAATGTCATTATAAGGCATTTCTGCGCATGCACACAAAGTGTTCTGGGGTGGTTTACGTCCTTTCGAAAGTCCATATGAGTGCAATCCTGGACGCCAAAATTAAATTATTATTGTGTCTTATTATTATTGATTGTTATTATTATTATTACTTCCATCATAACCATCTGCTGTGAAGAATGTACATAAATATCATTTTAAAATGATGTGACATGTCAGCTGTGAAGAGCTTCGCAAAGGAGTGCATAATGACATGATGAACAGTGGAAACAGTATTTACCTTTTACAAGGTGAAGGTAAACATCTGAAGAAAAGCAAGCTCTCATCAAGGCAAATGAGGAAAGTCATCAATAAGGAATGTGTATTCCAGAAGAGGTTAAATCAGCTGACAGGTGGCACCAGCGAGCAGTGAACCACACAAAAGTGGGGAGAGGGGTGAGGGAGGGGTGAAGGGGGACCTGGAGATGGATGGACCTTGCACTGTGGCGAGTAATAGGGTTCTGCAGCTCGAAATGGATCCAACCACCAGATTTGTCGTTTCTCTGCACCCAGGCCCTGATGAGGAAGCTCCTCTCATGCCCACCTTACAGCCTTTGGGTGAAACGTGAAAAGAGATATGGAGGCTGCTCGAGACCTGGGGAGGTGGAGGGCAACACAACTTGCTGGTGAAGCAAAGCACCTTCCGTTGATGCTACTCTGTTTGAACATTGCATATGTACCAGGTGAAGCCTTTGTCAAACATCAACAATTAGTACAACAACTAAATAATTATACTGTATCAATAATAATGATCACAAGGAGGAACAAAGCAGAAGAAAAGATAAATGTAAGCATAAAAATCAGGAAAAATTTTTTGCAACTTCAAGACAACCACATCTCATCAATCCCACCACAACACCAACTTATTGCAACACCATCATCCTGTAAGGCAGTTTATTTGATGTGTCACTTTGGAAAATTAATGTTCTGGGTACCTCTGCCAATGAAGGTGGACGGAGGTTATATTTTCATCCCTGTCTGTCTGTTTGCTTGTCGGTCTGTGAACAGAATATCTCAAAAAGTTGTGGACATATTTGGACGAAACATGGTGGACATGTTGGGTGTGTGACAAGGAATAATTGATTCAATTTTGGTGAAGATGATTCCGGATCCGGAGACGAGAATTTTTTTAAGTGATTCTTCACCATTGAGTGATCGGGCTAAAACGATTTACAACACAATATCTCAAAAAAGTTGTGGATGGATTCAGATGAAATTTGGTGGACAGGATGGATGAGTGACAAGGACAAATCGATTCCATTTTGGTGAAGATCCGAATCCGGATATGAGAATTTAAAAATTGTTTCAGTGATTCTTCACCATTCATTGAGAGATGGGGCCAAAAAACGACAGATGGCATGACATTTCAAAAAATTGTGGACAAGATACGACAAAACTCGGTGGATGAGTTATGCAGGTAATGAGAACAAGCCGATGAGAATTTAGTTCAGGTCCGGATCCAGATCCGCCCCATCAGTGTAATAAAAAGCGTAAACTGTTCAGCCTGGTGGTGGTATGCACTCTACCGATTGCTGTTCTCGTTTATCCTGTTTTAGGGCTCTCTGGATGGCCTACAGGTAAGCACACACACACGTCTGAGCTGTCGAGCCAAGGTTTGAATCACAACCCAGTTATAAACTGTCATTCTGGTGCTTCACAGGCTGAGTGATTCGTCATAATGCGTGCTGCCCTTTGGATGGACGTTAAACTGGATGTTCCATCTGCCAGCATTAGGTGGTGGACGCTGAAGATCCTATGGTGTAATTTATCAAGAGTAGGCAAGTTATCACCGGCACCCTGAGCAAAATGGAAATTACTGCCTGGACTGTGGGTAGCAAGTGATGTAGTCTTCTTGGAGGCTCCTTGATACCACATTACGCCGCTTGCAATCTCAGAATGTGGTTACTGTCTTGGAAGCAGCTTATGGACAAAAAAACAAATTGATCAGGTGGTTCACATGTTTCATGTTATCCCCCTCCATTTTCCATTTTTCAAATTTTTCCCACCCCTCCAAAAGAGGTTTTTCTTTTACTCTCTGAAGGACGATTACTCAACACAATCGCTACATCAGGTGTGAATCTCGCTCCTGAACACCAATGTAATAGTCGACGGATATGGAACAGTTTGTTAATCCCAATCCTGACAAACCAATGTAACGGTGGACCACCAGGTCACCGCGAGGTGAGATCTTCCACCGAATGATCAACAGTTTAGTGACATATTGTCTTCAGAGATTGTACACCATCCACCAGGAGAGTTGAACAAATCTTTACTTCAGTTTCCAACGTATAGAGAACTTGGATGAGGATCCGTCACTTCAGCCGGTTCATCTGTCTAAAGGATGGGGCCAAGCGAATGCACCCAAGACAGGCCAACTGTGGTTTTATAACATCGCCTATCAAAATTTGGTGCCAATTCCCAACGATCACGGACTTACCCACGCCGGGGTTTTAATTGCAATTAACAAACTTTGCACCAGGCCAACAAACAGATGGTAAAAAGATTTAACGAGAAGGGCACTCGGTAGAGCACATGCCTCTGCCACGTAATGCCTGATCGATGAGACCATATCGGGCCCAATCAATACATTTTTGAAATATCAGACTATGTATCGTTTTTGGCCCTATCTCTCAATGGTGAGGAATCACTTATAAAATTAAACAATTCTCACATCCAGATCTGGATTCGGATCTTCACCAAAATCAAATCAATTCGTCCTGGCCACACACCCCACCTGTCCACCAAGTTTTGACCGAATCCGTCCACAACTTTTTGAGATATCGTGCTACATATAGTTTTTGCCCAATCTCTCAATGGTGAAAAATCACTTTAAAAATTATCAGATCCAGATCCGGATTCGGATCTTCACCAAAATTAAATCAATTCTTCCTCGTCACACGCCCAACGTGTCCACCAACTCGTGCCGCCCGAGCATACCGAGTAATTCTACCACCAAATGTACCCAGCTTTTCTGCCGAACTGCACCCCAAACAAAACCACTGAAGCTAAACCCTGTTCAGATCTGAACCACTGAACTGAATCAAATTCCAAACTGCTCCTCCCCTCTGTTCATACTCACCCATGACCGCTCGGTCATTGGTCCTCCCCACGGACCATTTATGCTTCAACACGCTCACCATTTGTCGGTAGCTAATGGCGTCTTCTACCAGAATGTGTGGCCAGAAGGCATATTCAGGGTCCTCCTGGGAGGTTATTCACTTGGCCTGGGAGGTTATTCACTTGGTTATTCACTTTGAATGTTCAATATAAGGAAAACACAAAGACAGATAACAATGAAATGATTTCAAGGGTTAAGAAGGGGAGGCGAAGATAGTGTGAGTTTGGACACATACAGAGGGGAGGGGCAACTTGATTATAATCTCCTAATACACTCTTCCACGTATGTCCTATCATTTTCACGAAGATACTGTACGGTTATGCTAAACATGTACGGCATAAATAGGCTCTATTACCCCCATCATGTTCCTGCAAACATGTATGAAAGCCAATTCGTTTTTGGACTATGTATGTACTGCAGTATATGTATGTGCCGACGGACATACATACAAAGTACACTGCCTTCTCCCATTTGGTTGCACAGCTCGCCCGACTCTGCCCACAATCAAAATCATGCACCGCCATTTTGTGAAGCGCAGCACAGATGGCAGGCATCAGGCCTGAGGCCTTGGGTGTCAGTTCATGGCCCAGTGTAATTTGAATTATCCCCGACATATTATATGTGCACATTATAAGCAGTATGTACGTTTTTGCTTCATGTATGTACATTGGGTTATTTTTTATTCTTTTCGGGAGCGATCATGGCAGCGATCGGTGGCATTATATTCATCGCCCTAATGAAGAAATGT
The DNA here is from genome assembly GCA_035128595.1 of Eptatretus atami. Lineage (NCBI taxonomy): Eukaryota > Metazoa > Chordata > Myxini > Myxiniformes > Myxinidae > Eptatretus > Eptatretus atami. Next base: position 112,518,641 of record CM068955.1, read on the forward strand.
GCTTACTGATGCACGAACTCTGGCTAAAACCGAAATTCTGCACAAAAACCTTCATTTATTTTGTTGATGTGAATAGCATAATTAAAGGATGTAAAAATGACGGGTTGGAGTTGTGGTATGTGTGTTGATGTATTAAGTGTCGTGTGTATGGTGTTGTGGCGTGTGAGGGTGGTGCGTGGAGGTGGTTTGTGGTGTGGTTTGAGGTGGTTTGTGGTGTGGTTTGTGGTGTGTTGTGGTATGTTTCTATGCGTTGTGGGGATGGTTTGTTGAGGGTGTATGGCATAATAATGTGGTGCATTGAGTTGAGTGGTGTGGTGTTGGGTTGAAGAGATAGTCGAGAGTTATGCACATTCATCTCTCGGCTGTTTTGCCGGGGTTTGAATCCCGACCCAGTTATAAACTGTCACCCTGGTCACCCGGTGTTTCACAGGCAGGGTGATTCATCATTGGATGTGCCGGACCTCGGATGGATGGTAAACGGGCGTCCCATGATTTTACGATTCTTGAAAACGAAATGCACGATCAATCCCATGTGTTTTTGTGTGCCCAATTTTAGTTTCAGCCCAAGTGTTCAAAGCAGAATGGGGTGAAGATAGAGAAGGGTCGCCCATAATAAGCATTAGGCATGTTTTTGCCTCATGTATGTAATCCAGGTTGCAATGGTGAATTGCCTGTACACCGCCCAAATAAAGGGATGAGCCATTCACTCAATTTTTGTTGTTGCTGTAGTTGTTTTGAAGATCACATCAAAACTGTGTATTTCTTTGACAAATCGCTCCACTCATCACTAATCATCCCCAGGGAAAGTCTCATTTGTTGAACTGTATTGTATACTGTATTGCAATAATTCATCTGAAGTATTTCATAAGCATGTGTGTATTGTAACCATCTGTGGTGTGTCGCGTGTCATTCTCGAGATTTTGTACGTAGCCGTGGCGATATTTACTGGGGCGAATAATCAGATTTTTAGTCAATAAGATATTTGGTGAAGGTAGCTGTTTATTTTAAAGTCTCGCTTTATTGGTGGAGAGCGATGAGAATATCCATGTCGAACTGAGACGAAAACCTGAAAATTATGTATGCAAATTCTGGGACTGGTTCTCGGGGTTCATTGCAGGAATGGTTGATCCATGTTAGTCCGTGGGCCAAGGGGACCTACTGTGCACCTCCACCTATGATCTAACCTAATGTGCATAAGTATGTTCATTGATGTCCCCTAAGATGGGGAAAAAGATGTTATCATTGAAAAAAACTCTTTTGGTCTCATGTTTTCTCATGCCCTATTGGGACTCATATCAAAAATTCACTTTTTCAGAATTACCACCATTTCTTGAGGTTTGTGAAATTTGTGCACTTTGACATTGCAATATCTAAGTAGTTACTGGCTCAAATGAACCCACACTTGACATGTTACTTCATTGTCCTCAGCATAATATTCAGACAAAGTACGATGAACTTGCCAAGTTCAAGTCTTGAATTAATGACATCATCTCATTAGCATAGTTCATCGAGGACAGGTGAGAAAAAAAAGGCAGATTTCTTTAAGCCAATCAAGAAATTAAACCTTAAGAGCATGGCAGACACAAAGAAGACAATCTAGTTGAAGACATCTTGGCAAAAAAGTAATCAAACATAAGCAACAAGGCAACGTGGCTTTTCAACTGCTTGTGAAGGCTCAAGCCGCAGGTGTTCAACTGGACTTAACACAAAGTGCTGAAGTACACACTTATCCCTGTTCCCTACTAAACAGGTACATCAGACAGTTTCTAGCAAAAACTTACAAATCCAAGGGCTTCCAGCATCTTGTTAAAGATGTTGACGATTCAACTCCATCTCCTAGTGATGAGACTCTCCTGAGCGATAGTGAAGATGGAAATGCTGTCTTCTATTACACGAGGGAGCTACCAGAGAATTTCCAAGAGATAAGCCTCAATATCTTCAATGCAGTGTCATTCAGATCAGATGTCATCTTCAGCACTGACATGCACAACACAGATTCAGTCAAGTCATGAGAAAGACAGAGAACAGGATGCAGAGAGAAGATAATCATTCAGAAAGGGAATACAGATAAACCAGGAGACTGGAAACAATTCCTGACTAATGATGAGAACAAGAAACAGCTAATACAAGTCCTACAAGATGTATGGAATAAAGATGACATAGCCAAGAAGCTTCAGGGCAGGAAAATGATATTCATCTGGGAAGGAGCTGCGCATTTGTTAAACTCTTCAGATGGGAAGCAAGTGACACAACCATAGATCACTTCCTTGAAATAATCTGAGGAAGAAACAGATTCCCATGTAATTCTCCACTGCATGTATGGTAAAGAACAACAGTACAAGAATGTATGAGTAAAGAGCCCTGACAGCGACATTTTATTCATTTTGCTGCACTGTGCTCATCAGATCACGTGTGTTACCTCGCTCGTTGATATAGGAAGAGGCAACAAGAAAAGGTTGATTGATGTTTCTCAATTTGCCGAAATTTGCCATATTTCTCTGCCTGACTTGGTCTACATGCATTCCTGGCTGTGATTCCACAAGTGGTTTTAAAGGGTTTGGAAAAAAAAATCAAGCCCATCAAATTGATGCAAAAATCTAACAAGTTCATGACACCTCTTGCAAACTTGGGAGAATCTTGGTCCATTTCAGATGAATTAATAACAGGCCTGGAAGAATTCACATGTGCATTGTATGGCAAATCAAGATTCAAAGATGTCGATGAAGCCCAGTTCCAAACTAGAGGGGGAGCACTCGGGAGAGAGCAAAACCTCCGCCGCCAATACTGCTGGGTCATTCAAGTGAACCTTATATCTTATTCATTAAATATTGATGTCAACAGTGCTGACAGAGTTATAGTTCTTTTCTCCAACATATTTTTTTTTTGGGGGGGGGGGGGGGGTTGGAAATCACTTAAAACATGTAGAAATGCAAAAAAAGAAATCAAATTGTTGAAAAAAAAGTTGCAAAAAATTTTTTTTCTAACAATTTTTTTTTTGGGGGGGGGGGTTGGAAATCACTTAAAACATGTAGAAATGCAAAAAAAAGAAATCGAAATTGTGAAAAAAAAGTGCAAAAAATTTTTTTTTCTAACAATTTTTTTTGGGGGGGGGGGTTGGAAATCACTTAAAACATGTAGAAATGCAAAAAAAAAATTTTTTTTCTCTAAATTTTTTTTGGGGGGGGGGTTGGAAATCACTTAAAACATGTAGAAATGCAAAAAAAAAAAAATTTTCTCTATTTTTTTTTGGGGGGGGGTTAACAATTTTTTTTGGGGGGTTGGAAATCACTTAAAACATGTAGAAATGCAAAAAAAAATTTTTTTTTCTCTAACAATTTCTTTTTTTGGGGGGGGGGGGACAAAGTCCAAAATTTATGGCATGATCCTTGACCATACCCAAACCCCCCCCCCCCCACCAAGTTTCGTCGAAATCCGTCGAGGAGTTTTTCGTAATACTGTTCACAAACAAACAAACAAACACAAACAAACAAAACAAACAAACAGAAAGGGGTGAAAACAGTAACCTCCATCCATTGTTCGAAGATGGCGGAGGTTAATGATGAAATAGAAATGCAGAGGTGATTCAGATGTACTCACCCCTTCTGCCAATGTAGATTGAGCATCTTTTCCACCATGTAAGAGCAGTCTGGAAGGACACATCCGCAGAGTTAATTACCAAGTGGCAATATGGAAGAGGGCCCATCTTCCAGATCCCCATATCCCCTCTCTGACGGATAACCATTGTTGGACTGCCAGTGGAGACAAAATGGAGCCATTGTGGTCGAAGCTTGACACCCTTCCACTTAAGTTGGTTGATGTTCTTGAATCAGCAGAAGAGGACTCAAGTGATGGTGAGTTTGATTCAACCAGTGAACATGACTTCACAGATACAGACCGTAACGCAGACAGTGACGATGAATCATACAAGAAACAAGCTTCCCCATGCATGCACATAGAAGCACTAATTAGAATTTCTTACTCATCATATTTTAATCTTACATTTGGACAGAAATTAGTGACGTATTCTAGGGTTGAACATTTTTGAAAGGAAAGCAGTTCATAGTCGATTTACTGATAATGTTGTAAAACAATAAGGCATATTGTGAGACAGCAGCTTTTCATTTATTCTATTTTAAACATCTGTACGGAGTTACACTGATAACTTTATCTCTGTGAAGTGAAGGTACTTTGTGTCATGCAAGGGCAAATATATCAATGTTATTTTTATTTAATATTTGTTTCCTTCCCTCGTATCCGTGCTACAATCCTTTACAAGTACTGTATTTAGGAAAAAAAGGTCATTCTTTGCATACATCTCAAATACTTGATTTTTGTAGTCTTATTTCAAATATTTCCGTTTGTATATTGGCAAAATTTTTCACTACATTGGTGTGAGATGTAAAATATAAAAATTTCAAAAATTTGTTTAATATTACGAAGTTGGCATGTTATATTGGTTGTGCTGTGAGATCAAATTTGAGCCAGTAACTACTGAGATATTGCAATATCAAAGTGCACAAATCTCACAAAATTCAAGAAATGGTGGAAATGCTGAAAAAGTGACATTTTGACATGGGTCCCAATAGGGCGTGAGAAAAGACCAAAATAGTTTTTTCAATGATAACATCTTTTTTCCATCTAGGGGGCATCGATGAACATACGTATGCACATTCGGTTGGATGGGGGAGGGTGCATGACAGGTCCTCTTGGCCCACGGACTATGTGTCCCAAATGGAATACCACAGTGTGTAGTTACAAGAGACCAATATCGGGCATACATGGGATGACTTAGTGTATTTGCAGATAACATGAAGATAAAATTTTTTTGCAAGATGCACAAATCGACAGTCAATGTTTACTTTAAACACGAATGAGACATCTGCTTTGCACCATTGCAATTGACAACTCTGTATACACAAAAAAAAAATAACGCGGGTTACGTGCATGAAGCAAAAAGATAGCTACTGCTTATAATTAAAAACACCTCACTGCACTGGAAGATGTGGGGGACAGGAATACTGTACTGTAAATGGTGGAGACTTATAATACCCTCCCCCACCAGGAGGCGGCGCGACATGACACACATTTACATAGAGAATTTGCGCTCCCTCCATCCCCTCCCCCAAGACCACCAGCAAAGATAAAAACATCCCTATAAATTAATTGTGGTCCTATGCAGCAAGTCTGGATGTAATCATCCCAGAACTGTAGGAGTAGTGCGACAAAGAAAAACACACAAACACACGGGTCCGTGAATTATAGCAAGGATTCATCTGCCAATGTTATTTTTGCTTTGCTTCCATTTCCTTCCCCTTGGTTAGATGGAGGGTTCGTATGTGTGATGCTGTGTCGGCCTTTCGTATCAGTTGTGCAAACTGTATTGTACTTCACTCCAAATTGAGCTTAGATGCATCCAATTTCCTTTGATCATCCTAGAGATGTCTCTACAACTTGATTGGAGTAAACCTGTGACCAATTCAATTGACTGGACATGATTTATAAAGAAACACACCTTTCTACATAAGGTCCCAAAGTTGACAGTGCATGTCAGAGCAGAAACTCCACCATGAAGTCCAAGGAACTGTGAGATATAATTCGAGAACTCCGAGATATAATTGTGAGGAGGCATAAATCTGTAGAAGGGTATAAAACAATTTCAAGAGTGCTGAAAGTTCCTAAGAGCATAGTGAGCTCCAAGATTAGGCAAAGAAAAGAATATGGAACTACCCAGACTCTTCCTAGAGCTGGCCGCCTGACCAAACTGAGCAACCGGGCTCGAAGGACCTTGGTCAAGGAGGTAAACAAGAACCCAATGACCACTCCAACATAACTACAGAGTTTCTTGGCTGAGATGGGAGAACCTGCCGGAAGGACAACAATCTCTGCTGCCTTTCACAAATCCAGGATTTATGGCAGAGTTGCCAGATGGAAGCCACTTCTGAGAAAAAGGCACATGACAGCACGCCTGGAGTTTGCAAAACAGCACGTGAAAGACTGAGAGAATGAGGCAAAAGATTATTTGGTCTGATGAGACAAAAATTGAACTCTTTGGCCTGAATGCAAAGCGCTACATCTGGCGGAAGCCGAGCACAGCTCATCACCCATCTCACGCCATCCCTACCGTGAAGCATGGCGGTGACAGCATCATGCTATTGGGATGCTGTTCGCTGGCAGGGACTGGGAGACTTGTAAGGACAGAGGGAACAATAAATGGAGCCAAACACAGGCCAATCCTTGAGGACAACCTGCTTTAGAGTGAAAAAGACCTTCATCTGTGGCGAAGATTTACGTTTCAACAGGACAATGACCCCAAGCATACAGCCAAAGCAACACTGGAATGGCTTCAGAACAAGAATGTGAAAGTCCTTGAGTGGCCCAGCCAAAGCCCAGACCCGAATCCCATTGAGAATATGCGGAAAGACTTGAAGATTGCTGTTCACCGACGCTCCCCACCCAACTTGAGAGAGCTTGAGCAAATCTGCAAGGAAGAATGGGAGAAAATCCCCAAATCCAGATGTGCAAGGCTGATACAGACATACCCAAGAAGACTCGAAGCTGTAATTGCTGCCAAAGGTGCTCCTACAAAGTATTGACTGAGGGGTTGAATACTTATTGATGCAAGACATTTCAGCTTTTCATTATGAATGACTTTGTAAAAATTTCTAAAAACATGTTTTGACTTTGTAATTATGGGGTATTTTGTGAACATTGATGACAATTTTTTTTATACTTAATCCATTTTAAATTCAGGCTGTAACACAATAAAATGTGACAAACATCAAGGGGTGTGAATATTTTCTGAAGGCATTTTGATTTTTGTATGTTGTTTGCCTTCAGTGTATGTGGTTTGCTTCTTGTATCATTTTGCCTTCAGTGTACCTTGTCCCTTGATGTAGTAGTTAAATTGATTGCATTTCAATGTGTTTGAATTTGTGCCTTTGTTCCATGGAGCTGTGTTGTGAACACCGCATTTAGAATAGCAAACAAGTGACATTTACCCACACGTTTTGGAAAGAACAGTATTTGAGTCGCAAGCCCCCTGAATTGCCAGCATGGCAGTCCAGCACTCCACTCTTTGCGCTCAACCTCAGCTCATACTTTCAAAAAGTATGCAGGTGCACCCTGTAACTAGTTGGGAGTGACGTTTGAGACGCTGGTTTAAATCCCATCACCTGTAACAATATATAAATACATACATACATATATATATATATATATATATGCAATGGCAAATCACCAAGTGTATAAAACCCTTGCAAAGAAACAGCTTTGGCAGTGGTGAATCAGCCTTCAGGCAGAACACGAGAAAATCCTATATCCAGGTTTCTCCTGATAACTCCATCTTTGCTCTTTACTTCTTTGGGTTCCTTCTTGGTCTCGCATTTCATTACATACATACATATGTACATACATACACAAATACTAACTATAGCACAACCGTACAACTTTAATGGCCCAAATTATTCCTCCTGGTGGGGTCTGCTGGGGAAAGCTTTTGGCTCAAGTCTTTCACAAACTGGTTGGTCAGGCTAAATGGAGTAATGCCATCTTCAACGAGCACCCAATTCCTGCTTTCATATAAGACAAAGAAAGTGTGGGGGTTAAAGGTCCCGCAAACGGGGCAGGATTTGTGCCTGGAAAATGCAAAGCATCCGGACGTGGGATGGGAATTAAATGAAACACAATAAGTGAGTTTCCAATACATTGTGGCGGATGCCCCGTGGTAAGTTTGTGCTGTAAGCTTGTTAAGAGCAACATTGCATGGAGTACTGAGGGGCTGAGCAAAGGCAGGGAGCATGAAGGCCATTCATCAAAGGGAGCATAAGGTGCGATGTTGTGGGAGAGAACTGCAGAACAGGAAACGCTGATGTAAGGATAATATGTGCTCAAGAATGAACACAAACACTGTGTGTGTGCGTGTGTGTGTGATTGATTGTGTATATGTATATATACATATATATATATATACATATATATAATATATTTATACATATATATATATATATATATAATACATATATACATATATAAATACATATCTATCCATACATATATATATATTATAATATATAATACATATATACATCTATCCATATATATATATATATATACACACACATATATCAATATATCAATATATATTATATATATCTATATATATATATATATATCAACATATTATATATATACATATATATATATATATACACACACACATATTTTTTTCTCCCAAAAGGATTCTTGCTGTTGAAGGATGTGTCGATCTCCTCGGCGCACCGGTAGCAAAATGGTTGAAATCAACAGGACGTTCATTGAGGTATGCCAACAACTGTGGGAAGCAAGAAGCTGATGTTTTGGGCATTAAACCATCTTCAGCAAAAAGGAGTCCTTCATCGGAGCACCTTTCTCTCTGACAAACGGTTGGTTTGTGCCCAAAACACAAACTTCTCCTTACTTTCCACAGCCATCAGCATATCTCGATCAATGTCCTGTTCAGTTAATCCAACATATGAAGTTAACTATATATATTATATATATATTATAAGTGCATACACCCACACCATATACCGATATGCCCTGGCATGTTGGACTAGACCAAATCATTTTGGTTTAAGCGCAGACATTCTTCACGTGAAACAGACACAAATAAACAGGGCATTTAGAGACGGCACTCGGAGCCGCTTCTGAAAGGCGCAAATATGCACATTCAATTAGCCCAAAATATGGCTGCGAATGTTGAAAAATGACTTCCTTACCTTAATATCAGCGCAACAATGAGATTGAGCATAGGGATCGCCATGATTGTGTGAATGAGCCATAATCCCTGCAATCCATCACACCATTGGGCCCTCTGTTTAATAAACGTGTCATGGAGTCGCCACAAGCTCTCTAAATACGTTTGAGTCGCTCCGAGTGTCTTTCACCAGGCAATTAGGAACGAATCTCCTGGTTATTACCTACCCACCCCCCTCCACCATGAATATGGTCCCAAATACATGTACAACACACTATCGTCACACGTGTCGGTGAAAACACGTAATTACAACATATACATGCTGCAATGAAGTTTCTCATCCCGTGATGTCACGGCACAGTGATGTCATGAACGCGTACAGAGCCATTCGATTAAGGACAAAAATATTTCGTTCATCACTGTCACTTCGTTAATCAAGTGATCAAGGCAGGTGTTGGAGGCAAGATGTCTCCGCAGTGGAATTCACCTGATCTGTGCAATATTAAAGATGATGATGTGGCACTGGTAATAATCAAAAGCTCATGTGACAAAAGGAGTCAATTTGTTCAACATTCTATTGTGTATGTGTACACACACACACACA
>CM068955.1:112531144-112542661 GCA_035128595.1 Eptatretus atami
CCAGGAATGCAAAATTGAAGGGGAAAAACTGTAAATGTGCTTTGCTGCTTTAAAGGTATGGTTTCGGCACGAGTAAAAATAGAGCAGGCTTATCTTTTGAGCCTGGATATTGTGGGTGATCAGTGGTACACTGATGAGGTTTTGAGCTTATTTTCGTGAGGAATCTGTTTGTAAAAGTGTAAAGTACTTACACTTACTTTTTGCATATATGTATTATTCTTGTGGTGTGTTTTGACATGAACAGACACCCTTGTTTGTATTGCTTTTGTGGAATTTATTTTTGCTGTAAAATCGTTTGGATTTGTTTTTATAGAGTGTGCTTTTCTGGTGTGTTTTGATACTTTTATAAGTCTCAGTCTCAGTCTCAGTCTCTCTCACACACAACACACACACCACAACACACACACACACAACACACCCACAACACACACACACACACACACACACACACACACACACACACACACTCTCTCCTCTGATCCTTCCCTCCCATGGTATAGCAATGTGTGGTGAGGCTTAACTCTTCCCACCTCCCCCCACCCTTCTCTCGCTCTTCCCCCTTACTAGCTTCCCTCCCTCCTGCTCCTCTCTTCAACTCACCTCCCTCCTTAATTCCCCCCCCCCTTGTCAGCAAAGCGACGGGTTGTAGTGTGGTGTGTGTTGTGTGTGTGTGTGTGTGTGTGTGTGTATATATATACATATATATACATAAAATATGTATTTATCAAATAATATAATAAATAAATATCTTGTTGCGGGTGTGGCTGGCCCAGTTTACCCCCCCCCCCCGCCCTAAATTTGGCGGAGCCAGGCGGTTAACACACAACCTCCCGGGCAGCCGAGCGGTTCCTTATTACAAGGAAGCAGACACGTTGAACAACGGAGATTTCAACACGTGCTTGAAGGGCATGGCGGAGGGCGATGGCGGATGGCGGAGGGATACTGGGATGTAACGGATACACGGGGGGGGGGGGCTGATCCGCGAACCCACCACAGGTACACGAATACAATTTCTTCATAAGGAATTCATTTAATGAACATACACAAATATTTACAAGACGATAATTCAAAAAGAAATTATACCAATAATAAATAAATAACTCCCACGCCGAGGCCTCACACACGGACACAAATACAGACAAAGGGGTGACCAAATGAAAGAACCACCCCCCCCCCCTTTTAAGTACACTGGTACTCAGCTTGGGCCAGATCTGATCCCCGCCGAACCCGGAATGGAGGCGCCTCCACCAGCACGTGCACACGCAGGCAGAATGGTGCTTCACTTGTAGCAGACAGATGTGTGCAAAATGGTGCTTCTCTAGTCGCAGAGTAGACGTAGCCAGGCAATCACAAGCAGCTTTCCACATGCCGGCTCAAGAACGTGCCAGCCTTCCTCTTCCAAAGGTGCCACTTGCCTCATGCGGTCCTCACCACCGACCTAGAGTGTGTGTGCTCTGCCGAACTCCCGTCCTTTCCAGATGGAAGGCATCTACAATCCCCCTGCAATGCACTCGCCTCTCACGGGTCTTCGATCCCTCCCCCTCTCCTTCTGCACTCTCCATCCTCCGCCTCCAGGGCATGGCCTGCTCACCCCCAAACCCGGGAAGGTGGGCTTCCTGTTTGTTGTTGTTCATGACGCGTTTCCCAGCTTTCTGCTTGGCTTGAACTATAAAAAAAACATCGGGAAAAATTACAGGGGCATCAACATACTGGGGAACTTATTTTTACTCCGAGGGTAATTAACACGCACCACCCCTCGTGAGGTGATACGTAACATTTAAGCTCACAGATTCGCTAAATTACTTACATCGAGATGCTTCTACTCATACACGGACAAAGCAACCCACACAATGCTAAACTCCCTTATAAATCCATAATCTACCCCCCACAACATAACAATATATGTGTACATATATATATATATATGTATATATACATACATATATACGTATATATATATAATATACTATACGTATATTAGTATACGTAAAAAAACATAAATATTATATTAAATATATACATATTATATATAGGTATATAAAATCTACATATTATATATTTCTTAACATGTATATGTAAAAAAATAAAAATAAAAGTAATATATACATAAGTATGGATAAAAAAATATATATATAATATACATCAGGTCAGGTATGGGAGCATGTGCCAGAACAGCACGTCGCTGCGTCCACTTTCCGCCGGTACTCCAGGGGCCTCCGTCTGGCCATCCCCAGGCAGATGCCAGGCCCTCCCCATCTCCTTGAGAGTGATGGTCAACTGCTGCAACCACGAGGCACGTGTCGGTGGCCCACTGGCTCCTCCACTCATGAGACTCCCTCGCTGAGGAATCTGGTGAGCAGGATCAGCATCAGGAAACGAGCCACATGTCCATACAGCCGCAACTGACGCTCACGGACTATGCAGGTAACAAATCTCATCCGAGTCTCTCTCAGCAACGCTCGTTGGACACAAATCGACCAGCGATAGCCAAGGATCTCCGAAGAGACCTGGTACCAAAGGAATTAAGTCTCCGTCTCAGATCCTTGGTCAGAGTCCAAGTCTCGCATCCATAGAGGCAAGACTGGAAGTACAAGGACCTGAAGACTCGGACTTTCGTCCTCCCGCCACAGTACCGAGCGCCACACCCCATGATCCAGTGAATCCATGACTCCCCAGGCCCCGACCCAGACGTCTATTGACCTCTGACTCACAGCCAGCAGAGACATGAATATCACTGCCAAGGTAAGTGAATCTCTCCACGACCTCAACATCCTCACACAAACAGACACAGACAGGACAGGCAGCATCCAAGATGTCACCGAAAGCCTGGATCTTAGTTTTGACCCAAGAAACCCGTAATCCAGCGGCTCCGACTCCTCATTCAGCACCTCGAGGGCCCCCAAAAGGATATCTAAAGTCTCCGCCAAAGATGACTGCATTCATCTGCAAAATCAAGGTCCGAGATCTTGACATTCCCAAACGATGCACCGCAGCTTTGATCTCTCCGACATCCTCCCTAAAATCCAGTCCATACAAGTGCTGAAAAGTGTGGGGCCAGTACACACCCCTGACGAACTCCAGTAACAACTGGAAATAAGTCAGAGATGGTACCACACACTTCACAGCACTCTCATTACCAGAGTAGAGTTCAGACATCAGATCGATCAGTTTTGGTGGCACCCCACGAAGACCAAGAATCTCCAGAGGACATCCCGATTCACTGAATCGAACGCTTTACAGAGATCAACATGGACGCGTTTCCCAGCAATAGAGATTACAGATACAGTATTATATACATTAAAAAAACATTAAATATACATTATATATATATAATATATATATATATTTATATATATATAACATACGAGACGACCCGTGAACCCGTTGGTTCCCGTTGTGACAGCGGTTGATGAAAAAACAATTCATTTCAAGAAAAAAAAAAGATCGCCTCCAGCGAACTGTGCCACTGAGGTTGTTTGCAATGATCAAATTCTCCCGAAGAGGACTTGACTGAATCGGGAATTGATATTTTAATTTTTTTTTCGTTGCCCGATTTGAACGAAACTTAGTCGTGGAGCTAGGTGAGATTGTTCAACATGGAAGGTGCAGAAGGTTTCGGGTGCCAGTTCTTAGAATTAGGTTAGGGGACTGCAAAACCCTGATTCTTAAGTTACGCAGTGGTGGGTGGGTGGGGGTGCCACCCAAACGCACCCCAAATTGTATTTGTTCAAATGAAGGGTGCCAATATCCACCAGTGTCATTTGGTAGAGGAAAGTACACTGAATGAGAAAATTGAACTTAAGATGGGATTTGTTGTGGAGAGGTACTTAAGAACGAGGTTAATTAACTGCTAATTGACATTTATTTAACATAAAAGGTGCAAGTCTAAAACCAACATTAAAATTTACCCATAGACAATATAGTTTTATTCATCAACTTAAGAATGTAATTTGGTGGTGGAAAGTGTACTTAAGAAGGTTAAACGTCACGGATGAACCATTTTTGACTTAATGACCCTTTTTGCAGGTTTTCAATTCACAAGTTCACAGAAATGTTGTTTATAGAAAGATGCAACAGGGTCATATACAAAGTCAATAATCTTGGCCACCAGTCTCGGTTAAAATGTAATTTATAATGAAAAACGCACTCTTTTGACCCCTTAACCAATTAAAATTTTAATTAACATAAAAATGCGAGGATGAAACCTTGCATTTAATGTGGATTAGAATGATCTATTTGTATGATCACTCACTAAGATGATATTTCTGGTGGTAAAGGTACATAAGAAGGGTTGAAGGTAAGTTTGCACCGAGTGACCCCTAATTAAAATGCAATCAACATGAAGATGCAACAGTGAAACAGTCCCTAAGTTTGAAATGGGTACATAGATTCATGATCACTAACTTAAGAAGGGTTAGTATGGTGGTAAAGGTACTTAAGATGAGGAGATAGACCAGTTGGCTGATTGACATTAATTTTTCTTTTTTTAATGATTTGGCATTTTTTTAAAGCAATTGGGAAACTAATTGATGAATCAGGTGTGGCCAAATATGCTTACTGATTCTTGGTGTTTTGGCTCCTGGTTCACTGAATGGTTTCCTCAAGGGCAAACACTTCAATCGCTGCAAAGATTGCATCCCATACTTGGACTAGCCTTCGAAAATCCTCCACTGACTCATTTCTGCAGGACTTTATGACAAAGATGAACTTCTTGCCTTGTTGAATATGCTCCAATCGAATCCAACTGAAGAAACGTGGAAGAGGTTCAAGCAGCCGGTGTATTCATCAAATGTGTGAGTGACTTCAACCTATACACAAACAACAAGATCTGGAGGACATGGGCAACCGGTCAGTACTGGATGGTGTACATAGATTTGATATATGCTCTATCACAATCTTGAGCGTTGCTATCAGGACCAACACGTTGACCTTTTCCTCCATGCACTGACACCTCTCATTGAAATATTGTTTAGCATTAACCACTTCAATTACTCGAGATGGCTTACTAAGTTCCAGTTGGACCTGCTGAACTTTAGATTACACGCATCCTGGTTCTTCGCTCCCTCTAGAAGCCGGAGGGTGTTCCACGGTTAAGATACACAAAAGCATTCGTAGGAGCCCTGTTGATCTGACATTAGAACAAACGATTATGCAGATGCGCATCGAGAAGGACGGGTCTCTTCATCGGTGACAAAGCTACAGTGTACGTCTTCGGTGGATGCTTACCAAGTCGGCTAGAGCTGCTGTCATGTCCTCTGTGCAGGAAATGGCGGCTCTCCGGTATCGATGAACACAAGCTGACCTCAAGGGAGCCAGTCAAGAGGACAACAATGACTTAGGAAGGTTGTTACGCAGATCAGATACCTGCAACCCTTTTCAGTATTCAGCTGGGAGATCACCAAAGCTCTTCAAATCAGTTGCCGGAAGAGCTGCGACAGAAGAAACCAGCATGCCTTCTTGTGAGTGCGACAAGGGGAAAATCAAAGACATGACGAATTCCCACCACTTGTTTTTCCGACCCAAAAATTTGAAGGAGTGATAAAGAAGAGCCTCTGAAGACATTCAGAATGAACTGTCCGAAACAGCGCAGTCAAACAAGAGAGTTTGCATCCCTAATTTGCACTCGGGACTTGATGGGCCGTTCTCCTTATCTTGGCAGCAATAGAGATCTAGACCTCAAGTCGTGTTTCTCTTTCCTCTCACACAGTCCCACTTTCTATGTGCAGCGGAGATGGCCTGATGGTAAAACGAAGAAGAGTGCTCTCCTTGACCTCTTGGAAAGAAGGTACCACGGACCTCTCCCGATCAGTTGATGTTATGTTGTTTGATGGGAATTACTTCATGCATCACTGCCACCGCATTACCTGCACTTATGGAGGGCTAGCAGCTGTATCTTTGCAATAGGTGACATCACGTACGAGAGAGTGGATTCTCGTCTTTTGGGATGCCTCCCATACCATCTATCAGGAGAGTGAGGAGCATGAAGAGGCCTTTGACGAAAAGGAGGAAGGTGTTTATCATTACAGCACCAGAACAACTCACCCAGGAACATCCGTGACAGTATGAAGTCGGATCTTTCAAATCAGAACTGCCGAAGTTCCTGGCCTCCGAGTGGCGGTCGCTCGGTCGCACATTTAATCGGGGAGGAATGTCTTTCTTTTCTACATTGGTGGCATGTTACCACTTCTTTGTCCATGACGGGGAGGTTGTCCGAGGGAAGTAGGCGAGCTTAAAACCAACTACGAAGAGCCGACACCCTGATCTGTGCACATGGTCAATCATTGCCAAGTAGATGGACCACACTTGCATATTGTCATTAGGGGATCTGACACAGACATAGCCGTCATCTCCTCTACCACTGCGGGGATATGGCTCATGGATATGGATGGATGTTGGAACATCATTCAAGAAATGTCGCGATACATTGACATCACTGCCATTGGTGCCAGCATCGGACGCCTCTCTGCTCTGCCTTACGGATTCCATGCGTTCACCGGATCAGCTACACCTCCTCTTTTCCACGGGAAGGGAAAGTTCGCCCCTTTGCACAGCTTGTGAAAGACATGATGCCAGAAAGCTTTTCAGAGATGACCAAGGAACGATAACCGATTGTGCAGAGACACCCTGAACAAATTTACACCAAGAATGTACGGTCTAAAGGAAAAGATGTCTCACTCAATGACCATCGCTTCAACTATTTGAAAGACATATAGACCAAGGTCAGAGCTGAGAACTGCTAGCGAGTTGAAGGGCATTGACGCCGCTTTCCTCCCTGTGAGATCCGTGGTTTCAAACACATAGCAGATCATCATTCGTGCAAAGATGTGGGCCATGCTGACAAATCGAAATCTGACAGCATCCCATCAGCTGATGGGTGGGAGTTGGTGGATGATCAATATGAAATCACTTGGTTCGACGGTCCTCAACTTCCAGATCTTTGACCCCAGACGAAGATGATGCCTTGGATCCAGAAGCTGATGACAGCGAACTTCAGCTTTTCTTCATCTGATGATGAAGACTGCATATCTTCTGATGAAGATTAGTTTTGAGGGTAGTTGAAATTGAAACAACACCAGGTCCTAGCTCTCCAAATGCATGACGCCATTGTTTACCCTCGTGCTTGGTAATAGCAATGCAAATGACTTTAGCCGCTACAGAGTGGCTGAGCTCCAAGCATGTTAAAGAATTTTTCAGAATATCACAAGGGTATGTTCAATATCATCCCAGTTTTGCTACCTTGTCATGATTGATGCAAATTGGTCTATTTGATGTTGAGTTGATGTTGAGTTGAGTTGCATGCTATCATGCCAACTGGTCTATCTCCTAATCTTAGAGTACCTTCACATATAATCTATTGTACCTCTTCAAACTTTAGCGACTGGTTTCACTGTTGCATCGTTCTATGTTGATTGCATTTTTTAATTAGGCGGTCACTCAGTGCAAACTTACCTTCAACCCTCTTCTTATTGTACCTTTACCACCAGAATATCTTCTGAAGTGAGTGTTCATACAAGTATCATTCTAATCCATCATTAAATGCAGGTTTCATCCTCGCACTTTTTTATTGTTAATTATTAATTTTAATTGGTTAAGGGGTCAAATAGAGTGCGGATTTTTCGTTATAAAATTTACTTTTACCTGAGATGTGGCCAGATTTATTGCTTGTATATGACCCTGTTGCTTCTTTCTATAATACAACATTTCTGTGATACTTGTGAATTTGGAAACCGCAAAAGGGTCATTAAGTCAAAATGGGTTCATCCGTGACCTTTGACTTTCAAGTACCTTTCCACCACCAATTCTTCTTTAAGTTGGTGATAAAAAATTATATTTGTCTTTTGGGTAAATTTTTAATGTTGGTTTTAGACTTGACCTTTTATGTTAAATATAATGTCTCATTCAGCAGTTTAATTAACCTCGTTCTTAGGATACCCTTCTCCACTCACAAATCCCATTCTTAGGTTCAATTTTTCTCATTCAGTTGTACTTTCCGTCTACCTAATTATCACTGTGGTGATATTTTGCCCCTTCATGTTGGACAGATACCAATTTGGGTGCGTTTTGGGGTGGCACCCCCACCCCACCCACCACTGGGTTAACTTAAAGAATCGGTTTTTCCGGTGTCCCCGAACTAATGTCTACGCATGGCACCTGAAATCCTTCTGCACCTTCCATGTTGAACAAATCTCACCTGCTCCCGGACTTAACTTGATACTTGATTCACCACCGCAGCGCGATGTGAGTTAGGGTGGCCTTAAATTTTGCGTCTATCGTTGTACCGTTTGCCTGTATTCGAGAACAAATACATACCAAGTGAGAGTGTTTGTATATATATAGAAGAATATATATTATTATTATATTATACATATATTAAAATATACATATATTTATTATATATTAAATATATACATATTATTTATAAAACATATGTATATATTATATTATAATTATTATTATATATTTATATTTATTTATATTATATTATATTCCCTGTGTCTTCGTAAGAGGCGACAGGGGTTGCGTCAGGAAGGGCATCCGGCGTTAAATACTTGTGTCCATAACATTTATGCGGTCTATACGGATGATCCGCTCTGGCTGACCCTAACGGGAGCAGCCGAAAGAAAGAAGAAGTATATATTTTATATTTATATATATAATATATATATATTATTATATTATATATTATATATTATATATTATATTTATATTATTATAATACAAGCTTTGCATAACTAAAACTCGGCTCGCCGGTACACGATCCCTATGAATTGCTGTGGCATTAGCGGACATGCCGACAATGTTTAGGAAGTCTGGCGTTTCTTATGTACCACTTGCATTTTTGACAATGCGGTATTTTTGTCTTCCCCGTGTACGTCTGTCTGTCTGCTACCAGCTATGTTGTTATGCTATCCGTGCATGTGCAGGGTTTCGCTAGTATATATATACAGTGGGGAGAACCAAGTATTTGATACACTTGCCGATTTTGCAGGTTTTCCCACTTACAAAGCACGTAGAGGTCTGTAATTTTTATCTAGGTCACTTCACTGTGAAAGTGGATCTAAAACATAAATCCTGAAAAAATCACTATTGGTCATGATTTTAAATAATTATTTTGCATTTTATTGCATGAATAAGTATTTGATACATCAGAAAAACAGAACTTTAATATTTGGTACAGAACTTTGTTTGCAATTTTACAGAGTTCAGACGTTTCTTATGTTCTTAACAGGTTTGCCACAACTGCGGCGGGATTTTGGCCCCTCCTCATACAGATCTTCTCAGATCGCTCAGGTTTTCGGGGCTGTCGCTGGGCACAAGACTTTCAGCTCCCTCAAGTATTTTCTTATTGTGGTTCAGGTCGCAGACTTGGCTAGGCCTACTCCAGGACCTTTTGATGTATTCTTACAGAGCCACTCCTTAGTTGCCCTGGCTGTGTGTTGTCGGTCGTTGTTCACTTGCTGGAGACCCAGCCACGCTTCCCCATCTTCAATGCTCTTGTTGAGGGAATGGAGGTTTGTTTGGCCAGATCTCGCGATACATGGCCCATTCCATCTCCCTCAATACGGTGCAGTCGTCCTGTCTCCTTTTGCAGAAAAGCATCCCCAAGGATGTGTCCAACCTACATGCCTCCGGTTGGGATGGTTTGTTCTTGGGGTTTGTACTTCATCCTTCTTCTTCCTCCAAACACGGCGAGTGGAGTTTAAACCAAAATAAGCTTATTTTTGGTCTCTATCAGACCAAGGACGCTGTTCTCATTCCTCTCTGGATATCCAGGATGTGTCATTGGCAAACTTCAGACGGGCCTGGACTTGCGCTTGCTTGAGCAGATAGGGATGACCTTGCTTGCGCTTGCTAGGGATTTTTTAGTCCATGACGGCGTCGGTTGATTTATTATTGTTTTCTTTGATACTGTGGTTCCAGTCTCTCTTCGGTCATTGAACCGAGTCTGCGTGTCGTTCTGGGTTGAATTCCTCACCTTTCTCATGATTTGAGGCTCACGAGGTGAGATTTCTGCTCATGGAGTCCCCAGACCGAGGGAGATTGGTCTGTTATTTGAACTTCTCCTTGATTGTTCTATCATGCATTGCCAACAGTTGTTGCTTCTCCCATAGCTGCTTGCCTTTTGGTCCTGTCGCCTGCAATCCCTAAGGCCTTGTCAGCAAGATCTTATCATAACTTTTTGTACTCGTGATTCTCTTAAGACAGCTCTTCTTGGTTCTTGAGCCCTTACTGGAGAGGTTTGAGAGTCTTGATTGATAGACTTGCATCGTATTAGTTGGATCAAGCTAGTTACTTATCTATGATGAAACAGATAACGATTCAACAGGTGCAGTTCTATACAGTAGTTGACTAAGGAGTAGCAAGATTAGAATGGGAGGGCTTTTAATAGGACAAAAACATACAGGTACTGTGAGTGCCGTCGGTATTCTTATTGGTATGGTAGGTGATAAAATGATTATTTCATGCTAATAAAATGCAATTAATATTTAAAAATTTCATACCAATGGTTATTTTCAGGGATTTTTTAGATTCTCGTCTTTCACTTTGATGATTACTGTACAGATGAAATATAAATTACGAGCTCTACGTGCTTTGTAAGTGGGAAAAATCCTGCAAATATGGCAGTTCGTCACATAATACATTGGTTGTTCTCTGCCCATCGGGTACTATATTATATTATGGAGTAAGAATAAGTATAGAGTTAGTCAGCATGCGTATAATTATTATCATGGTCCTATCCATCAGTATCATACTTGTAAGAGCGTTGCTTGCTGCCTGATGCAGGTCTCCTTGGGCTATTGGACACCAATCGAGTATGGTGTTCACCACTTTCGACATCAGGATACTCAATTTAGCATTTCATTTTGCCGACCTTGGGCGGTATGACAGGCAGAGTCAACCCCACCTGGGTATTAATTTCAACAGCCAAGCAGGTTTCGACTGCGAGTGATCAAACATGGACCCAAGTCACCATCCTACCATTAAGGCCAACGACGTGCATGTGTGGTGGTGGATTGTATTGTATGTATTGTTATTGTATTGTAATGTATGTATGTTGGATGATGTATTAGTATGATATGTATATAATGTTACATATGTATGAAGGCGTATCATTATGTGGTATGGGATTGATTTACAATGCTTGTCAATCTGGGAGTATTGATCAACTCATTGATCATCACTGCTATTCAATCATGGAATAGAGTACCCACTTAGATTGCAATCCCCCGTCCTACCAGGGTTCACTTGGTACTCATTTCACTGACCCTCAGAAGGATACAGGTTGAGAGTCACCTCCTGCACTGAATGTTAAATTTTATGGTGGAAAACGGGCTATTGAACTCATAGATGTGTGCAAAATGGTGCTTCTCTAGTCGCAGAGTAGACGTACGCCAGGCAATCCACAAGCAGCTTTCCACATGCCGGCTCAAGAACGTGCCAGCCTTCCTCTTCCAAAGGTGCCACTTGCCTCATGCGGTCCTCACACCGACCTAGTGTGTGTGCTCTGCCGAACTC
>CM068955.1:112551867-112570575 GCA_035128595.1 Eptatretus atami
TCCAAATTCCTGCCCTAACGAGTTGAATGTTAGGCCTGCCCAGCCGGTTCGTGAAAACCAGGGCCAATCTTCCCCCGGCCGACACCACAAGAAAAGCTGGGTTAATAATGGCTGTTGAAAGTAGTAGAAGAAGAATGGGCATGAAGACCACACAATCGGATCTTCATATTTTAGAGTAAACCTGTACATTGTTGTTTTGACATTTTGATCGAATTATATTACATTATGTTTTCCCTTTTTCTGCATAGATTGGGAATGTAGAAGGTGGAAAGGATGCCATGTGACACAAAAGGTGGATAGAGGTTTTGTTGATGAAAAGTGCACGTACAGCGATGTTTTTCTGATTGAATAAGTTATGGAGGTCTAAAGAGAAACTACAAGCTCTGATTGAAAATGTTTTGTGAAATATTTCTTTCGCGGAAACGATTTTGCATTCAGGGCATTGGGTCAGCTGAACAGAGACCATTCCGAAGCATTGAGGGGAGGGGCACTCATGTGACTTCATTTGCTGCCCTGTCCTAGGGGACTTTTAGGGGCTTGGGTATGCCCGGGAGGTCAGGCCGCTATCGTGCAGAGTGTTGGCCTGACAATCTCTAACACCAGAGCACAGAGGAACAGCTCCATGTTCTTGATGCTCTACTTCTACACCCGTCACCAGAAACATAATGCAGGCCATCAGAACGGGGAGTTTGTTTCAAGGCCAGGCCCATAACCTTAGCCTGTTGATGCACCAGGCGGAAAAACACATTTGTTAAACACAAGGCCGGAGAGGCGGCTCGCCTGGCCGCGAGCTAAATGCTAGAACCATTATTCCACTGTTGATGACACCAGGAGTCTGAGCAGAATCTCCATGGTCGAAAGGTCGTGTATATTTATGCAGGCTACCATAGATCTGCTGGTGAGCTGAGGGAAGTTGAGGGCTTGGGGTTATATCACCCATAATGTGGCATCATTGGGAGGACTAATTGATCAAAAGCAACACATTTGCTTTTACTGGAAGATCATCATCAGATCATAAGGAGAACACCTTTCATATTCAAAAATTAAGTCACCACCAACTAGTACAGCTCAGCAGGTGATTCCCATGTCTGACATGTCAACCACTGATAGGTCTTCATTTGTGACAGTGTGCGTTTTGACTCGTCTCAAATGAAAAATTGAAAACATGAATTGAATAGGAGGTCACGTAAACCAAAAAAAACTTAGAAAACGATAAGGCTGTACAAGAGGGCAGTCCCATGATGTTAAGTATTTGTCCAGGAATATGGATCTTCCCATATACGACCATTTATTTGTAAACTTTCATTCATCGCAAGATAGATTGAAGGAAACAACCAGGGAGGAGTCCATTTAACAGATTCCGATTGAGCTCGTAAGAGCACTGCTGAGTAATCCTCACCATTATCATCAGAAATAACCAATATCAAAGAACTAAGGAAAAAAAAAGTTCAGATTTAGATAACACCAGAGCTCATTCATGAAAACGTGGGAGTAAAGGGAGAGTTTAATTAGAGGTGGGGTGGAGTTTGTGGTTAGGGATAGCCTCAAGTTGAGTTTCTAAAGTGAATGGTTTCTGATAATTTTGAATCATCAAAACAACTGCTCTACCATTGTCAACCAAACTTCCATTCTCAAAAATATTTTCCCAAACTTGGACTATTGTGCAAGATAAATCTTTAACTCCTCCTTTACCCTCCTGCGTAGTCACTTTTCATTTCATTTACCATGATGCTGGTGGTGGAGGAAGATTTTTACACATGACACCCATCAATGGAGGCAGCTTTTACCTTCATTTTCTTGTTCCTCTGTCTAATATTCATTCAAGTTGCTCTTCGATGCGGCTTGAATTTGGGAATTATAAAATTAAAAAAAATGGCTCAATAATTTGACAACCACCGATGGGGTTCTGCCTCCTCAAGACACCAAAGAGCTAATAAAATAAATCATGAACAAACATGAAGCATTGCCTTGATAGATTGGTTTTAGAGTGGTGTGATTGTGTTTCCACAAGCAGGAGAAGAAGAGATTAGCAATAAAATGGAGGTTATCAGACAGTTTAAACTTGGTATTCATCACATTGATTTGATTAGTTGAAATACTCATTTGGCATACAAGAAATTGAGATACAGGAGGAAGCCGTCAGGCCCATCACACCTGCACATTTCCACAATATCCATGCACCCCTTCATCCCAATACTTCGAGGAACTCATCTAATTCCAGTTTCAACCCATTTACCATTTCTACTGCCATGACCTTTCCAAGGAGACCATTCCATGTGTTAATTACTCTGAGTGAAACATCCCGGCCTTTCCTGTGTGACACACTCCAAGACAAAACCTTGCATTATGTCGTCATTATTTTAATTATTCTTATCCATCCCCCCACCTTACATTTATTTATGTTGCACTGAATCTTGCCAATCTTTTGCTCAATCTACAAAAGTATTGACTTATCTGAATCTGATCACTCTACCCCCCAACCCCCCTCACCTGATGTTTACCTTACCTCCAAGTTAGTGTCATCTGTAAATGTGGAAAGCCAACTCTTAACTCCACTATCCAAATCGTTGATGTAAATAATGAATAGTAATGATCGTAGAACTAATTCCTGAGGTACCCCACTACTTGCATCCTCCCAGCCAGACATCTTCCAGTCAGATACTCTGCCAGCTACTCCACAAGCCCTCACCTTTGCCAAGAGCCTTCCATTTAGTATCTTCTCAAATGCTTTTTCAAAGCTGAGAAACAGTATGTCAACTGCATGTCCCTCAAACAACCAGCCAGAAACTGAGTCACAGAACTCCAATACATTTTAGACAAGACTATCCATCCATTTGGACCATACTCTGTACAGAGTATCGGTGCTGCCGAAGCAGTCTCCTGGGCTATTGGGCACAATCCTGGACGGATCGCCGCTCCAACATAGAATACTCGAATGGCTCAATTAATCCCAGCAGGCTGATACTCATTTTGCCAACCTCGGAAGGATGACAGGCTGAATCAACCCCACCTGGTGTTAATTCAACGGTGAAAAAACAGGGGCTCAAACTCAGGACCCTAAGGTCCCAAGCCAGCCATCTTAACCACAAAGCCACCATCAGGCTATGTTCAATTTGACTCCCATAAACAGGTCTTTATTGCCTAAATATCAAGAAATTGACTGTGGAATCATAACCAGGCGGCAAAAATCTACTCCAAAGCCAAATTGTAGCTTCTTATTGCCAATAATAATTAAATTGGGGCACAAATTATGAAAAAGATTCTGAAGCCAATTTTTTGGAAAAAAACTGTTGGACATCACAAAAAATATAAAGTTGGATATCCCATTATCCTAAAAAAAAAAACTTGATTTCCTTGAAGCATGGTTATCCAGCATTAGAAATATTATGATTTGATATCAGCTGACCTCATTGAATATTCAAAATGGCAGAAATTTCATGACCAAAGTCACAACACCTGATGTCGATTCATAACTTGATCACCGATAGCCAATCACCAGGTGCCAGCACCACCAGAACACCACAACAGACATAGACAAAAGAATCACCAGATATGACACCTGACTCACCACCATGACAGAGCAGATATAACACCTTCAGAAATCGTGAAAAATTCGCTTTGGAAAGCACTCACTTACAACACTACTGCTTGGTGATTGTATATTGTATATTACAAGAGGAGTTTCTCTGTCAGCATTGTAGTGCGCAGCGTTTGCATGGGACGACCTATGTTTTACACTGTTGTAGATTAGTTGCTGACATATAGCAATGCTGCGGTTTCTCCAACCTTTTATATTTGCCTGGTCCACAATATTTGGCCCTTCCAGGATCATTTTGACCAGCGTTAGTCGGTTTCTTGGCTCCCATTCCTTGTGGCAATATTTTGAGAAGGAACCAAAGCAATTCTCCTGTTTCAGCATCATATTCTTTCAGACTATGTTTGCTGTTATTGCCAGGACCATGGCATCTGAATCGTCCCTATTGTCACAAACATACTTCATTGCTTCCCCGATATCTTTGTCATCAGCAAACAGCACTTCCTTTCCCTGATGCACTTCCACTATAAATGGATATGTGTGTGTGTGTGTGTGTGTGTGTGTGTGTGTGGGTGGTGTGGTGTGTGGTGTGTGTGTGTGTGTGTGTGTGTGTGTTTGTGTGGCGCGCGCGCGCGGCGCGCGCGTGTCCGGCATACTTTTTGTCTATCAATTGCATTTGTCTATTCATTAATTACGCACTATTGGAATGTACCTTTTGACCCTTTAGACTGCTAAGACCCCTTCGAAGACCCTTTAACCCACAAGACCCTGAAGACCCCAAGGACCCAAAAGTACAAAAAAGTTATCGAGGACTCAAAAGCCCCAAAAAGTTCCCAAAGACCCAAAAGTCTTCAAGGACCCAAAAGTCCGAAAACTCCCGAGGACCCAAAAGTCCGAAAACTCCCGAGGACCCAAAAGTGTGTGTGTGTGTGTGTGTGTGTGTGTGTGTGTGTGTAGTGTGTGTGTGTGTAAGTGTGTGTGTGTAAGTGTGTGGTGTGTAAGTTGTGGTGTGTGTGTGTGTGTGTGTGTGATGTTTTTTTGAGGATTTCTACTGGAGCAGTCTGATGTGGAATGTGATACACCAAAATGATTGTCATGACTTCCTCAGTTGATTAGACTAATTAACTACAAAAAAAATCTGGAAGAATTCCAATGTTTTAAACATATGCCATGTTATGATGTATGGAGCATCTTATTACATCTTTCGACCACAGCATGGCATTCTAATGACAAAATGAATAACAAAAACAATGGCAATGTAACAAAGCATGATATATTAAGATTAATAATATTACAATAATAATAATAATAGTCGTATCATTCGGCAATGATAATAACGAACATATTATCCCCGCCCTGGCCCAAGCACATCTCGGCTTGGTGAAATGCAAGTTAATGCTCCAGCAGTATGGCAGGTAGGTATCAAATGCTTTTTGATTTGATACCTACCGTTTTCAATCATCAAAACAACTGTTGACTGATTGTCTTGTCAAAACAAAAGATTGTCACAAAAGAAGCACTCTCATAAATTTAAATTCACCACCTTCACAAGGCGGTGAAGACCAATGAAAATTTGGTCCATCAGACCAAGGGGCCCACTGGTATTTCAAATTGGGGACCAATTCCAACAGTTTTTTCTTTGAGCCTGGTTGAGTTCACTTTTGATGATGATTCTGAATCAGAAATCATCTGTTGGAGTCTAGCATCATGCATTTTGGCTAAATCAGACAGTTTAAACACAGGGGCTTGTATTTCTTGACTGCTCATTGATATATGCCATCAACTCTACCAAGGCCATCTCATCAGATAATTCACTGGAAGAGGAAGAACCACTCCACCTTACTGTCAGCATTACATGCTCAGTTGTATACATCAACCAGACAATTTCTATGATACTGAGCATCTCGTGCCTGCATATCTGATAATGTTAACTTTGCCATGAGCTTGGAATCACGGAGTTTTGTTGCACATTTTTAAATACGGGCATCGATGCTGGCTGTTCTTGCTTTATGTTTGAGACCTTCTGGTTGATCACAAAAGAAGCACTTTGGTTGCTGATAATTTACTTTGGTATAAGTATCAAGGCTGTGTCTTGTTTTCTTTGGGCTGGGTTCAAATAATGTGTGTTTTGAGAGATAATTTATTTTTTGCCTTTTGAAGCTTGTCTAGAAAATTTTAGGTAACAAGTTTTATGGTAAACAGCTTTGTGAGCCTTGAGGGTGTTAGCAATGCCATCACCATCATCTAACCTGCTGAGGCCGATTCCCATAGGGACTGGACCATACTTATCAAATTCTTTCAAGATATTTGCAATTGATACGTAGCCAGACGTCTGGGTCCTCGCTTTCTCTGGACATAACAGGGATTTGTCTTTTTGGTCTTCCTGGCACAGAAAACACTGTGCCCATTCTGTTTGTTGCACAGAAGTAGCTGACTGGTTATGTCCCTTGGGTTTTACAAGTTTGCATAAATTTGACATAATGGAGACTTTTACAATGACCTCTACCATGAATACCACCACCACCACTACCACAAATCATTAATGTCCTTCGTCCTTTGCTTGCTTTCCTTGCTTGGAAGTTACATGCATATCTGAAAAGAAATTCCAAATCATTTTAGTAACGGAAAGGTTAATAATGCTAATGGTATACGTTTCTACATTGGGATTAAAGGTCTGGCCATCTTCACTCATGGCTCACAGACTTCCTCTCCTGTCGCAGTCAACGTGTGGCCCTAAATGGAGTTCTTTCATCCCCTCTTCCTGTCCAGGCTGGAGTTCCTCAAGGCAGCGTTCTGGGCCTGTTCTTTTTATGGTTTTCATCAATGATCTCTCCGACTCTCTGGAAAATCCTCTTTATCTCTTTGCTGATGACTCCACACCCTGCCGTACCATCTGTCATCCCTCAGACCGGCAAGCAGCAGCATCTACGCTCACTGCAGATCTGGGTAAAATCACAAACTGGTCCAACACGTGGAACATGTCTTTCAATCCGGACAAATCTCACACTCTCACTATGTCTCTCCAAAAGGACAATTTGGACCCCCCCCCCCCATCCACTTTCTCAACAATCCTCTGGGAGAAGTCCTTTCAATTCAAGCTTCTGGGTCTCACTATCTGCCATGATCTTTCCTGGGAAAGCCACATTTCAACCTCGCCTCCAAAGCGATTTGCCGACTGGGAATCCTCCTCGTGCAAAGTCCTTCCTCAGCCCACCTGAGCTCCTGACCACATACAAAGCTTTCGTCCACAGCCTGATGGAGTACTGCTCTCCTCTCTGAGCTGGTGCTCCTGCCTCCCACCTTTCTCGACTTCACGCTGTGGAAACCAAGGCATTTCGGATCATTGGCATCTCCCGCGATGAGGCTGAGTCTTTGGGCCTCTCACTCTCTCACCGCAGGCAGGTCGGTGGTCTTTCTGTCTTCTACCGTCTCTCTCCGGTCTCGCCCCCCCCCCCCCACTGCTGCTCTTTCGGATTTGTCCCCACCACATTTCTGCAGGGTGCTCCAGGTCACGAACAACCCCCTTCTGGTAAAACTACCAAAATCACGAATCACTGCTCACCTTCACTCTTTCATTCCTCTTTTTCCCCGCCTTTGGAATAAACTCCCACACTCTCTGTTCAATCCCATTCTTCCCTCCAGGCCTTCAAAACAGCTGTTCACCACCACCTCTATCGTCCCCCATATCGTCTTTTCTACCCCCATTAATCCACCCCAAACCTACCTCCTTCAAATTCCCTGCTTTCCTTCCTGAAAGTCCCTGTATTGTCCATCTTGTATACTAGTAGACATGTTAAGTGCAAAATAGGGTGTTGACATCAAACATGATGCAAATGTCCCCTTTGGCATGGAAGTTCCTTAGGGTCATAGAAACAAATTTATCCAAAGACACACTCATATCTCAAAATCCAAGATGGCCGCGCGTCGACCATTTTGGAAAACATGGCCAGTCATAGCTCATGAACCGTTTGTCATAGAAACTATTATGACACATGTTTTCTAGCTAAATTGAGGTCGCTAAATTCATTCTGGCATCAGCTATGCATTTCAGATGCATTTAAAGGTGAAATCCAAAAAATAATACAAATTATAACAAATTTTATTGTTTTTCACATACAGAAAAATGAGGTAATTAGATTATCCATCGCAAATGTCGTAATTATACAAGTTCTTCCTCTTCTCCTCTCTTGTCCTGGTACATCCTGCCAGTGTGGGCGCATGAATCTTGACATCTGCAGAGAAGCATACAGCGCTGTCTCTGCACGCAGCACTTACAAGGAGCTTTACATTCAGTCTTACACTTGCAAATGGCAAGCTCTGGCAAGTCCCGCGAAATGGTGGGAGTTGTTGTGTAGACTGGAGTTGGCGCAGAGTCTGGTGTTTCCCTATCTCTGTTGTGAGTGGAACACTGTCACGTTTCTTGGATCTGCATGCAACTGAGTTGAAGATGATCTGCTGCCCAATTGATGTTGCAACCTTGGACTTCTTAGATCCAGGAGATGGCTGATCGATAGATGGTCCATCAAGAAGCATGTACAGGAATGAACACAGAGTGGTTGGGATTGATTCAGCTTCAGATGAGGTTGAGAAGGAACCCGTAAAAGCTTGCCACATTTGAAGATATTCTCGACAGAGGATCTTGGCTGCTTTGTGCAGGGTGGAGACTTCAGTTGATGTATTGTCTTTCATATCAACTATAGCTTTGGATAGGTCATCGTCGAAAACAAGAGACCAGCAACGGTTAATCTTTACTGCCTTTATGTCAGGAATCATGCGCTCAATGTCCTCTCTAAGGCGTGTTGTATTGCATTTGATGTAGGGAAAGCCGAGAGCAGCAATACGCTTATCATAAAGGGTCGTCAAGTGAGCCATTGCTAGCGACTCCCCTGAACCAGGTTATCTTCAATAAAGTCAAGTAACTCATTGAGAACATGTGCTCGCATCACCTGCGTGTTATGACTATCAGTGATGTCACATCCGACCGTCTCCACTTTCCTATACAGCCGAGTCAGGCACGCACGATGATAGATGGCATTGATAGCGATCAAGTCACCAGCGGACAGTTTAGACAACAGGCGTTTGTCGCCCAACAGCTGAGCACAGTCATTGATTTTTTTTATCCAAGCCAAGTGTAGCAGCTTTTCTGAGCTCTTTCTTGTTGCCCACTTCATCACAAAGAGACACGGAGTGTCAACTGATTCGCTAAAGATGTAGAGGGTGATGTCTGTGACTGACCTGGCTGCACGAGTTTTTACTGGGCTAAATGACGCTTGTCCTTGATGCTTATTCCTGGCTCTCTGCACTTTCTGATTGTCGACAGCATTCCTGCAAGCTTTGTGCCACACTACATGATTAGACATCATCAGCTGCCACTATATTCTGAGTATCACTGTCACCAGTATTCTCTACGATACAAAATCAGGCAGCTCACCTAATTAATTGAGTTCCTGGATATTGTTCACAACCTGTCTGTAAGTGGCTGAAAGCCTTTCAGGATTGTTTCTCAATTTAACAGATGATGAGGGATCCAAAGTTGGATTATGAGTCTCGTCTGATTGACATATAAAACATAGGCTCCAGTCCATCATGGCAGGCGTGCTTTCACAGTTATCGGAACTCATTTGGATTAGTCACTTTGAATCTGAAAGTAAAAATTAAAAATTAAAGGTCACATAACATAGATACATTATGTGACTAACTCATGTGTAGTTAAATTCAGCATGAGAAAACCATTTCTGAGTTGGGTCTGACCTAACCATCATATAGTAGACATGTTAAGTCATGTCTCGTTCTCACAATTTTTTTTTCTCATACATTTTAGAAAAAATGTAACATTTATGTATTTTTGTCTATGATTTGACCTTTAAATCCATCAGAAAGCAAATTGTCACCGGAAATGAGTTCAGTGACCTCAAGTTAGTTAGAAAACATGTATCATAATAGTTTCTATGACAAACGCGTTCATGAGCTATGACTGGGCCATGTTTTCCAAAATGGTCGACGGCGGCCATCTTGGATTTTGAGATAGAAACAAATTTATCCAAAGACACACGTCATATGACCCTAAGGAACTTCCATGCCAAAGGGGACCTTTGCATCACGATTTGAAGTCAAATGTCACTTAACAGTCTACATAACCCGTGTTCCCCGCCCCATCCTCTCCCTTCCACGGATATCCTAATGTCTCTGTTCCCCACTGTTTTGTCCTTCCCACTCCACCCTTCTTGTCTCATGCCCCCCTTGCTGTGTGTTGTGTGTTAGCTCTCATATGAGCCTCGACAAGGTATACAATTTTTTATTTTTTTAAAGGTCACTTCTGACCCCGACTTTAACACCATATTCCCAAAACATAAAACAAATAATTCCATGCATGGCAGAGGCCTTCATACTTGATTCACAAGCAACTACATTCAGACATGAATTTACTGAAAACATCACAATCTTGTTTTTGATGCTAAGATTTTTATGGTTTAAAAATGTAACACTCAACTTTCAGCAGATCAATGTCAGCCACAAAGCCCCCTTTTCAAAATTAAAGGTTGCCATCCAAGTAAAACATGATGCCATATTTAAAATATACAATCCACAGTGATGCAATGTGGCTACATGCAGTTCAGAATGTTTCTAAAAGTAATAAAGTTTGCAAAAATGGTTATTTTACCACATAAACGAATGCTTTAGGTAAAATCAATACGTTTTGGGGAGGTTAAGGGTTCCAGGCTTCAAAATCATTTTTCATCGGGGCTCTGTAGCTAAAATGAAATGTTATGACATAAACTACAACTCCATCAAATTTGGTGCATTTATCACAAAGTGAACGATTTTTAGCTTATGTACAGTCCTCTACTAAGTAATAAGGCAAGGGACTTTCACTCAGAGAGGAGTTAATGCATGGAATGGTCTCCTTAGAAGTGTAATAACAGCAGAAACAGATGTTTAAATTGGAATTAAATAGGTACCTGCCTGGTGTTGGCTTAATGGTTAGAGTGGTGGGCTTGGGATCCAAGGGTCCTGAGTTCAAATCCCGCTCAGCTGTTGAATTAATACCAGGTGGGGTTAACTCGGCCTGTCATCCTTCCAAGGTCAGCAAAATGAGTGCCAGCATGCTGGTATACTGTGTCGGAGCGGCGACCCATCCAGGATTGTGCTCAATAGCCAAGGAGACTGCTTAGGCATCACCAATGCTCTGCACAGAGTATGGTCCCAATGGATGGATAGGTACGTGGAAGGATTGAAGATAGAAGAGTACAGGAGTATTGGCAGGACGTTGAGGTAGCTGGAGTAGGGATGGGTGATTGTGTGCATCTGTGCAGAGTGTCGTATCTGTGGGGGGCTGGTCAAGGTGTGTGGTTCACACCCTTGGGATATCCCTTAGCATGCCACATTGTCTCATCCACATTCCTCGCCTCATTCCCCAAATTAAATTGCATCATTTTGACGGAAAAAATTGGTCTGGTGTTGATGCGTCGCAGGTATGATGGGCCGAATGACTTCCTCTTGCGTCTAGTTTCTTTGTGTAACACCGTGCAGGGTTTCATGTTGTGTGACCTCTACTATTATACCTAATGCCTTCTACTCGTCATTAATAGCACTCCTTAACTCCCTGCTCAACCACCCTGTTCTCTTTCTGTCTCCAGCTTTATACCTCAGTGGAATATACTTATTCTGCACCACAAAGATTTGCTCCTTGAAGATTGCCTACTTGTTTGATGTAGAATGCTCTCTCTCATTAGTGTCCCTCAATCTACAGCAACCAGCTCGCTCCTCATACCTTTCTTTAGGCTTGCCTTCCTGAAATCTAACAGCCTTACTCTACCTCTCAAGAGTATCATTGCACACATGATGTTATGATCACTTCTCCCCAAATGCTCTCCCATCTTCAGCTCTTCCACCATGATATTGGAATCATTACTAACAAAAAAGAAGAAAAAAAAAAGAGGTCCAACACTGCAATTACCCCCTTGTGGGCTTTTCTACAAACTGACTTAAAAAGCAATCCTGGACTCCATGTACAAAAATCTTCCTCTGCTCTGCACTTTCCATGTTCCTGGACCCAATCCACACTCCGAAAAATTAAAAAAAATCCCCCCAATCAACACTCCAACCTTTGCACAGACCTTTTTGAATTCTTCACAAACCCCTCTTTCCTGCTCTTCCCTCATACCAGGAGTCCAATAAACACATTGTACAAGTATCTTACTATACTTACAATCCTCAATCTCAATCTAAACAGAATGCTCCACATCAATTCCCTCCTTAATGTCATTCCTTTCTCTCGAAAACAATAATGTTTTCAACCGAGATTGCTACACCCCTCTTAGATTTTTCTCTTTCCCATCACGCCTGTACATATTGTAGCCTTCAATTCCTATCTTCCAATTTGTCACTTCATTAAACCACATCTCACTTATTTAGAGTATGTCATATTCTTCGCTATCGACTTTAGCTTTAAGCTCTTCCATTTTATCTAAAACTCTTGGTATTAAGATAAAATGTATTTTTTTTTTAAACTTTTCTCTTCCTGTATTTTTTTTTTGCTGCCAGTACTCATCAATCACATCATCAGTTACAGTTCCTCCATTTATAGCCTCTGTAGGCCCCTCTAGCCTAAACCCCCCCCCAAAAAAACAGGCTCAATTCCCTCAATTCCCACTACAAACCTTGCTGCCTCCTTCCCGTTTCACAAATGGCTATCTGGGTATTGCGTTCTATGAACTCTCTAGTTCGGTATCGTTTCTTGTTTGGTGCTTTATAAAGACATAAGGCACCGCAGAGCTTTAGCACACATGCAAACTGCATCCAGCACTCTGTCCTGGTGGCTGATGGAGAAAGCAATTTGATTTCAGATGTTACTGTTTCTGATGGCAGCCAAAATATCGTACAAGTCAGCAAGTGGACATTTGAGAGTGGAGGGAAGGGGAGTTGCCAGGAGTCGGGCAGGGGTGAGGGTACATCACCAGAGTAGAATGAGGTATTTCTGGCTCCCACAAAAAAAAAAACAATTAAACTTTCATTGAGAAAGAAGTACTAACTGCCAAAGTCAAAATAATATTTATCATTAAACAATGATTAAATTATTGTGAGTGAGACTGGCAGGAGAGCTCAGTAATAATGTATGGTTTACGTGTTACTGAGATACCTGGTCTGGGTTCTATTCTGGCCAAAATAGAATATGGCTAAAAATGTTGCTTTACGAAGCAGATCTTTGTAACAGCTTTTAAGGAAACATCAAAAAATACTATCATTTTGTGAAATAAAAACTTGGTATTAATAAAAGAAAACCCTTCAGATGATTGGAACATCTCAACATGCTTGAGCCAAAAGCACCTGCTCGCTGAGCTAAGAGGAGTGCAGCAGCTTCACCAAACAATGATACATGATCCTCCCTCAGCCCCCCTTTCACCCCTCTTGAACCTTTCCTTACACCTCCCCCAATACTAGGCCTCCTTTTCTTCATGTTTCTTCCCTTTTTCGACGCATTGCCTTATTGCACTTTTCAAGTTACTGTTGGCAGGCCTAGTGTTGGTATGAAGCCTCCAGGCTGTTTACGCCAATGGCAGCTTCCAGAGAAAAAGATAGCTCAAGTAATATATTGCTGGTAGAGCCGAGAGATGCTGGACCAGGATCCTTTCATGAGGCGACTCGCTAAATGCAGGTTTCATGGCTGTTGGTTGATCCACGAGTCTAGTTCATGCCAAGCATCTCCGTTGCTGCAGGTGGAGTGCATTTCTTTGAACTTCCACAGTCCTCTGTTATACTTTACAATGTAGTCTCAAATCTGTCTTGCATGACTAAGCTCAACGAGTGGGCTTTGCTTTATTGCCCTTTACCATGATATATGCATACGTGTTTTGTTTCTATGACATTGCAGCCACTCGCGTGTGGATTCTGAATTAGATTCCTTCACTTTTATGTCAAAACAAAGTGTTCACACACACACACACACACACACACACACACACACACACACACTAGAACCATGAAAACATGTCACCCCAACATTTCCTGCAAAAGTCCTGACCAACAGAGGGCACTTGCCACATATCCATCAGTTTAAGCTCCATTACACAACCAATGAGGTTCCTGAAATGTACCCAGAAATAAGGTATGAAAGTTAAAATACAACTTCCCTTGTATTTATGGTCGCTGGCACTGCCACAAAGTGTTTCGAGCTTTCAGGCTGATGAACACTATGGGGACCAATGAAGCAGCTGATGCTGTGCTTACCAGTGAGTGGTTCGGTGGGTTTTCAGAGACTGAAATGAAGCGGTGGTGTGGTGTGTGTGTGTGTGTGTGTGGTGGTGTGTGTGTGTGTTGTGTGGTGTGTTTGTGTGTGTGTGTGTTAACAAATAACTAGCATCGGCTCACCTTCAGTGCACAATTTAAAGTGACGATACTTTCACAGCACAATGTGTTTTCTGGGACACACAGTACACCTGACAATTATTTTTGGGACATAACCTAACCATATTTTGCCTTGTTGGACCACACTGTAGTCTGTAAACTCTTTGTGATGTTAAACGTCAAGTGATCAATTTTGAAGATATAGTTATATATATAGAGGGTGGTACAGAGCCGACAGACACATTTAGATATGCGATAATTGAAGCACACGAGGTTTATGCTCAAAGCTTGCAATTTTATTATTTCTGGAAGATAGCATCAGGAAGGTGGGCTCCCCCAGTTGCAGTGCATTGTCTTAGAAAAATGGTCCCACAACCCCAAAAGTTCCCACCCAACCTCCAGACAGGAGAGTGGTAGGAAATGTGACAGTCGACTCTGCACAACCCTGTCTGATTATTATCCATCCATCCGGACCATACTCTGTGGAGAGCGTCGGTGCTGCCTAAGCAGTGTCCTTGGCTATTGGACACAATCCTGGATGGGTCACCACTCCGACACAGGATACCAGCAAGCTGGCACTCATTTTCCCGACCTCGGAAGGATGACAGGCAGTCAACCCCACCTGGTATTAATTCAACAGCCTCGCAGGATTTGAACTCAGGATCCTCGGATCCCAACCCCACCACCCTAACCAGAGCCAACACCAGGCCTCATAAAGGGAAGGGAAGGCAAGGCAGCGTGAGGGGAGGGGAAGGCAAGGCAGCATGAGGGGAGGGGAATGCAAGACAGCATGAGGGGGGGAGGGAAGGCAGCATGAGAGGAAGGCAAGGTGGTGTGAGGAGGAGGGAAGACAGCAAGAGGGGAGGGGAAGGGAAGGGTGACAAAATATGTCCAAACAGCAGCATTTTCATTTTCACCACTGGGTTCTATATAAAACCGGGTGGGCGCATTTAAAACCCACAGTAAATTCCTTGCAAAGTGCTGCCTGCCTGGATGTATGCATGCTGGCAATGCAGAGTCCTTTGCACCCCTCCAATCAATTCACACCAAATCAGATTCGTACATACTACACTCTGTGGAAGCCATTTTAAATTCAAAATTAACTGTCAGTCATTAACAGTCCCCTTATCAGAGAGGGAGATGTGGGGGAGGGAGGGGTAGTTGTGGCAGGGGAGAGAGTGGGGATGGAGAGTGAGAAGGGGAAGAGAGGGGGGATTCTGGCAGATGTGACATCCAGTTTGATGTCCATCCAGTAGATGACTCACACACTGATGAATCACCCTGCCTGTGAAACACTGGGATGACAGCTTATAGTTGGGTCAGGATTCTAACCCAGGCTAGACAGCTTAGAACGGGTGTGCGTACCTCTCGGCTATACCGCCATGATGTGGCAATTCATTGCTTTGTAACCACTGAAAAGTTTTTTTAAAGTCATGGTAATACCCTAATTTATTTTGCTCCAGAGATGTCCCAACGGAGAAGTGAGCCGCAGTATCGCCATGGAAGCTTATAGAGATTGAAGCTTGTGGAGCGCTTGCCAAGTGGCTTAAACACTCAAGCAAGCACTCCAACAAAACGGCTGAAGGGACTTGTTTGTTTTTTTACATGTATCTTCGTTTTTATAAAAAACAAAATGTTTTCTTTTATATGTATCTATCTATGTTGAAGTGACGGGTCATATAATGAAAAAAGATCGCAGAAAAAGGGGAAATGTGGTGAAAAGTGAAAATGCACATTTTCAGCGGGCGAGTTCCCATCGTGTGCTGCCTTTTTGGCTGCTGGTTGCATCATTGGTTAGGGGAGCAGCTATACTGCTGATGCATTTCCCCTATTACCAATATACTGGTGCTCATTTCGCTGATCTCAGAAGGATGACAGGCTGAGTCAATCCCCTGGTGTTAATTGAGTGGAAAATGGGGCTCGAACTCAGGACTCTAGGATCCCAAGCCACCACCATAACCATTAAGCCAACCTAGGATCCCAAGCTACCACCTTAACGGCTAAGCCAACCTGGGATCCCAAGCCACCACCCGAACTGCTAAGTCAACACCAGGGCCAGTGGGCGAGTAATATATTAATATATACTGTAACTATAATCATTTTTCCTTACAGGTATAATGTATATTAATATATTTACATTAATCTTTTATAAAGAAAGCACATCACACAAAAAGGTGAAAAAAAAACGAACTGAGTTCGTAATTGCCGAAATGAGGGCCCTTGTGAACTGTGTCGCCATGGTTTGCAAAAGCAGTGCAATCCCACTGGTTAATTATCTTTGTTGCGCTCCATGAAGCTCCACTTTCTGCACATTCCATAATCTTTTCTTCACTCAAAAGAATAGTCCGAACAGTAAAAACAAACAAACAAAAAAGTCAAGTTTCATGCTTTGCTGAAATAAATGCACTTGGTTATAAAAATCACTAATTTGTGAAATTTTTCAGATTTTGAAATATATATATATATATATATATATATATATATGTGGCGAGACGACGCAAGCTTTCCCCACCTAGTGGTCGTTCTCGCATTGACCCCGGCCCAACAATATATAATTTATATTTATATATATATATATATATATATATCTCCCCATTGTCTCTCACCTGCAATTTTTCATATTATTACCTCCGCCACCACAAATGGTGAAGGAGGTGATATTTCTCCAATTTGTGTCTGCTTGTCTGTGTACAAATATCTCGAAAAGTTGTGGACTGATCCAGATGAAATTTTGTGGACAGGTTCGGTGTTTGACAAGGACGAACTGATTAGATTTTGGTGAAGATCCGGATCCGGATCCGACGACTCAAATTTTATAGTGATTCATCACCATTGAGAGATAAGGCTCAAAAACGATATATAGCATGATATTTCAAAAATGTATTGGCCCGATAGTTCTTGTGGATCAAGTATTACGTGGCGGAGGTATGTGCTCTACCGAGTGCCCTTCTAGTTTTTGCATTTATTTTTATTTTCATTTATGGATGTTGTCAGATGTTCTGTGACGTTTTTCCGGTGTACCAGCTTCGATGTCCATCGGCACGCAAAATTTCAGCTTTTACATCACCCGGAAGGTTCCGATCTTTAATATCGAGCGGGTCAGTCAGTGGTTAAGAAGAGCTTTATGTATTATTTTATATACATATACAGTGGGGAGAACAAGTATTTGATACACTGCCGATTTGCAGGTTTTCCCACTTACAAAGCACGTAGAGGTCTGTAATTTTATCATAGGTACACTTCAACTGTGAAAGATGGAATCTAAAACAAAAAAACCTGAAAATCACATTGTATGATTTTTAATAATTAATTTGCATTTTATTGCATGAAAAAGTATTGATACATCAAAAAACAGAACTTAATATATTTGTACAGAAACCTTTGTTTGCAATTACAGAGATCAGACGTTCCTGTAGTCTTAACCAGGTTTGCACAGACTGCAGCAGGATTTTGCCACTCCTCCATACAGATCTTCTCCAATCCTTCAGGTTTCGGGGCTGTCGCTGGCAACACAGACTTTCAGCTCCCTCCAAAGATTTTCTATTGGGTTCAGTCTGGAGACTGGCTAGGCCACTCCAGGACCTTGAGATGCTTCTTACGGAGCCACTCCTTAGTTGCCCTGGCTGTGTGTTTCGGGTCGTTGTCATGCTGGAAGACCCAGCCACGCCCCATCTTCAATGCTCTTGTTGAGGGAAGGAGGTTGTTGGCCAAGATCTCGCGATACATGGCCCCATCCATCCTCCCCTCAATACGGTGCAGTCGTTCTGTCCATTTGCAGAAAAGCATCCCAAAGAATGATGTTTCCACATCCATGCTTCACGGTTGGGATGGTGTTCTTGGGGTTGTACTCATCCTTTTCTTCCTCCAAACACGGCGAGTGGAGTTTAAACAAAAAGCTCTATTTTGGTCTCATCAGACCACATGACCTTCTCCCATTCCTTCTCTGGATCATCCAGATGGTCATTGGCAAACTTCAGACGGGCCTGGACAATGCGCTGGCTTGAGCAGAGGGACCTTGCGTGCGCTGCAGGATTTTAATCCATGACGGCGTAGTGTGTTACTTATGGTTTTCTTTGATACTGTGGTCCCAGCTCTCTCAGGTCATTGACCAGGTCCTGCCGTGTAGTTCTGGCTGATCCCTCACCTTTCTCATGATCATTGAGGCTCCACGAGGTGAGATCTTGCATGGAGCCCAGACCGAGGGAGATTGACTGTTATCTTGAACTTCTTCCATTTTCTAATAATTGCGCCAACAGTTGTTGCCTTCGCACCAAGCTGCTTGCCTATTGTCCTGTAGCCCATCCAGCCTTGTGCAAGTCTACAATTTGTCCCTGATGTCCTGAGACAGCTCTCTGGTCTTGCCCATTGTGGAGAGGTTGGAGTCTGATTGATTGAGTGTGGACAGCTGTCTTTTATGCAGATAACGAGTTCAAACAGGTGCAGTTAATACAGGTAATGAGTGGAGAATGGGAGGGCTTTTAAAGACAAAACAACAGGTCTGTGAGAGCCGGAATTCTTACTGGTTGGTCGGTGATCAATACTTATTTCATGCAATAATGCAAATTAATTATTTAAAAATCATACAATGTGATTTTCAGGATTTTGTTTTAGATTCCATCTTTCACAGTTGAAGTGAACCTATGATAAAAATTACAGACCTCTACGTGCTTTGTAAGTGGAAAACCTGCAAAATCGGCAGTGTATCAAATACTTGTTCTCCCACTGTATATATATATATTCATTTGGAGTGAAATCTTTTTTTGTTTTTTAAATATTTTAAAATTAATACATATACACGTGTATATATATACATACACATCTATATATAT
>CM068955.1:112570600-112590137 GCA_035128595.1 Eptatretus atami
GGGTCGTTTAACCAACAGTGGTCGCCAATATCTCAACCGCGTAGCATAGGGTCTATTTGTCTATAACCAATTTACCTAATTAACTACATGATTTCGACTACCGGGGAAACCACGCCCTAGGCACGTCTTGCTTGAACCGGGTCACTCTACCAACTGCAGTAGAGCTCCAACTACCGACTACCAACTACCAACTCCGGTTCGGGTGCAGCTGAGCGGAAACTGCCAAAGCCATGCCGGCTGGAATGAACAGATTATCGGGTATAAAACCACGCCTAAACTCAGATCCAAACCATGCTGGACCAATTCAAGAAAGGACGGAAACGAACTGGGGACATTTCTGCAAAAATGGTTTATTCACGTTGTGATTGAACTTTTGCAATGTCTCCAGGGTTGTTTCTTCATTCACAAGCAAACTCTTATTGGAAAAGTCATTTTATTCATAATTCATTTTAATTTTATTAACGGCCTGAGTGCGCGGTGGAGACCGGCTTTAAATTGCCGGGATCCTTTATGGTATGCAGCGACCAGCCTGGGGCCAACCGTTCCTTATCAACCATTGGAATTGAGTGCTTGCATGAGGCTTAGCCACTGCCGAGCGCCCAGTTGTCGATTTAGTACATGGCCCAGGAATATCGGGTACCATCTGGAACCCAAACTTTAGGGCTACTAAGTATTGGTAGGGACATATTATGATTATTTTCAAATATTGTGATAACCGTTCCAAGGAAAGAGCAGGCTTAGTGTATGTATTTTGCAACTTTTACCATCTGAGATATTGACGTTTTGGGGGAAAATTCACACAATGGGACTATTTGACACATCCCATGGAGTAATATCATTCAATACAGCTTTCAGGGAATATCCAGATTTGTTTGCCTTTTCGCTCATTCATGGTGCGGAGGGTGGTACATTCAAGAGATGATAACTACCATTAAGCTCCAGTCTGCAATGTTTCAACATCGAAATATGATATATAATATATATATATAACACAATTTTCCAAAAATCGATAACTAGGATTTGGTTTCCTTAGAGGTTACCGACAAGTGGAATTTCTGACCTGGGCCCATTGGACTAATAGCGGTCACGCGCTACGTCCTTCTGAGCGAATCGTTCACTCACTGCGGACCTTTGCCACAAGAATAACTTCTTAGAATATTACTGTTTAAGAAAGGCATTCGGTACAATGTGGAAAGGAAAAGCATCTCGTTTATCAAATTATTTTGGTGTGAAATTTATTGTTATTTAAATCGACTTGTAATTTAAAAAAAAGAAAACTGAAGTGTGTCGTGTGTTTTGGTTTTACCTTTTGTTAATGTCGAGCTATTTGGATACAAATCCTCATTGAAGCGATCAAATACAAACCCATATTTAATTGTTAGTATATCATTCAATGAATCTAAAGATGTTTCCCACATCTTCACGCAGTTGTAATTCAGTCCTGCACATGTTCTGGACCCAATCAGACTCGTACATGTGCAGGAATTAAATTGCAAAGGAAAGGATGGGGATCTGAACCCCTGGGTATTCCAACTGTCTGCTGGAGTATCCTGTTGCTAAATGTAACAAGATGTTATTTAGGAGAAATCGAACACTTTCCTTTAAGTTTGTGGATACTGTTTATTATGGGTGGGAATGATCAATGACCAGAATTGTGATACCAGAATTAAAACCTCGGCCTTTTCATGGGAATTTTTTTTAAGCATTTATTTAAAATTTGTTATCGCCCCGTAATACACCTGGGCATGGTTTCAATCTGTATTCTCCACGTGCGATATGAACCTCATCTTTCAAGGGTTTATTTTTTTTTTTTGCGTTTGGTGGGGATCCAGTAATGAATGGTAATTTATAGTGTTTATCTAGAACTAACAGTCTTCTCGCCCGTTTGAGTGATTTATATAGTGTTTGTATCAAGTCGACGTGGATACACATACACACATAACGGAGGTGGAACTTTGGAGACCTGGTTAAGCCGGTAGGTCTCCCTTCTACCTCCAGAAACCCCTTCCACGTGTGCGAGATAGGCAGCGACAACAAGCAGCTTCACACATGTACCACACCCACACAACAACACCACACACCCACACCCACACACACACACACACACACAGTAATGCACGCTTGTGTGAAAATTTCTTCTCTCTTACAGCGGTTGGCAG
Source organism: Eptatretus atami (assembly GCA_035128595.1). Taxonomy (NCBI): domain Eukaryota; kingdom Metazoa; phylum Chordata; class Myxini; order Myxiniformes; family Myxinidae; genus Eptatretus; species Eptatretus atami. The sequence goes on from CM068955.1 coordinate 112,572,760, forward strand.
TATTCATGTGTATTTCTGATTTGTAATCCAAATTATGACAAGGAAAATACTACACAGGTTGGAAAAAAACGTTTCCCTCGTTAAATGAGGTAATTGCATAAAATGGAGATACAGTTTTTTTTGTCTTATCTTTTGGATCCATTGAATTGCTTGGAATACAGGGATTTACACCAGCCATTGGGCATAACCTGATGGTATGAACACTTACCTTGAGCTGACCTAACCTGGCGTTGAATTCTGTCCACAGCTGATAAACTGATTTTTCCTGGTATTTCGCGTGCGGAGTGAGGCATCGATTCTTATGCACCCATCCGTTCGAAGGACGAAGCCGGGAGGTCAGGCTGCAGCACTGGAGGGTGTTGGTAGACGTTGAAGATCCCCGGTGACTCATGAAGAGGAAGGTTGTATCACCGGAACTGCGAACAGTTACAAATTTTTCTGCCCAAATCCACCTTCAGTTGAAATGTCTCAAGCCTCGGCTAAGCTGATTTGTGAAGACTTTGGACGAAAACGTTTCCGGCTGACCCGCAAGATTTTATAAGTGGCCCGTTTTAAAGGAGTAGTCCATCTCGGCCTCGTACACAACACCCTTATTTATGAAGCCGATATCCTCAACCACTGCTATTTCAGTTCTTCGCCATGTGTACTTAATCCGTAAAACCTGCTGAATTGAATGATAATTCCACGTTTCATAATTTATTGCAACCTTTTGTATTGTTTTTCTACTAAAAATAAATTATGTGACACTTGCATCTTGAGAGACGATTTACACTTAAAATGAGCGATGGATTTATTTTTGCATCGGACTCTTATGAGCAGTAGAAGTAATAAAACTGTAACTTAACACTTGCGCGGTCTTCGTGTCTTATTAGGTCTGGAATAGATCTTGTCTTGAATAAAGTTTTTCTGGATATTCTGATTTGGGAGGTTATTTCCAATGGAGTATTATTTTGCTCTGCAGCTGTTCAGCACGCTAATTGAAACCCACTGCATCTCTCCTTGTTCGGCCATTTATTGACGTTTAAGCTCATTGAAGAGATACTTGGTTGTGTGAGTTGTTCGTCGAAATGACTCAATGTGTTTGGCTGTCAGAAAATCATGCTTCTATGTACATGGCTGCCCATTGAGGATGATGAATGCATTTGCAACTCGAAAGGAAAGGAAAACTGTGATCATATTGTGGGTCGCCATACGCCGGAGGCAGGAATGCCATCAGCATAGGGCCCAGTGGAATGGCCGATTTCGTGTACCATGCTCCGAGTTTTAATTTTAACTTGCGCGCGGCAGCGTAAAGCCGAATCAGAAATAAGAAGCTTTATTAATTTCTCGCGTTTGTGGTGAAATTACTATTTCAAAATGCAATTGCATCGATTGTTGGGGACAATCTGCACATCAATCAAGAGGAGCATGAAGCGAGAGAGAGTGGATCAGCAAAATAGAAGAACTCAGCTGTAAGCTTGGAATTGAGCAAAGGCAAGGTATAGTCGGAGTGAAGTGGCTGCCCATCGTTCTCCGGTACGTCCTCTTTTTAGTTTTCCTGCAATTTTGTAACACCCGTCCCCCCCCCCCTCTGCCCACCTTGCCGTTCTATTACCCCTTGGGGCCAAAATTTTGTCACGATGACCAGGAAGTAAACTGCGGCTGGGACAGGCATGAGCTGGCTTGGGGAAGAAAACAGAAAAACGGGGCTGGTTCACTATCGCAGGCGAGTGGCCGCGTCCCAGTGTCTACTGTCTGCAATAACCTCAAAACATTCCAGCAATACTAGCTGTCTCTGTCCTTCCAAACGAGGGCCGACTAAGCTTATTGGTTGGTCAAAACGCAGCCGAGAATGTTTATTGCTGGGTCGGTCGCTTACAACAGGCAGCCCAGCCACGGCAGTACCTCCAGCCTCCCCTGTAGAATGTTTGCGCCAGGTGTTCAATCATCACGAGAGACGCCATGCATCTAAACCCGACCCTAATTGGATGTACAGGGGAGTTTGGGAGGTTCAGGAGATGTCTTCCGGAGCGAAGGTAGGCGTAGTTTGTTTTATTAACGAGTGAGTGAAATATTCAATCCTGTGCACGCAAATTCTTTCTGTTTCTCTGCCACGATGTCCGATAATAACAGCTGTAACCTGTTTTAACGTTATCTTAGAACGAAGTTCATCAAGTGTTGATGTTTTGCTGAACGCCGTCAATTGATGAAGGATATTGCACATCCTTCATTGTCCACCGTTGATTTAATGCATTGTCTATTTTTACAATATTGTCGTTTAACAAGTCCGAGAATATCCTATCACTTCAATAGTATAGAGCACTCAAATATTTCAGGAACATTCGACTCGTCGTTTCATACACAAGACCTCATCATTTAACAGCCTAGATTTTGTGTTCTTTCGGAGCCAATGAAGATCACAATTTTAAAATCCTAGAACTGCATCATTTATGAAATTGGAATACAGCTGAGTGAAGTCGCTCATTTTACTCGCTGAGACGCATTAAATTCAGCCCACAAGTTTAAAACCTCAATTCCGCACCTTTAGAACCTCGTTCTTTCCACATGTGATGATTTCTCATTCAATGTATTTTTCATTTACATCCTAGAACCTCCCCTACAAACCACAATGTACCTTGTTCCACAACCTTCGGTCTCATATTCCAATTATATAAACATCATGGTGTCATAATCTGGAAACCTCATTAATTTAACAAAAAGCTGGAATTCTTCAGTTCACCACTCCAATGTAAAAGCTGTTCATTCGACATCCTGGAAAATGTCCTCAATGCAAGAAGTAGGCCATTAAACACTTGTAAGGGAAAATTGCTTCCGTGGCAACTCGGGATATGATTGTGGACAAAGCTTTGGACGGGAAATTGGAGAACTAAGTCCCCATCTCTTACATGTGCTTTTTAATCACCACTTAGTCAGCTGGGGGCCCCGTGAGCTACGGTATTATATACAGTGTGGCAGTTGCCAGAGGAGGGGAAAAAAAAACCAGATTGGAAGGGAAAGGCCCAATTCTTTCTCTTTTTCCTGTTTACCGTGCAGACGAGGTTAAATTTTAGTCCAGCGGCAAGCTTCCTTACTTTCAGCAACGTACGCCATTAAAGTGGCACGATAGCAGCTTGCGTAAATGGTAATGTCTAACGCTGTTCGAGGTTTATTTTAGCACTCCAGTCGTGTTCATCCTTTACGTCGATTATTATTCCATTCCTCCACCACGATTGGGAACTGTTCGCTGATGAGATTCCAATTCCTGCTTTTCCTCTAACTCTCCAGGCTGAAAAGTTATTGTGAAAGGAAAACTCCATTTCACCGTGTAGCTTTATTTTTCCACTTTTTGGTTTTCCTGATAATTTTTGAAATCTAAAACTTATTTGATGATTCGAGGCCCAAATGTTTGAACCTTGAAATCTGCTCCAAATTTATCTCTTAACCTATTTGTAATCATCAACATGTGTGTCCATTGTTTGCCGCGCCTTCGATACAGGTCGTTGTTATGTTTTTACTGACAGTTATTACTTCCCCAAGACCGGTCGTTTGTTTTTGTTTTTTGCCTGGAACACATCAATTTTCTTTCTCTGTCTGTTTAAGCCATTGTGGCCATATCAGTTCAAACCCTCCAATGTGAGTGAAATCAAGTGAAAGCAGATGTGGAATGTTTGGAAATCCCTTGTAAATGAGATGACTTTTTTAATCATTTTTTTTTAGAAAACAACATGGCAGCTAAATGAGAGTTAGACCTTATAATGTTACATTGCAGGATAAATTGCTTAACCTTTCTTTCCCTGTAAGAATTGATGTGCAATAATAGCAGGCCAAGAGACCCTCACACGGAGCCACACAGTGCAGGTAAAGACGAACCACAAAGTAGATGAGGAAAAAAGAAGAAAAGGAAAGCCTTTCTTTGCCTCTCCCTTTGCCTCTCCCTCTGGACTCTCCACTTAACTGAACTCAGCAAAGGTCTTCAGGCACCTCATATCCATCGAGACCACTTTCGGCTGTTGTGTACATTGTTCTTGAAGAAATGTTATCACCCATACTTCAGAGGTTATTCCCAAGATCTCAGTGGATTTTCATCTCTCACACAGAGAACATACCCTGAGGTATTAACATCACTTAGAGAGTGTTTGAAGCTTTCTTCCTTAGACCACTTCTATTGCCAACTTTCACTATCCGGCCTCATGCACACGAGCTCCTGCTGAAATATGACTCAGGCTGCAATCTGCACATGGAGTATCCTTCACGAGCTAAGACTTGACGTTCTAATTGCTTGTCATGATATTTCCTTCCCAGGAGCCAACAGTAAACACCATTCATTCATTTCACCACAATGATATCCCCACCACTATACTTGTATAAGTCCTTCTGCAGGTGTGGCACTTATGATTCCTTGCACAACAACTAATCACTGTGGACAAAATCATTCACGATCATGGACTGTACCACCGAGTGATTCATTTCCACAATGTCACAATGTTGCTTGTTATTTAATTTATACCCAGATGTTCCTCTTTTGAATAATCTTTAATACAATGGAGCAATGCATGTACATTTCGATTTATCCGCCCGATCACACCACGTGCCTTCTGTTGATCGGGTGCATTAGCAGGTACAATCGTCTGGATGGCAGAAAGGCCATTGTTTTTTGTGGATTATGCGTTGTTACCATGCGAGACATAGTCTGCGACTGATGCTCACCATTACAGTCCAGAGGTACAATTTAAATTAAAATGATGAATGTGGCCATCATTGGTTACATATTTATATGGTATGCCATCTTGATGAGAGCAAATAAGCCCAAATTCAGGACGGCATTCCATTGAAGTCATGGGACTCACTCCTATGGATGGGGTCCAATTGTCTGACGATGCCTTCTGATCTTTCGGGGTTAGAATGTGTGTGTTTTGATTGACCATGTGCTTCAGCCTTTGGGCTTGGGACATGTGTATGCCAGTGGGACAGTCTTGTTGGAATGTGCACTTTGGCCATGGGTCAAGGTGCACGTCCCAAGCTGTTTAAAATGTTTTTCTTTTTTTTTTTAAATAAAAAGGTGTCTTCATTAGAGGTAAATAAGCATGAAATCCAGATAACAGCGCTGTTTGATGGTTAACCATGGTGCCCATTAATTTCTATCCGTTTGACATGAGTCGCTGGGCTGAAGCCTCCAGGTCGGAGGGGGACGCCTTGGTGTATGCTTGCGCAGGACTTTACATCCATTGGAGATCAGTGATCACCATCACACTCCACACATTTCAATTTATCTGTGCCCATCGCACCACGTGCCTTCTGTTGATTGGTTTGCATTAGTGTGAACTATCGTCTGGGTGGCAGACAGGCCATTGTTCTTTTTGGCTTGTGCGGTGTTACCATGTGAGATGTAATCCGTGGTTGATACTCACCATTACAGACAGGAGGTATGATTGAAATTAATATAAAATATATTGTACGTAGAGAAGTAGAAAAACAGGAATTAATTCCTGCGTGGGGGCTCGTGTGAAAACAGAGTCTGGCGATATATCAATATACCGGTTGTATCAATATCATTTTTCATATCGATATACCGTATTGGAATTCTGAATATACCGGTATACGAAAAAAAAATCGATATGAAAAAAAAAACCCAGTATATCACCAACAAATCGAAGAAAGGTGTTTACAATCTTTAAATATCGTACATGATTTTAAAAGCTTTGATGCATCTCGGCTAAACATGGAACAGGAACAGTGAAACGTATGACGTCCAGACGTACCAGGAAGTAAGTGCAGTTGTTAACTTTAACCCTCAGCATCCGAGCTCAATGGCTCCGTACAAGTATCACGTTTTTCTTTGCCCTTCTGGCTGGTTTTAAAGCAATTGGTTAGTTATATGAACCGGGTGTGCTATAAAATCCTGTGCCGAGTCAGTGATCCGCGATAGCGATACTTGGTATGAAAGTGATACTGTTCCTGAACTAGTTCTCATTCCAGAATAAGATTAGTCCCTCATCTGCATGTACAATAGAGTTACAGCCACCACCCATTGTTTAGAACAGGGTTCCCAAACCCAGGTCGTGACCAAACTTGAACCCCCCCCTCAAAAAACTGGAATTTTGAGGGGGTTATGTCAAAAGCATTTTCTCTGACAATTTTTATCATAGGTACACTAGGTACCGTATCATTTGGTTGCGAGGCAAATGTGATTTCAAATTTTGGTCATGGACAAAAAAGTTTGGGAAACCACTGGTTTAGAGGGATGGGGGGAGGAAAACTGCATTGAAGTTTAGGTGTTTCATTTCCATAAGTAATATGCCTGGTCCCCTGAGTCTCAACTCTCCAACTTTCGTGTTTTAGTCTATCATTCCATCTTTCAACCTTCTTTAACTCCACTATCCATCCATCGCCGGTCCCTTGCCCTTTAACTTCCAAAAAGTAACTCACGAAACTCCTCAGTCCTCATGATCCTTCCCTTTTTGCCGTTCAAACCCCGTAATTCCCATGGGAAACTTCCCTCACCTGAATCCACCCGTTCGTTCCTCCATCTCGAAACTCTCTCGTCGTCCTTCCACCTCCCAATCCCCACTTCCCACCATATCCCCTTCAAACGTCCCTGTTCATTTTAATTTTTTTTCCAGTGATTCTTCACCATTGAGAGATCGAGCCAAAAACTATATCGAGCACAATATCTCAAAAGGTTATGGATGGTTCATACGAAAACTTGGTGGACAGTTTGCGAGTGCCACTCGGATGAATTGCTTCAAATTTGGTGAAGATCTGAATCAGATCTTTATGCGAGAGTTATTTAATTTTTAACTGATCTTCACCATTGAGAGATGGGTTAAAAATGAAATTGCATAATATCTCAAAAAGTTGTGACTGATTTGGATGAAACTTTGTGAGCGTTGGGTGTGTAAAAAGGACTATTTGATTCAATTTTGGTTGAGATTCAAATCTGGATACGCAGAATTTTTCAGACGATTCTTCACCATTGAGAAGCCAAAAACTATGGAGAGCATAATATCTCTAAATTGTTGTCAACTTGTGACAAAAACTAGGTGGATGAGTTGGTTCGGTAACAAGAAACAAGCCGATTCGATTTTGGTTCAGATCCGGATTCAAAATCCGGCCTATCAGTTGGATACAAATGTAAACTGTTCAGCCTGGCAGAGTTATGTGCTCTACCAAGTGCCGTTGCATTTCGCCAAGTGTCGCTCTATGAGTGATTTTTCATTTGAGGTGTTTGTTTGTTTTTCTGCTCTGCACTCTTGCACCACAAAACTAAATTAGCTAAAACTGCAGCTTGTGCTCAGGGGTGAAGGTTTAGAAGTTGGTGGGAGTGGATGAAAGGATTGAGGGAAGTGAGGGATTTGGTTTGAGTGGAGGTATGTAAAGGTGTAAAAAGGCAGTGGGAAAAAGAAAATAAGTGAGGGTGGATAAAGACTTTGAAGGGAAATGTGTGAAGGGATCGAGGGAATGGGAGAAGGGTTGAGTGGAATGTCATTGAGGGTTGCTGAGTAATAGATTAAAGAGTGTCGGTTTGCAGGTGTTAGTGTAGTGGGCCATCTCATGTATATTAGGCAGCTTCGTAATAATGTATACATATTGTTATGTGGAAGGGGGTGGGGGTCCATAGTTGGACTTCATAAGTCAAGTATGGTCTGTGTGTGTCGAGAAGTTCGATTGTCATGTAACAGGGACCTGTCAGAGTAAGTCTTTTGCTGCACGTGACACTGATGAGGCAGCATATGTAATTTATAGCAAGATAGACAGAGTAAGGTTGTAAAATGTCTGACCTTCTGAAAGGCGAGGCCAGGCAAGGAATTGGAAGTTTCGAGGCACATTGAAGCGGCTCGAGGACCATCAAAATCTGTCTGGCCATTGTGTGCGAGCCACGGCAGTGAAATGGGCAGTGGAGCCCGGAAGAGGACTGGAAGACTTTTTTTAAAAAAAATTGTCGCACCCATAGGTGCGGCCAGCCGAATATGGACCTACCACAATTATCGGGAAACGAATAACGGAGCCTGCAGCAGGAAAAACGTGGGCCTGAAGTACGGAGGGCAGGCCAGGGGGCCGGAGTTGGGAAAGAGTTTGGGACAGAGTCACAGGGACTGGAGCTGGACACGCACAGAGAGTTGGAGGCTGGAGCTGACTTTAAGGCATTATCATCTCTCGCATTCCCTCTGTTTCACCGTCATCTTTTCTCTCCTGGTCTTCCACCGCATCATCTTCTTCTGCCATCTTTGACCACATCTTCATTCTTTTTTCTGTCTTTGACTGGATCGTTCCTGCAACACTGCCCGTCTGTGCAGTACTTTGCCTGTGCACCAGTGACCTGCATATTACCAGTTGCTTTTGCCAATCCAAGTCCTTGCTTGCCCCATTTCTCTTCATGTGAATTGGTATTCTTGAATTGGTATTCCCTCCTTAGCAGGGAATATTTATTATTCCTTGTCCTTAAGTTTGTGTGCCCCCTCATTCATATCTGTGTCCATTGATCATTTGGTCCATACCGTTTTCAATAGCGTCTCGTTTTCCCTCTTCCCTTTACTTTTCTCACAATAAACACCCTTATAATTATAATTATAAGAGACATCTTCCTACCCGTTTCCTTTCGATGTGTTCTTTCCGCCTGTTCGTTTTTATTTGGGTGACCTTGGGGAATGGTAAAGAAGAATAATTAAACGCAGCGAGAGATCGTTTGGTTATTTCCTGGGATGAAAGGTTCCAGCGTTGAGGAATACTGTGTAGACATCATCACCATCACCACCATCACCACCATCACCACCATCACCACCATCACCACCATCACACCATCATCATCATCACCATCACCATCATCACTTTTCCATGCTTGCATGTGTAAGCCATGGTTCACCGAATGGCTGCTTTCCAACTGCATGATCCCTTGCTGGCCCTCTTGTTTGGCCTTCAACTCTCAGATTGTCTCTCAGCAACAAATCCCATGGACAGCCTCCAGCTCCCTTCCATTCACATTCATATTTATACACCTCTTCACACAACTGCCCACGCCCATCCTTTCCACATGTCAGAACCACCCTCACCTACCCCTACGCATAACCTCACTCATGCTTTCTATACCTAACCTATTCTTAATTCCACATTTGGTTTCCTATATCCTTCAGGTCACATTACGCATCCATCTCACCATTTATTTTTCATTTCGTTCACACCTCCGTTCATCCTCCTTTTTGATCACCATGTTTCACTGCCAATAACATCACGCTTCTAACATAAGCTGCATAAAGTTTTCCCTTTAATCGGAGAGAGGTCCCTTTTGATGTCAATCGGGGTAACAGCTCCCTAAACCTTCTCCAGCCACTTCTAATTCTTGCATTCACTGCTGCCTCCACACCATCACCTGCACCAATCATTATCACCAAGATAACAGAATTTATCTTCACATTCCAGAGATGTATCTGCATAAACTAACCTTTCCACTCTAACTGGAGCCACTTGTTTACCTGTGTAAACAGCACATTTGAAGTCAGGTACCACCTGCAGTCTCCCCTGATGCCACTACTCCTCTTGTGCACCCAGAAGTTGCAGGAGTTGGCACAATATTGAATTGCTACCTACACCTTTCTATAGACAGGACAGGGCCACCTCCCTCTTTTTCCACACTTCTTTCTCCCAACGACGAATAAGTACTTTTGTTTTCACTGTATTCACTTTCAGTCCTATGGCCTCCATACCCTCCTTCCATACTGTATATTTATCCATTACCTCTTCCACATTGTTGGCAGCCAGCACTTGGTCATCAGCATACAGGAGTTCCCAAAGTAAGCCTCCTCTAAATTCCTGTGATATAGCTTCAAGAACCATGATGAACAGGATTGGACTCAAGACTAAACCCTCAAGACTGAACACCCACTTTCACTTCAAAATCCTCACTCTTGCAGTCCATTTACCCTCACAGAGGTTTTTGGGCCATCATACATTGCCATGACTACCCTAACTCACCAATCCTCCACACGTAACTTTCTCATGGACCATTGCACCACTTCCTGAGGCACCCTATCAACACCTTCTCCAACTCCACAAATATAAAGTGCAGTTGTCTCTTCTCCCAGATATGTTTTCCTGTAATTGCTCTATCGTGCCCTTTCTGGAATGAAACCAAATTGCATTTCATGTATATTAACACTCTGTCTTATCAGTTTATCCATGACTCTCTGACCACGTTTATGGAATTTTCTGATTTGTCCTATTAACCAACCTGGTGGTAAATCCTGTTACTCAATCTGTAAGAAACAATTAATTCACTGTCCACAACGAAAAATACATTTGATCAGAGAACATTATTTTGTGGTACCACGGAGTCCAAAACACTGAGATGGTAAACATCCCAATGATTTGCACTAAGCTAAGTTTACATTTTCTGACATTTATATGCTTTCGTGGGAGTGGAGAGGGCTGGGGGATTCAAAGGGAGAGAGAACATGGTGACTTTCAGCTGGCCTTGGTGAGAATCAGACAAAATACTAAAAAGCAGACAACCAAAAGGAGTACAGGATAAGACCGTAGGTTATAGGTCTTTCAAAGAAATGAATATAAGGAATTGTGTATATAAAAGGCAGCGAGTACATGGGTCTGATAAGCATTAGGCAAAATAACTCAAACTGCAATACGTGTCCACTGGGCGAAAGAGAATGACATAATCATGGCAAAAGTTACAGTGCCATCAACCAGGCCACCCTGTCTCATAGTAAGACATTCCCCCCATCAACACCCAGACAAAAGGGAAACACAATTGACAGCCAATTCGACTATAGCATAAATATTAAATTTATAAAGCACCAGCAACAATTATGATTGAGAGTACATGAATATAATTATTTTCCTTCCACACCACCTTCTTTCCATGGTCCAGCAACTTCAGGTCCTATATAGCTGCCCCAAACTAAGGCATCACCTCCCTTTATAAATATTCACTATTACACTCTTCAACCAGTCATTTGGGACAGATGTCTCCCTTATAATTGCATTTACCAATTTCGTGATTAAATTCACTCCAATATCACCAGATGCCTCAGCATCTCTTGATCAATACCAGTGCTGCTCACCGCTTTACCATTCTTCATTTCATCGATGCTTTCTTCGCCCATTCATTCTTTATCTCAGGTGGTGGCCCTAAACCGGTACTACTCCTCCAGAATATCCCTGTTCCAAGGGAACTCCTCATTTAGCAAGTGCTCGTAGAACTCCTCCAAGCATTTCTAATCTCCCCGTGGTCAAGCGGTACATTTCCCATATCATCCTTCACACATTGTTCTCCCTATGAGATCCTTATTTTAACTTATCATTTGCTTTGCTTTCCTAAATATGTCCCTCTACTATCTGCATTATTATCACATCTGAAACCGAATCCTGCACTTATTTTTTTGCTTTGTAAACTTCCCTTCTTTCTCTACATTTTGCCACTAAGTTATTCCTCCTGATTCCCTCCCTTTTTCCAAATCCTAAACGGTCTTTTTTATTCTTGAATCACCCTATCCACCTCATTGTTTCCACACCATGTAACCTCATGTCTAGCTGGGCCCTTCGTCCAGCCACATGTCTTATCAGTAGCACGCAACAACCCATCTTTTAAAGAGTCCCAACAGCTATCTACATCCTCTCTTACCATGGAGTTTCCAAGATTCATTTCCAAAAGTTCCCTATAGAATGTCTCTTACATTCTGATCTCTTACTTTCCATTCTCTTCTCCTTGAAACATAAGGTTTCCTCTTTTTCCTGCTCCAATTTAACTTTACATCATACACTAGTTTAGCCTATGCTGTAACACATATTCTTCTCCACCTATTGTTTTTCACATCCTCAACCAACTTCCTGTCTAATCTCTGAACTAGAAAGTAGTCTATCTGGCTCTTTTATACATCCTAACTCATAAGTGATCAGTCTGCTCGGCCTCTTCTTAAACGTTGTGTTGCAGCCGACCTATCTAAAGCATCCCCAAACTCGTGTTCTTCGCACCTTCAGTGTTTCTAACTCCAAAACCTGACCCACCATGCACACCCTCATATCCTGACAACTCTCCAACATATCCATTCAAATCCTCTTCTAATCAACCTTCTCTCTCTCTCTCTCTCTTCTCTCTTCTCTCTTCTCTCTCTCTCTCTCTCTCTCTCTCTCTCTCTCTATAATCCCTGAAACAACATGAAAAAGTGTGTTCCCAAAACTCATCCTCCTCCTCCTCACTTAATCCTGTCTGTGGGGCGAATGTTGGTGCTCTTGTTAATATACGCTTATCAAAACAACAGCTTTAGGACTATAACTCTTGCATTTACCCTCCAAACCTCCAACACCCTCTCCACCCACTTCTTCAGCCACCGTAATCCCAACACCACCAGTTCCAGAGTCACAACCTATCCAAAATAATGTATACCTATAATTTCTACCTGTAACCATTTTCACAGCACCTCCCCTCCACCCTGTTTCTTACACACAGCATATTTCACTCTTCTGCAGCTCAAAGTTTCCACGATCTCACCAGCTCTGCCACGCATCGTACCAACATTCAGATTAGCAACTCTTAATACCTATCTTGTCATGCTGAGTGGATGCCTTAGCATGACAGGTTTGCTCCCATTTGTAATTTGTACAGCCGTAGATTTGAAGAGAGGAAAGTGAGGGAACCTGAGTATGAAAGCCACCTGCCATGGTACATGCCACAGCAACCCCAGACATCAGCATGTTTACATGACCTAATGCCGTAACACCAGCAGTCCAGTGGCCTCATGGGTGATGCATCCAGCATGCTTCAGGGACACCCATCCATGCGCGACATGCACAAAAGCAGATGGGTATTTTATGCCTGCTGATAGAGCAGCCTACAGAATGCTATGACTGGGTTTGGGCTCCTGTACCATCAGGCAGTAAGTGCCAACCTGTTAAGACACACACCCTGTACCCTCTGGTGAATGCAGCAACACTGTCCAGTGTCACCACAGCAACTAACCCAGATGGGGAAGCATAAACTCAGGTCCCCATTTCGCAAAAGGTGTGTTTGAGGCTCGATTTTTGTGGCCGGATGCCCATCCTGACGCCACCACAGTATCAGCTGTGGGCCAAGCCTTTGTCTAAAGACATACGCTACAAGGCAGCAGGGGGATTTGCGATCAGAGTTCCTTCTCCTAGGTGGACTGCCTAACAAGGATAAAGAGCTCCACCTGCCCTGGTTGTATTGGTGAGTGCTAAAGCATATCCTCGTGCTGGAGGACCATGCACACTACACCTCCAGGGTACCCACCTGCTCAGAGATCCTCCAGACATTTAGCCAGTGCCCCCAAGAGCATAGTTATCATGGTGCACAACGAGGAGGTAGTCTGGAAGTCTTGGCAAGGGTAGAGGCGATGTACCGGAAGGAAAGACTTACACAGATGGCCTTCTTTTCGCTCACAGAGCTATCCGGCGGCCATAGCTAAAAGCAAGAATGGTAAACCACAACTCCTCTTACTACAGCACTAGATGCATACACCTGCCCTGTGGGAAACCACCACATTATGTATGTTATGTTTGTTGGGGGAAGTGGGGTTAGATATTATCATAGAGCAGTTAGGAATGTATAGATGAACATGGTCGCATGTATGGTAGTTTGCCAATCTCGATGTAATAAGTAGAGACACGTCAGCTGAAGAATGTCTTGTTTGCATGTGTGCCATAAAAGGGGGGGGGGGGGTGCGTGGTAATAATTAGTTTGGGATTATGATGAAGGAAATTGTGCATATAACCTCTATGTAAGCCTCTACCGGGGGTGGGCGCCGGGAGACTTTGCAAAGGAAGAGAGGGGCAGAGCCTGGATCGCCTCCAAGGGCGGAGTTTTTGTTGCGCCGGGAGAAGAGGGAGGAACTGATGGGCGGTTGGGTGTATAAGTGAGCGGGTTGGTCTGGCAAAAAGGGTGAACACAAAGAGAGTCAAATTCGGAGGAGAAAAGGGAATGTTGGAGAAAAAGGAGAGTACTAAGAGAGTCTGAGGAGGTCGTCCTAGCCTTTTCATCATTCCTGCCTTGCCCGTTCATTGACCTCCCATGTGCCTTCGTCTTCTCGTCATCCTGCCATCACCTCGTCATCTTGCTCATCATCGCATCACTGGCTCGTGGCTGCTCCGTGCTCATCCTTCTACCCACTACCACCAGAGCTGAGTCCCCGGTTTTGTCCCTTTCCTGTCTGTGATCGAGTCTGGAGTGAGTCACCTTAGTTATTTAGTTTCTTTTATTCAATTGTGCATAAATTATTTATATTCGATTCCATGTTCCCCTTTCTTCCACCACTACCCGCCGTCGTCTCGTTGCGATCACCATCCACTGGTTTTTCTCTTTGGTGACGGGAAATAAACCCGTTGGTTTTAAAAAACCCAACCCGTGCGCGCGTTGTTCCCCTAATCAGAATGTCATTTGAGGAGCAAAAAGCTAGTTTGGCTCATCCGTCCAGCATTGGTGCTAATTGACCTGCACACAACAGTATGTATTACATTGGCCTGCAAAAGTGTTCACCCTCCTCTAAAGTTTTCACATTTTGTGGTCACCTTAGCATATTTTCATGATGCTTTCAAATCGAAGTTAAATACAAGAGTCTTCATTAACTACTCCAAAGTGAGAAAGCAGAAAAAAAATGCAGATAAAATGTGAATAATTTCGATTAACAGAGAAAATCAGACTATTCTCAGTTGCATAAGTATTCAACTCCTTTGCCTAATTAACCCTACATCACTTCAGGAGCAAATTATTTGTTTGAAAGGTTACAAAATAAGTGTAACAGGTTTTACCTCTATGTAATCAGCAGTTGAACTTAAAAAAATATGCTCCCCCACTTACCTGGCGCATCTCACTTGGTCAACCAACAAGGCAAACAGGAAGACCAAGGAGCTTCAAATAAGTCAGACATAAGTGGTGGAGAAGCACCCTTCAGATGAAGGAAAGAAGAAGATTGAACGTCATTCATTATCCTTTGTGTGCAGTGAAATCCATCATTAAGAAGTGGAAGATGTATCATACCACACAGACTCACCCAGATCAGGTCGCCCATCCAAACTCAGCAGCCGGGCAAGCACGAAACTTGTTTGGGATTCACTGTAAATCAAACAATGACTTTGAAAGATCTGCAAGGCTCTTTGTCCGAGATGGGGGTCAGTGTTCATCAATCAACAATATCCCTTCCCATCACAAAGCTGGACTCATGACAGGTGGCAAGAAGAATGCATAACTGAAAAAGATGCATCTAAACGCTCACATGGAGTTTGTGAAAAAGCATCTTAACGATACTGCAGGCATGTGGATAAACGTTTGGGGTCAGCCGAGACAAAATTGAACTTTTTGGTGAAAGTTCAAAGCGATGTTTCTGGCGCAAGCCCAACGCTGCACATCCCCCAGTCAACACCATCCCTACTGTAAAGCATGTTGGTGTCAGCATCATATTATGTCTGTTTTTCATCAGCAGCAACTGGCAAGCTTGGAGGACAATGGATGGACGGTGCAAAGTACAGGAGAATCCTTGATGAAACCTGCTTGAATCACCCATGAATCTGAAACTGGGTGGAGATTCACATTTCAGCAGGACAATGATCGAAGCACAAAGCTAAAGCAACATTGGAGGAGCTGAATAAGAAGAAAATCAATGTTCTTTTGAGTGGCTCAGTTAAAATCCTGACTTAACCCAATTGAACATTTAGGCGAGACTTGAAAATTGCAGTCCATTGACGATCCCATCAAACTTGGCAGAACTAGAGCAATTTTCACGTGAAGAATGGGCAAAGATTTCACCATCTCACTGTGCAAAGCTGGTTAGAGACCAATTCCAAAACACAGCAGAGCAGTCATTGCTGCAAAAGGTGCTTCCAACAAGTACTGACTAAGGGGATGAATACTTTTGCAACCAGTGTATTGTGATTTTTATGTGTTTTTGCAGGTATTCCTGACATATAACCTCCTTCACCTCCAACAGTGTTCAGTTTCATCTCTTCATTTATTAATACAAAAATTCATTTGGAAAAATTGTTTCTGCATAATTCGTAATTCATCTAAATGTGGTATGATTGATCAGCGGTGAATACTTTTGTAGGCCACTGTAATAATATATATATATATATATATATATATATATATATATATATATATATATATATATAATATATATATATAATATATATTGTTACGGATCTGGAAACCATAAGCATTCAACATACGGATGTCCCATAAGTCAGTTATGTCGTTAAGTATGTGTGCAGTCAGATCCCTTTCCTTTTGTCTAGTGGGAGAATCAAGGCATGTGTTGCGATTTCTTTTTATTCGGTTATTAAATCTTTACATCCAACAAACCCTCCAACAAGCCATCTAACAACCATCCCATCTGCATGACCCCTCGGCCCATCACAATCCAACACCAACCAGCTGCCTTCTCGCACCTGACGTGCCAAGGCAAGATCTCGCGGTTCCGGTTTCTCGGCTCCCACGAACGTTGTAACTCTTTCACGACAACCTTTGCAACATTGATACTGTTACTCGTTCAAGTATGAACCCGCGTGGAAGAGTGGCTGGGGTTTCCCGGCAGGGGCCGTTGCAGCATTGATACTGTTAACTCTTCAAGTATGAACCCTGAGAGGTGGTTTCCGGAGGCTGCGCGCGTTGAAGATGTGGACGTGGCTGGTTTCCCGGCAGGGGCCGTTGCTAGCTTGATACTGTTTACTCGTAAAGTATGAACCCGCGTGGAAGAGTGGCTGGGGTTTCCCGGCAGGGCCAAGGCCCGCCCGAAAGGTATGCCGTGGGACCCTGTCCAATCAAAGGCGGACAGCGAGGTGTGTTCACCAAGGCCCCTCCCCGCGGAGGAGGTCCATAAATTCCCCGAGCACTCTCGAGGCAGGAGTCTTTTGGGGGTCTTGGAGGGGTCGTTTTTGGGGTCTTGAAGGGTCTTTTTGGGGTCTTGAAGAGTTTTTGGTGGGTCTTTTTGGGAGAGTTTGAGGGTTTTTGCTGTCACGAAAGGGGTTTTTGCTGTTACGAAGGTCGTCAAGGAGGCGAACGTGCCTCTGCTGGCCCCCCAAAAGGAAGGAAAGAGCAACCCCGACCCCCTCTGTGGACCCCGCTACTCACCACCCAGCTCCGCCACGAACCTCGAGTCCACACGTGCAACTGGGGACCAAACAGCGACTGTTGTGAGGTGCCGCAGCACGGAGTACTTTCTCGACGGCTAGGTACCAACCGAACTCTGACCCCCAGCTTTGTCTCTCTCCCAGCTGCGAGGGTCAATAAAGAAACTCTGGGTTCATTTTCATTTGTGTGTGTGTCTGCGTGTGGGCACGTCTTTAAGTAGAACTGAATAAGTGTTTTTGGGTCATTGTAAATACTTCTTGCATATTCGCGTTTAGTCTTGCTTTGTCTTCATTTACTGTAAATAAAACTTGTT
>CM068955.1:112598739-112610394 GCA_035128595.1 Eptatretus atami
TGATGGTGATGGTGATGATGATGATGGTGGTGATGGTGGTGATGGTGGTGATGGTGGTGATGGTGGTGATGGTGGTGATGGTGATGATGTCTACACAGTATTCCTCAACGCTGGAACCTTTCATCCCAGGAAATAGCCAAACGATCTCTCGCTGCGTTTAATTATTCTTCTTTACCATTCCCCAAGGTCACCCAAATAAAAACTGAACCAGGCGGAAGAACACATACGAAAGGAAACGGGTAGGAAGATGTCTCTTATAATTATAATTATAAGGGTGTTTATTGTGAAGAAAAGTAAAGGGAAGAGGGAAAACGAGACGCTATTGAAAACGGTATGGACCAAATGATCAATGGACACAGATATGAATGAGGGGGCACACAAACTTAAGGACAAGGAATAATAAATATTCCCTGCTAAGGAGGGAATACCAATTCAAGAATACCAATTCACATGAAGAGAAATGGGGCAAGCAAGGACTTGGATTGCACAAAGCAACTGGTATATGCAGGTCACTGGTGCACAGGCAAAGTACTGCACAGGACGGGCAGTGTTGCAGGAACGATCCAGTCAAAGACAGAAAAAGATGAAGATGTGGTCAAAGATGGCAGAAGAAGATGATGCGGTGGAAGACCAGGAGAGAAAAGATGACGGTGAAACAGAGGGAATGCGAGAGATGATTAATGCCTTAAAGTTCAGCTCCAGCCTCCAACTCTCTGTGCGTGTCCAGCTCCAGTCCCTGTGACTCTGTCCCAAACTCTTTCCCCCACCTCCGGCCCCCTGGCCTGCCCTCCGTACTTCAGGCCCACGTTTTCCTGCTGCAGGCTCCGTTATTCGTTTCCCGATAATTGTGGTAGGTCCATATTCCGGGCTGTCGCACCTATGGGTGCGACAATTTTTTTTTAAAAAAAGTCTTCCAGTCTTCTTCCGGGCTCCACTGCCCATTTCACTGCCGTGGCTCGCACACAATGGCCAGACAGATTTTGATGGTCCTACCGAGCCGCTTCAATGTGCCTCGAAACTTCCAATTCCTTGCCTGGCCTCGCCTTTCAGAAGGTCAGACATTTTACAACCTTACTCTGTCTATCTTGCTATAAATTACATATGCTGCCTCATCAGTGTCACGTGCAGCAAAAGACTTACTCTGACAGGTCCCTGTTACATGACAATCGAACTTCCTCGAAACACACAGACCATACTTGACTTATGACAGTCCAACTATGGACCCCCACCCCCTTCCACATAACAATATGTATACATTATTACGAAGCTGCCTAATATACATGAGATGGCCCACTACAACTAACACCTGCAAACCGACACTCTTTAATCTATTTACTCAGCAACCCTCATGACATTCCACTCAACCCTTCTCCCATTCCCCTCGATCCCTTCACACATTTCCCTCAAAGTCTTTATCCACCCTCACTTATTTTCTTTTTCCCACTGCCTTTTTTACACCTTTACATACCTCCACTCAACCCAATCCCTCACTTCCCTCAATCCTTTCATCCACTCCCACCAATTCTAAACCTTCACCCCTGAGCACAAGCTGCAGTTTTAAGCTAATTTAGTTTTGTGGTGCAAGAGTGCAGAGCAGAAAAACAAACAAACACCTCAAATGAAAAATCACTCATAGAGCGACACTTGGCGAAATGCAACGGCACTTGGTAGAGCACATAACTCTGCCAGGCTGAACAGTTTACATTTTGTATCCAACTGATAGGCCGGATTTGAATCCGGATCTGAACCAAAATCGAATCGGCTTGTTCTTGTTACCGAACCAACTCATCCACCTAGTTTTGTCACAAGTTGACAACAACTTTTAGAGATATTATGCTCTCCATAGTTTTTGGCTTCTCAATGGTGAAGAATCGTCTGAAAAATTCTCGTATCCAGATTTGAATCTCAACCAAAATTGAATCAATTAGTCCTTTTTACACACCCAACCGGTCCACAAAGTTTCATCCAAATCAGTCCACAACTTTTTGAGATATTATGCAATTTCATTTTTAACCCCATCTCTCAATGGTGAAGAATCAGTTAAAAATTAAATAACTCTCGCATAAAGATCTGGATTCAGATCTTCACCAAATTTGAAGCAATTCATCCGAGTGGCACTCGCAAACTGTCCACCAAGTTTCGTATGAATCCATCCATAACCTTTTGAGATATTGTGCTCGATATAGTTTTTGGCTCGATCTCTCAATGGTGAAGAATCACTTGGAAAAAAAATTAAAATGAACAGGGACGTTTGAAGGGGATATGGTGGGAAGTGGGGATTGGGAGGTGGAAGGACGACGAGAGAGTTTCGAGATGGAGGAACGAACGGGTGGATTCAGGTGAGGGAAGTTTCCCATGGGAATTACGGGGTTTGAACGGCAAAAAGGGAAGGATCATGAGGACTGAGGAGTTCGTGAGTTACTTTTTGGAAGTTAAAGGGCAAGGGACCGGCGATGGATGGATAGCTGGAGTTAAAGAAGGGTTGAAAGATGGAATGATAGACTAAAACACGAAAGTTGGAGAGTTGAGACTCAGGGGACCAGGCATATTACTTATGGAATGAAACACTAAACTCAATGCAGTTTCCCTCCCCCCATCCCTCTAAACCAGTGGTTCCCAAACTTTTTTGTCCATGACCCAAAATTTGAAATCACATTTGCCTCGCAACCCAAATGATACTGGTACCTAGTGTACCTATGATAAAAATTGTCAGAGAAAATGCTTTTGACATGAAACCCCCCCTCAAAATCTCAGTTTTTGAGGGGGGGGGGGTTCAAGTTTGGGTCACGACCCTGGGTTTGGGAACCCCTGCTCTAAACAATGGGTGGTGGCTGTAACTCTATTGTACATGCAGATTGAGGACTAATCTTATTCTGGGAATGAGAACTAGTTCAGAACAGTATCACTTTCATACCAGTATCGCTATCGCGGATCACTGACTCGGCACAGGATTTCTAAAGCACACCCGGTTCATATAACTAACCAATTGCTTTAAAACCAGCCAGAAGGGCAAAGAAAAACGTGATTACTTGTAGCGAGCCATTGAGCTCGGATGCTGAGGGTTAAAAGTTAACACACTGCACTTACTTCCTGGTACGTCTTGACGTCATACGTTTCACTGTTCCTGTTCCATGTTTAGCGAGATGCATCAAAGTTTTAAAATCATGTACGATATTTAAAGATTGTAAACACCTTTCTTCGATTTGTTGGTGATATACTGGGTTTTTTTTTCATATCGATTTTTTTCGGTATACCGGTATATTCAGAATTCCAATACCGGTATATCGATATGAAAAATGATATTGATACAACCGGTATATTGATATATCGCCAGACTCTGTTTCACACGAGCCCCACGCAGGAATTAATTCCTGTTTTTCTACTTCTCTACGTACATATATATTTATATTTATTTCAATCATACCTCCTGTCTGTAATGGTGAGTATCAACCACGGATTACATCTCACATGGTAACACCGCACAAGCCAAAAAGAACAATGGCCTGTCTGCCACCCAGACGATAGTTCACACTAATGCAAACCAATCAACCAGAAGGCACGTGGTGCGATGGGACAGATAAATTGAAATGTGTGGAGTGTGATGAGTGATCACTGATCTCCAATGGATGTAAAGTCCTGCGCAAGCATACACCAAGGCGTCACCTCCGACCTGGAGGCTTCAGCCCAGCGACTCATGTCAAACGGATAGAAATTTTATGGGCACCATTGGTTAACCATCAAACAGCGCTGTTATCTGGATTTCATGCTTATTTACCTCTAATGAAGACACCTTTTTATATTTAAAAAAAAGAAAAACATTTAAACAGCTTGGGACGTGCACCTTGACCCCATGGCCAAAGTGCACATTCCAACAAGACTGTCCCACTGGCATACACATGTCCCCAAGCCCAAAGGCTGAAGCACATGGTCAATCAAACACACACATTCTAACCCCGAAAGATCAGAAGGCATCGTCAGACAATTGGACCCCATCCATAGGAGTGAGTCCCCATGACTTCAATGGAATGCCGTCCTGAATTTGGGCTTATTTGCTCTCATCAAGATGGCATACCATATAAATATGTAACCAATGATGGCCACATTCATCATTTAAATTTAAATTGTACCTCTTGGCTGTAATGGTGAGCATCAGTCGCAGACTATGTCTCGCATGGTAACAACGCATAATCCACAAAAAACAATGGCCTTTCTGCCATCCAGACGATTGTACCTGCTAATGCAACCCGATCAATCAGAAGGCACGTGGTGTGATCGGGCGGATAAATCGAAATGTACATGCATTTGCTCCATTGTATTAAAGATTATTCAAACAGAGGAACATCTGGGTATAAAATTAAATAACAAGCAACATTGTGACATTGTGAAATGAATCACTCGGTGGTACAGTCATGATCGTGATGATTTTGTCCACAGTGATTAGTTGTTGTGCAAGGAATCATAAAGTGCCACACCTGCAGAAGGACTATACAAGTATAGTGGTGGGGATATCATTGTGGTGAAATGAATGAATGGTGTTTACTGTGGCTCCTGGGAAGGAAATATCATGACAAGCAATTAGAACGTCAAGTCTTAGCTCGTGAAGGATACTCCATGTGGCAGATTGCAGCCTGAGTTCATATTTCAGCAGGAGCTGTGTGCATGAGGCGGATAGTGAAAGTTGGCAATAGAAGTGGTCTAGGAAGAAAGCTCAAACACTCTCTAAGTGATGTTAAATACCTCAGGGTATGTTCTCTGTGTGAGAGATGAAAATCCACTTGAGATCTTGGGAATAACCTCTGAAGTATGGGTGATAACATTTCTTCAAGAACAATGATACACACAGCAGCGCAAAGTGGTCTCGATGGATATGAGGTGCCTGAAGACCTTTGCTGAGTTCAGGTAAGTGGAGAGTCAGAGGGAGAGGCAAAGGGAGAGGCAAAGAAAGGCTTTCCTTTTCTTCTTTTTTCCTCATCTACTTTGTGGTTCGTCTTTACCTGCACTGTGTGGCTCCGTGTGAGGGTCTCTTGGCCTGCTATTATTGCACATCAATTCTTACAGGGAAAGAAAGGTTAACAATTTATCCTGCAATGTAACATTATAAGGTCTTACTCTCATTTAGCTGCCATGTTGTTTTCTAAAAAAAAATGATTAAAAAAGTCATCTCATTTACAAGGGATTTCCAAACATTCCACATCTGCTTTCACTTGATTTCACTCACATTGGAAGGGTTTGAACTGATATGGCCACAAATGGCTTAAACAGACAGAGAAAGGAAAATTGATGTGTTCCAGGCAAAAACAAAACAGAACCGGTCTTGGGGAAGTAATAACTGTCAGTAAAGACATAACAACGACCTGTATCGAAGGCGCGGCAACAATGGACACACATGTTGATGATTACAAATAGGTTAAGAGATAAATTTGGAGCAGATTTCAAGGTTCAAAAATTTGGGCCTCGAATCATCAAATAAGTTTAGATTTCAAAAATTATCAGGAGAAACAAAAAGTGGAAAAATAAAGCTACAACGTGAAATGGAGTTTTCCTTTCACAATAACTTTTCAGGCCTGGAGAGTTAGAGGGAAAAGCAGGAATTGGAACTCATCAGGAAACAGTTCCCAATCGTGGTGGAGGAATGGAATAATAATCGAGTAAAGATACACGACTGGAGTGCTAAATAAAACCTCGAACAGCGTGACATTACCATTTACCGCAAGCTGCTATCGTGCACTTTAATGGCGTACGTTGTTGAAAGTAAGGAAAGCTTGCGCTGGACTAAAATTTAACCTCGTCTGCACGTAAACAGGAAAAGAGAAAGAATGGCCTTCCCTTCCAATCTGGTTTGTTTTCCCTCCTCTGGCTAACTGCACACTGTATATATACCGTAGCTCACGGGCCCCCAGACTGACTAAGTGGTGATTAAAAAGCACATGTAAGAGATGGGACTTAGTTCTCCAATTTCCGTACCAAAGCTTGTCCACAATCATATCCCGAGTTGCACGGAAGCAATTTCCTTACAAGTGTTTAATGGCCTACTTCTTGCATTTGAGGACATTTTCCAGGATGTCGAATGATCAGCTTTTACATGGAGTGTGTGAATGAAGAGATTCCAGCTTTTTGTTAAATTATGAGGTTCCAGATTATGACACCATGATGTTATATAATTGGAAATAATGAGACCGAAGGTTGTGGAACAGGTACATTGTGGTTTGTAGGAGGAGGTTCTAGGATGTAAATGAAAAATACATTGAATGATGAAATCATCACATGTGAAAGAACGAGGTTCTAAGGTGCGGAATTGAGGTTTTAACTTGTGGGCTGATTTAATGCGTCTCAGCGAGTAAAATGACGACTCACTCAGCTGTATTCCAATTTCATAAATGATGCAGTTCTAGGATTTTAAATTGTGATCTTCTTGGCTCCGAAGAACACAAATCTAGGCTGTTAAATGATGAGGTTCTGTGTGATGAAACGACGATCGATGTTCCTGAAATATTGAGGCTCTATACTTTGAAGTGATAGGATATTCTCGGCTGTTAAACGACAATATTGTAAAATAGACAATGCATTAAATCAACGGTGGCAATGAAGGATGTGCAATATCCTTCATTCATTGACGCGTTCAGCAAAACATCACACTTGATGAACTCGTCCTAAGATACGTTAAAAACAGGTTACAGCTGTTATTATGGACATCGTGGCAGAGAAACAGAAAGAATCTTGTGCACAAGATTGAAATATTTCACTCACTCGTAATAAAACAAACTACGCCTCCTTGCTCGGAAGATCTCCCTGAACCTCCCAAACTCCCCTGTACATCCAATTAGGGTCGGGTTTAGATGCATGGCGTCCTCTCGTGATGATGAACACCTGGCGCAAACATTCTACAGGGGAGGCTGGAGGTACTGCCGTGGCTGGGTGGCCTGTTGTAGCGACCGACTCCAGCAATAAACATCTCGGCTGCGTTTTGACCAACCAATAAGCTTAGTCGGCCCTCGTTTGGAGGAACAGACAGGCTAGTATTGCTGGAATGTTTGAGTTATTGCAGACAGTAGACACTGGGACGCCGGCCACTCGCCTGCGATAGTGAACCAGCCTCGTTTTCTGTTTTTTCCCCAAGGCAGCTCATGCCTGTCCCAGCCGCAGTTACTTCTTGGTCATCGTGACAAAATTTGGCCCCAAGGGGTATAGGAACGGCAAGGGTGGGCAGAGGGGGGGGGGGGGGACGGGGTGTTACAAAATTGCAGGAAAATAAAAGAGGACGGTACCGAGAACGAGGCAGCCACTTCACTCCGACTATACCTTGCCTTTGGTCAATTCCCAAGCTACAGCTGAGTTCTTCTATTTTGCTGATCCACTCCTGCTCTCGCTTCATGCTCCTCTGATTGATGTGCAGAATTTCCCAACAATCGATGCATTGCATTTGAAGTATTTCACCACGAAACTGCGGAGAATTTAAAGCTTCTTATTTCTGATTCGGCTTTACGCTGCCGCGGCAAGTAAAATTAAACACTCGGAGCATTGGTACATGAATCGGCCATTCCACTGGGCCCATGCTGATGCATTCCTGCTCCGGCGTATGGCGACCCACCAAATGATCACAGTTTCCTTTCCTTTGCGAGTTGCAAATGCATCATCATCTCATGGGCAGCCATGTACATAGAAGCATGATTTTCTGACGCCACACATTGAGTCATCGACGAAGCACTGCACACAAACAAGTATCTCCTTCATGAGCTAAACGTCAATAAATTGGCCGAACGAGGAGAGATGCAGTGGGTTCAATTAGCGTGCTGAATGCTGCAGAGCAAATAATAATCCATTGGAAAAACCTCCCAAATCAGAATATTCAGAAAAACTTATTCAATGACAGATCTTATTCCAGAACCTATAAGACACGAAGCCCGGCAGTGTTAAGTTACAGTTTTATTACCTTTACTACCTGCTCATAAAGAGTCGATGCAAAAATAAATCATCGCTCATTTAAGTGTAAATCGTCTCTCAAGATGCAAGTGTCACATAATTTATTTAGTAGAAAAACAATACTAAAAGGTTGCAATAAATTATGACGTGGAATTATCATTCAATTCAAGCAGGTTTTACGTAATAAGATAAAATGGCGAAGAATGAAATAGCAGTGGTTGAGGATATCGGGACTTCATAATAAAGGGTGTTGTGTACGAGGCCGAGATGGACTACTCCTTTAACGGGCCAACTTATTAAAATCTTGCGGGGTCAGCCGGGAAACGTTTTCGTCCCAAGTCTTTCACAAATCAGCTAGCGAGGCTTGACATTCAACTGAAGGTGATTTGGGCAGAAATTTGTAATCTGTTCGCAGTTCCGGTGATTACTAACCTCCTCTTCATGAAGGTCACCGTGGGATCTTCAACGTCTACCAACACCCTCCAGTGCTGGCAGACTGACCCTCCGGCTTCGAGTCCTTCGAACGGATGGTGCATACAGACATCGATGCCTCACTCCGCACGCGAAATACCAGAAAAACAGTTTATAGCTGTGGACAGAATTCGAACCCAGGTTAGGCAGCTCAAAGGTAAGTGTTCATACCATCAGGTTATGCCCAATGGCTGGTGTATTCCACTTATTCCAAGCAATTCAATTGGATTCAAGAAACAAAAAAAACTGTATCATCCATTTATGCAATTACCTCATTTAGAGGAAACGTTTTTCCAACCTGTGTAGTATTTTCTGTCATATTTGGATACAAATCAGAAATACACATGAATACTGCCAACCGCTGTAAGAGAGAGAAATTTTTTCACAAGCGTGCATTACTGTGTGTGTGTGTGTGTGTGTGTGTGTGTGTGTGTGTGTGTGTGTGTGTGTGTACATGTGTGCAAGCTGCTGTTGTTCGCTGCTATCTCCACACGTGGAAGGGGTTCTGGAGGTAGAAGGGAGACCTACCGGCTACCAGGTCTCAAAGTATCCACCTCCGTTAAGTGTGTGTATGTGTATCCACGTCGACTTGATACAACACTATATAAATCACTCAAACGCGAGAAGACTGTTAGTTCTAGATAAACACTATAAATTACCATTCATTTACTGGATCCCCAAAAACGCAAAAAAAAAAAAAACCCCTTGAAAGATGAGGGTCATCATCGCAAGTGGAGAATACAGATTGAAACCATTGCCAGGTAGTATTACGGTGGCGATGAAACAAATTTATAAATGCTTTAAAAAAATTCCCATGAAAAGGCGAGGTTTTATTCTGGTATTAAACAATTCTGGATCATTGATCATTCCAAAACCCATAATAAACAGTATCCACAACATTAAAGAAAGTGTTCGATTTCTCCTAAATAACAGTTTGTTTACATTTAGCAACAGGATACTCCAGCAGACAGTTGGAATACCCAGGGGTTCAGATCCATCCCCTTTCTTTGCAAATTTATTCCTGCACATGTACGAGTCTGATTGGGTTCAGAACATGTGCAGGAATGAAATTACAACTGCGTGAAGATGTGGAAACATCTTTAGATTCATTGATGATATACTAACAATTAATGATGGGTTTGTATTTGATCAGCTTCATGAGGATTTGTATCCAAAATAGCTCGAATTAACAAAGGTAAACCAAACACACACTTCAGTTTCTTTTTTTAAATTACAAGTCGATATTAATAACAATAAATTTCACACCAAATAATTTGATAAACGAGATGCTTTTCCTTTCCACATTGTACGAATGCCTTTCTTAAACAGTAATATTCCTAAGAAGTTATTCTGTGGCAAAAGCGTCCGCAGTGAGTGAACGATTCGCTCAGAAGGACGTAGCGCGTGACCGCTATTAGTCCATGGGCCCAGGTCAGAAATTCCACTTGTCGGTACCATCTAAGGAAACCAATCCTAGTTTGATTTTTGAATTGGTGTATATATATATATATATATATCATATTTTGATGTGATAACCATTGCAGACTGGCAGCTTAATGTAGTTATCATCTCTGGAATGTACCCACCTCCGCACAATGAAAGCGAAAAGGCAAACAAATCTGGATATCCTGAGCTGTTATTGAATGATATTACTCCATGGGATGTGTCAATAGTCCATTGTGTGATTTTCCAAAACGTCAATATCTCAGAATGGTAAAAGTGCAAAATACATACACTAAGCTGCTCTTCTGGAACGGTTATCACATATTGAAATAATCATATAGTCCCTACCAATAACTTAGTAGCCCTAAAGTTTGGTTTCCCAGATGGTACCGATATATGCCTGGGCCCATGGACTATATCGACAATGGGCGCTCGGCAAGTGGCTTAAGCACTCATGCAAGCACTCCAATTCAATGGTTGATAAGGAACGGTTGGCCAGGCTGTCGCTGCATACCATAAAGGATCCCGTTAAATTTAAAGCCGGTCTTCACCGCGCACACAGCCGTTAATAAAATAAAATGAATTAATGAAATAAAATGACTTTATCCATAAAAGAGTTGCTGTGTAATGAAGAAACAACCCTGGAGACATTGCAAAGTTCAATCACACGTGAAATAAACCATTTTGCCTGCTCATCTGTGCACGTGTCACATGGTACATGGGTTCGGGTCGGCGTAAACGTTATAACTTTTTTTTTTTAAACGTCTGTTTTATTTTACCAGATTTGCTTTGATTCCCTGTGAGGGCACCTCACGAAAGCCCCAAAAATATAGACAGATCTCGCAGACACTATGGATAGGCATTCCCTCTGGGGACAGGGCACGAGGTCTAGCAGTGAATACATTTTTTTTTTGTATACCTTGTTGAGGCTCATATGAGAGCTAACACACACATTAAATCGTATCGTCCAATGAAGCTGGTTCCGTGAAATAAACATTGCAGAAAATCCGCCATTTTGCCTGCTCATCTGTGCATGTGTCACGTGTTGCATCGGTTCGGGTCGCTCAATCGTTGTAACGTTTTTTTTTTTAAACGTCCGCTTTTTACCAGATTTGCTTCGATTCCCTGTAGAGCACCTCACAGAACCTCTGAAAATATAGACACAGATCTCGCAGATGCTATGGATAGGCAGTCCCTCTGGGGGACAGGGCATGAGGCCGAGCAGTGAATGCATTAAACCATATAACTCAATGAAGCTCTTCACTCAATATAATTCTTTTTTTGTTCACTCAACATAATTCTCCAAACAGTAGAAAAAGATAAGTTTAATGCTTTGGACATTTCACATTTTCTTGTGTACGTATGGAGAAGGAGGGAACACAGCCTTGCTTGCTTAAAATAAAAAGGTACATCGGCTTAGTTATAAGACTCGTTATTTCATTAAATTAACAGATTTCACAACAGATTTCGACCCTTATTTAGTCCGGACGTATCTGATCCTCAAAACGGAAGTAATATTTCGATGATATACTTTAATTAGTCCGTGAGAGTAGATCGTGGAAAATCATATCAGATAATGCATGATTGCGTAAGATTTCAACTTCCGGTTCCGGGTTTGGGGCGACGGCAGCTTCTTTCAGGGGTCTCTGCCGACTTTCTCAAAGTTAAGTTTCCGGTTGTTATATGTGACGTTTTTAGAGAGTAATGTATGAACACGAACATTGGTAAAGGTAATAACAGTTATATTCTTATGTATTTGCAGATGCAGCTTCATCATTTGTAATCTAATAAACGGATGTCACAAAATGGAGTAGTTCCTAT
>CM068955.1:112628428-112644364 GCA_035128595.1 Eptatretus atami
TTGAATGGATATGTTGGAGAGTTGTCAGGATTGAGCGGTGTGCATGGTGGGTCAGGTTTTGGATTAGAAACACTGAAGGTGAGAAAGACACGAGTTTGGGGATCTTTAGATATGGTCGGTCTGCAACACAAGGTTTATAGAAGCGAGCAGACTGATCACATTATGAGTTAGGATGTATAAAGAGCCAGACTAGATACTTTCTAGTTCAGCAGATAGACAGGAAGTTGGTTGAGGATGTGAAAAAAGGAGGGGAGAAGAATATGTGTTACACATAGGTAACACGTGTATGATTAAAGTTAAGATTGGAGCAGGAAAAAGAGGAAACCTTATGTTTCAAGGAGAAGAGAATGGAAGTAAGAGATCAAATGTAAGAGACATTTCTATAGGGAACTTTTGAGAAATGAATCTTGGAAACTCCATGTAAGAGAGGATGTAGATAGCTGTATGGGACTCTTAAAGATGGGTTGTTGGCTGCTATGATAAGATCATGTGGCTGGACGAAGGGACCAGCTAGGGAATGAGGTTACATTTGGTAGGGAACAATGAGGTGGATAGGGTGATTCAAGAAGTAAAAAAGACCGTTTAGGATTTGGAAAAAGGGAAGGAATCAGGAGGAATACTTAGTGGCAAAAATGTAGAGAAAGAAGGGAAGTTTACAAGCAAAAAAATAAGGCCAGGATTCGGTTTCAGATGTGATAAATAATGCAGGATATAGAGGGGACATATTTAGGAAGCCAAAGCAAATGATAAGTTAAAATAAGGATCTCATAGGAGAACAATGTGTGAAGGAATGATATGGGAAATGTACCCTTGACCATCGGGGAGATTAGAAATGCTTTGGAGGAGTTTTACTACGAGCAGTTGCTAATGAGGAGTTCCCTTGAACAGGCGATATTCTGGAGTAGTATACCGTTTATGGCGCCACCACCTGAGATAAAAGCAATGAATTGGCGAAGAAAAGCCATCGGATGAACATGAAGAATGGTAAAGCGGTGAGCAGCATGGTATGTCACAGAGATGGAATGGCATCTGGTGAGTATTGGAGTGATTTAATCACGAAATTGGTAAACAATTATAAGGGAGACATCTGTCTCCAAATGGACTGTGAAGAGTGTAAATAGTGAATATTTTTATAAAGGGAAGGGCTGATCCTTAGTTTGGGGGGCAGCTATATAGGGCCTGAAGCTGGACCCATGGAAAGAGGGTGGTGTGGAAGCGAAAAATAATTATATTCAAGTAACTGCTCAACATAATTTTGCTGGTGCTTTATAAATTTAATATTTATGCTTATAAGTCGAATTGGCTGTCAATTGTGTTTCCCTTTTGTCTTGGGTGTTGATGGGGGAAATGTCTTACTATGACAGGGTGGCCTGGTTGATGGCACTGTACTTTTGCCCATGGTTATGTCATTCTCTTTCGCCAGTGACGACGTATTGCAGTTTGAGTTATTTTGCCTATGCTTTTCAGGACCCATGTACTCGCTTGCCTTTTATATACACAATTCCTTATATTCATTTCTTGAAAGACCTATAACCTACGGTCTTATCCTGTATCCTTTTGGTTGTCTGCTTTTTAGTATTTTGTCTGATTCTCACCAAGGCCAGCTGAAAGTCACCATGTTTCTCTCGTCCCTTTGAATCCCCAGCCCTCCACTCCCCGAACAAGCAATAAACTGCTCAGAAAATGTAAACTTAGGCTTAGTGCAGAATCATTGGGATGTTACCATCTCAGTGTTTTGGACTCCGTGGTACGCACAACAATAAATGTTCTCTGATCAATGTAATTTCGTTGTGACAGTGAAATAATTGTTTTTACATGATGAGTAACAGGATTACACCAGTTGGTTAATAGGACAAATCAGAAAAATTCCATACAGGGTAGCAGAGAGTCATGGATAAACTGATAAGAACAGAGTGTTAATATACATGAAATGCAATTTTGGTTTCAGTTCCAGAAAAGGGGCAGATAGAGGCAAATTAACAGGAAAACAATATCTTGGGGAGAAGAGACATACTGCACTTTATATTTGTGGAGTTGGAGAAGGTGTTGATAGGGTGCCTCAGGAAGTGGTGGGCCAATGGTCCATGGAAGTAAAGTGTACGTGTGAGGAATTGTGAGTTGGGGTAGTATGGCAAAATGTAATGATGGCCCATAAAACCTCTGTGAGGGGTAAATGCGACTGCAAGTGAGATTGGAAGTGAAAGTGGTGTTTCAGTCTTAGGGTTAGGTCTTGAGTCTCAATCCTGTTCATCATGGTTCTTGAAGCTATATTCACAGGAATTAGAGGAGGCTTAACTTTGGGAACTCCTGTATCTATACCAAGTGCTGGCTGCCAACAATGTGAAGAGGTAATGGATATCTATATACAGTATGAAGGAGGGTATGGAGATATGGATAATAGTAATATATGATAACAAAAGTATTATACGTCGTTGGAAAAATAGTGTTGGAAAAGAGGAGGGCCCTGTCCTGTATAGAAAAGGTGTAGGTAGCAATTCAATATTGTGCAACTCCGCAAACTTCTGGTGCACAAAGAGAGTAGTGGCATAGGGGAGACTGCAGGTGGTACCTGACTTTCAAATGTGCCTTGTTTAACACGGAAACAGTGGCTCCAGTTAGAGTGGAAAGGTTAGTTATGCAGATACATCTCTTGCGAAATGTGAAGATAAATTCCTGTTATCTGGTGATAATGATGGTGCAGGTGATGTGTGGAGCAGCATGAATGCAAGAATTAAGAGTGGCTGAAAGGGTTTAGGAGCGTACCCCGATTGACATCAAAGGGACCTCTCTCGATTAAAGGGAAGAAACTTTATGCAGCTTATGTTAGAGATGAGGTGATGTTATTTGGCAGTGAAACATGGTGGATCAAAGGAGGATGAACGGAGGTTGATTAGCGAAATAGAAATGGTGAGATGGATTAGCCGTAATGTGACACTTGAAGGATATAGGAAACCAAATGTGGAATTAAGAGATAGTTAGGTATAGAAGCAATGAAGGAGTTATGCGTAGGTTTAGGTTGAGGTGGTTCTGACATGGGAAAGTTGGGCGTGGCTTGTTAGAGTATAATATATGAATGTAATGGAAGGAGAGCTGGAGCTGCATGGGATTTGGTGCTGAGCAGACAGAATCGTGGAGAGTTGAAGGCCAAACAGCGGCTCAAGGGATCATGCAGTTTGAAAGCACCATTCGGTGAACCATGCTGTACACATGCAAGCATTGGAAAAGATGATTGAATGTGTGATGGTATAGAATGATGATGGTGGGGTGGTGTGAGTGGTGGTGATTGGTTGATGGTGGTGATGGTGTGGTGTGGTGATGGTGATGAGTCTACACAGTATCTCCTCAAGCGCTGGATCTTTCATCCCAGTGAATATAGCCAAACATCTCTCCTGCGTTTAATTATTCTTCTTACCAATCCCAGGTCACCCAAATAAGAAACCGAACCAGGCGGAAGAAAAATACGAAAGGAAACGGTAGGAAGATGGTCTCTTATAATTATAATATAAGGGTGTTTATTGTGAATAAAGTAAACGGGATAGAGGTTGAACGAGACGCTATTGAAAACTGGGGTCTATGGACCAAAGATCAATGTGACACAGATATAGAATGCAGGGGTAATTCATAACTTATGGACAGATAATATATTCCCTGCTAAAGGAAGGTACATTTCAGAAACCAATTCACATGAAAGAGTATTGGGCACTAAGGATTGCATCACAAAGCAACTGGTATACAGTACTGCAGTGCGTCACTGTGACATTTGCAATGTGCCAGGAACGATGGCATTAAGACCAGGAAACCATAAGATCGAAGATGTGGTCCAAAGATGGCAGAAGAAGATGATTGTCGTAGAGACCAGGAGAGAAAAGATGACGGTGAAACAGAGGGAATGCAGGATTGTTAATGCCTTAAAGTTTCAGCTCCAGCTCCAAATCTCTGGTGCGGTAGTCCAGTCCCCTGTGACTCTGTCCCCAATTCTCTTTCCCCCACCTCCGCCCTCCCTCTTCAGCCCACGTTTTCCCTGCTGCAGGCTCCGTTTATTCGTTTCCGATAATTGTGGTAGGTCCATATTCCGGGCTGTCGCACCGATGGGTGCGACGGCAATTGTTTTTTAAAAAAAAAGTCTCTTCCAGTCTTTCCGGGCTCCACTGCCCAATTCACTGCGTGGCTCGCCACACAATGGCCAGGAAGATTTGATGTCCTACCTAAGCGCTTCAAATGTGCCTCGAAACTTCAATTCCCTGCCTGGCCTCGCCTTTCAGAAGGTCAGACATTTAGCAAACCTTCTACTGTGTCTATCTTGCTGATAAAATTACATATTGCTGCCTCATCAGTGTCAGTGAGAACTTACTCTATCAGGTACTTCAATCAAAGAACTTCCTCTGAAACACACAGACCAACTGCTTATGACAGTCCAGACTCATGGACCCCACCCCCTTCCACATAACAATAGTATTATTAGCTCCAAAATAAATAGATGGCCCACTACAACTAACACCTGCACCTACTCTCTTTATCTATTTACTTCAGCAACCCTCATGACAATTCCACTCAACACCTTCTCCTTCCCCTCGAATCCCTTCTTATCACATTTCCTCAAAGTCTGTATCCACCCTCACTAATTTTCTGTTTCCCACTGCCATTTTTTACACCTATTATCTCACTCACTCCCTCATTTCAATTCCTTTTCACTCTGGCCACAAGTGCAGAAATTACCCTGGTTCGCTGAGTAAGCTTATTTGTGTGCAGAGTGCTAAGAATAAAAATCAAACAACTACTCAAATATAAATCTACCATTAGAGCGAGCATTGGCGAAATGCAACGGCACTTGTGATGAATATCTGACAACAGTTTACATTTATCCAACTGATAGGCCGGCATTTGAATCGGATTCTTGAACCAAAATCGAACGGCTGTTCCTTGTTACCGAACAATCAATCCACCTGTTTTGTCACAAGTTGTCCACACTTTTTAGAAGATTATTATGCTCTCATCATATTCTTTGCTTCCAATGGTGAAGGAATCGTCTGAAAAATTTCGTAATACCAGAATTTGAATCTCAACAAAATTGAATAATTATCTTTTCAACCATCGGTCCACAAAGTTTCATCCAAATCAGGTCCACAACCTTTTTGAGTATTATGCAATTTCATTTTTAAACCCCATCTCTCAATGGTGAGAATCAGTAAAAAACTAAATAACTCTCGCATAAAGATTGGATTCAGATCTTCAACCAAATTTGAAGCAATTCATCCGAGTGGCACTCGCCAAAACTGTTCCACCAAGTTTCGTATGAATCCATCCATAACCTTTTGAGATATTGTGCTCGATATATGTTTTTTGGCTCGATCTCTCAATGGTGAGAAGAATCATTGGAAAAAAAATAAATAAACAGGGACGTTTGAAAGGATATGGTGGCGGAAGTGGGATTGGGAGGTGGAAGGACACGAGAGAGTTTCGAGATGAGAACGAACGGGTGGATTCAGTGAAGGGAAGTTTCCCACTGGGAATTCCGGGTTTGAACGGCAAAAAGGAAGGCTCGATTGAGGACTGAGAGTTAGTGAGTTACTTTTTGGAAAGTTTAAAGGGCAAGGACCGCGATGATGGCATAGCGGGAAAGTGGAGTTAAAAGAAGGGTGAAAGATGGATGATAGAACTAGAACACGAAAGTTGGAAGAGTTGAGACTCAGGGGACCAGGCATATCTACTTATGGAATGAAACACACTAAACTCAACGCCGTTTCCTCCCCCCCATCCTCTAAACCAGT
The DNA here is from genome assembly GCA_035128595.1 of Eptatretus atami. NCBI lineage: Eukaryota > Metazoa > Chordata > Myxini > Myxiniformes > Myxinidae > Eptatretus > Eptatretus atami. The sequence continues at coordinate 112,634,197 of CM068955.1, forward strand.
GGTTTCCCAAACTTTTTTGTCCATTGACCCAAAAATTTGAACAATCAACATTTGCCTCGCAACCGCAAAATCAACTGCCGTACCAGTGTACCTATGATTAAAAATTGTTCAGAGAAATGCTTTTTTTGACAATGAAACCCCCCTCAAAAACTGAGATTTTGGGGGGGGGGGTTCAAGTTTGCGTCACGAACCCTGGGTTTGAGACCCCTGCTCTAAACAATGGGTTGGTGGCTGTAACTCTATTGGTACATGCAGATTGAGCGAGTAATCTTATTTCGGGAATGAGAACTAGTTCAGAACAGTATCACTTTCATACAGTATCGCTATCGCGCGATCACTGACTCGGCACAGGATTTCTAAAGCACACCCGTTCATATAACTAACCAATTGCTTTAAAAACCAGCCAGGAGGCAAAGAAAACGTGATTATTGTACGGACCATTGAGCTCGGATGCTGAGGTTAAAAGTTACACATACTGCACTTACTTCCTGGTACGTCTTGACGTCATACGTTTCACTGTTCCTGTTCCATGTTTAGCTGAGATGCATCAAAGCTTTTAAAATCATGTACAGTATTTAAGATTGTAAACCCTTTCTTCGATTTGTTGGTGATATACTGGGTTTTTTTTCATATCGATTTTTTCAGAGTATACCGCGTATATTCAGAATTCCAATACCGGTATATCGATATGAAAATTGATATTGATACAACCGGTATATGATATATCGCCAGACTCTGTTTCACACGAGCCCACGCCAGGAATTAATTCCTGTTTTTCTACTTCTCTACGTACATATTATTTTATATTTATTTCATCATACCTCCTGTCTGTAATGGTGAGTATCAACCACGGATTACATCTCACATGGTAACACCGCACAAGCCAAAAAAACAATGGCCTGTCTGCCCCAGACGATAGTTCACACTAATGCAAACAATCAACAGAAGGCACGTGGTGCGATGGGACAGATAAATTGAAATGTGTGGAGTGTGATGAGTGATCACTGATCTCCAATGGATGTAAAGTCCTGCGCAAGCATACACCAAGGCGTCACCTCCGACCTGGAGCTTCAGCCCAGGCGACTCATGTTCAAACGGATAGAAATTTTATGGGCACCATTGGTTAACCATCAAACAGCGCTGATTATCTGGATTTCATGCTATTTACCTCTAATGAAGACACCTTTTTATATTAAAAAAAAAGAAAAACATTTAAACAGCTTGGACGTGCACTTGACCCCATGGCCAAAGTGCACATTCCAACAACACTGTCCCACTGGCATACACATGTCCCAAGCCCAAGGCTGAAGCACATGGTCAATCAAACACACACATTCTACCCCGAAAGATCAGAAGGCATCGTCAGACAATTGGACCCCATCCATAAGGATGAGTCCCCATGACTTCAATGGAATGCCGTCCTGAATTTGGGCTTATTTTGCTCTCATCAGATGGCATACCATATAAATATGTAACCAATGATGCCACATTCATCATTTAAATTTAAATTGTACCTCTTGGCTGTAATGGTGAGATCAGTCGCAGACTATGTCTCGCATGGTACCTATAATAATACAATGGCCTTTCTGCCATCCAGACGATACTGCTAAGTGCAACCGATCAATCAGAAGGCACGTGGTGTGATCTGCGGTATAAATCGAAATGTACATGCATTTTGCTCCTTGTATTAATTATTCAAACAGAGAACATCTGGGTATAATTAATCTATAAATTGTGAACATTGTGAAATGATCACTCGTGGTACAGTCAGATCGTGATGATTTTGTCCACAGTGATTAGTTGTTGTGCAAGAATCATAAAGTGCTTCAGAAGGACTATCCAAGGTATAGTGTGGGGATATCATTGTGGTGAATGAATGAATGGTGTTTACTGTGGCTCCTGGAAGGAAATATCATGACAAGCAATATATTAGCTCATATCTCCATGTGGCAGATTGCAGCCTTTCTTATTTCGCAGGAGCTGTGTGCATGAGGCGGATGTGAAGTTGGCAATAGAAGTGTCTAGGAAGAAAGCTCAAACACTCTCTAAGTGATGTATTATACCTCAGGGTATGTTCTCTGTGTGAGAGATGAAAATCCACTTGAGATCTTGGGAATAACCTCTGAAGTTGGGGGATAACATTTCTTCAAGAACATGATACACAGCAGCGCCAAATGGTCTTATGATAGGTGCCTGAAGACCTTTGCTGAGTTCAGGTAACGTGGAGAGTCAGAGGAGAGGCAAAGGAGAGAGGCAAAGAAAGGCTTTCCTTTTCTTCTTTTTCCTCATCTACTTTGTGGTTCGCTTTACTGCACTGTGCTCGTGTGTTTTGTTCCATGCAGTTTTTGCAACATCAAGCTACATAGTGGAAAGAAGTTTTGCTGATTGAACAATTATACGGAACAGTATTATCCGCAATGTAACATTATAAGGTCTTACTCTCATTTAGCTGCCATGTTGTTTTCTAAAACAAAAATGATTAAAAAGTCATCTCATTTACAAGGGATTTCCAAACATTCCACATCTGCTTTCACTTGATTTCACTCACATTGGAAGGGTTTTGAACTGATATGGCCACAAATGGGCTTAAACAGACAGAGAAAGGAAAATTGTGTGTTCCAGGCAAAAACAAAACAAGAACCGGTCTTGGGAAGTAAGTAACTGTCAGTAAAACATAACAAGACCTGTATCGAAGGCGCGGCAACAATGGACACACATGGTTGATGATTACAAATAGGTTAAGAGATAAATTTGGAGCAGATTTTCAAGGTTCAAAAATTGGGCCTCGAATCATCAAATAAGTTTAGATTTCAAAAATTATCAGGAGAAACAAAAAGTGGAAAAATAAATACAACGTGAAATGGAGTTTTCCTTTCACAATAACTTTTCAGGCCTGGAGAGTTAGAGGGAAAAGCAGGAATTGGAACTCATCAGGAAACAGTTCCCAATCGTGGTGGAGTGAATATAATGATCTGATAAAGATACACGATGGAGTGCTAAATACAAACGCTTCCGTGCATTACCATTTACCGCAAGCTGCATCGTGCACTTTAATGGCGTACGTTGTTGAAAGTAAGGAAAGCTTGCGCTGGACTAAAATTTAACCTCTCTGCACGTAAACAAGAGAAAGAATGCCTCCCTTCCCAATCTGGTTTGTTTTTCTCTACTGCACACTGTATATATACCGTAGCTCACGGGCCCCCAGACTGACTAAGTGGTGATATATATGTAATGGGACTTAGTTCTCCCAATTTCCGTACCAAAGCTTGTCCACAATCATATCCGAGTTGCACGGAAGCAATTTCCTTACAAGTGTTTAATGGCCTACTTCTTGCATTTGAGGACATTTCCAGGATGTCGAATGATCAGCTTTTACGATATGTGTGAATGAAGAGATTCCAGCTTTTGTTAAATTATGAGGTTCCAGGTTATGACACCATGATGTTATTATAATTGGAAATAATGAGACCGAAGGTTGTGGAACAGGTACATTGTGGTTGTAGGAGGAGGTTCTAGGATGTAAATGAAAAATACATTGAATGATGAAATCATCACATGTGAAAGAACGAGGTTCTAAGGTGCGGAATTGAGGTTTTAACTTGTGGCTGATTGAATGCGTCTAAGCGATAAAATGACGACTCACTCGGCTGTATTCCAATTTCATAAATGATGCAGTTCTAGGATTTTAAATTGTGATCTTCTTGGCTCCGAAGAACACAAATCTAGGCTGTTAAATGATGAGGTTCTGTGTGATGAAACGACGATCGATGTTCCTGAAATATTGAGGCTCTATACTTGAAGTGATAGGATATTCTCGGCTGTTAAACGACAATATTGTAAAATAGACAATGCATTAAATCAACGGTGGCAATGAAGGATGTGCAATATCCTTCATTCATTGACGCGTTCAGCAAAACATCACACTTATGAACTCGTCCTAAGATACGTTAAAAAACAGGTTACAGCTGTTATTATGACATCGTGGCAGAGAAACAGAAAGAATCTTGTGCACAAGATTGAAATATTTCACTCACTCGTAATAAAACAAACTATGCCTCCTTGCTCGAAGATCTCCCTGAACCTCCCAAACTCCCCTGTACATCCAATTAGGTCGGGTTTAGATGCATGGCGTCCTCTCGTGATGATGAACACACTGGCGCAAAACATTCTACAGGGGAGGCTGGAGGTACTGCCGTGGCTGGTGGCCTGTTGTAGCGACCGACTCCAGCCATAAACACTCGGCTGCGTTTGACCAACCAATAAGCTTAGTCGGCCCTCGTTTGGAGGAACAGACAGGCTAGTATTGCTGGAATGTTTGAGTTATTGCAGACAGTAGACACTGGGACGCCGGCCACTCGCCTGCGATAGTGAACCAGCCTCGTTTTCTGTTTTTTCCCCAAGGCAGCTCATGCCTGTCCCAGCCGCAGTTACTTCTGGTCATCGTGACAAAATTTGGCCCCAAGGGTATAGGAACGGCAAGGGTGGGCAGAGGGGGGGGGGGGACGGGGTGTTACAAAATTGCAGGAAAATAAAAGAGGACCGTACCGAGAACGAGGCAGCCACTTCACTCCGACTATACCTTGCTTTGGTCAATTCCCAAGCTACAGCTGAGTTCTTCTATTTTGCTGATCCACTCCTGCTCTCACTTCATGCTCCTCTGATTGATGTGCAGAATTTCCCAACAATCGATGCATTGCATTTGAGTATTTCACCACGAAACTGCGGAGAATTTAAAGCTTCTTATTTCTGATTCGGCTTTACGCTGCCGCGGCAAGTAAAATTAAACACTCGGAGCATTGGTACATGAATCGGCCATTCCACTGGCCCATGCTGATGCATTCCTGCTCCGGCGTATGGCGACCCACCAAATGATCACAGTTTCCTTTCCTTTGCGATTGCAAATGCATCATCATCTCATGGGCAGCCATGTACATAGAAGCATGATTTTCTGACGCACACATTGAGTCATCGACGAAGCACTGCACACAAACAAGTATCTCCTTCATGAGCTAAACGTCAATAAATTGCCGAACGAGGAGAGATGCAGTGGGTTCAATTAGCGTGCTGAATGCTGCAGAGCAAATAATAATCCATTGGAAAAACCTCCCAAATCAGAAGATATCAGAAAAACTTATTCAATGACAGATCTTATTCCAGAACCTATAAGACACGAAGCCCGCAGTGTTAAGTTACAGTTTTATTACCTTTACTACCTGCTCATAAAGAGTCGATGCAAAAATAAATCATCGCTCATTTAAGTGTAAATCGTCTCTCAAGATGCAAGTGTCACATAATTTATTTAGTAGAAAAACAATACTAAAAGGTTGCAATAAATTATGACGTGGAATTATCATTCATTCAAGCAGGTTTTACGTAATAAGATAAAATGGCGAAGATGAAATAGCAGTGGTTGAGGATATCGGGACTTCATAATAAAGGGTGTTGTGTACGAGGCCGAGATGGACTACTTCTTTAACGGGCAACTTATTAAAATCTTGCGGGTCAGCCGGGAAACGTTTTCGTCCAAGTCTTTCACAAATCAGCTAGCGAGGCTTGACATTCAACTGAAGGTGATTTGGCAGAAATTTGTAATCTGTTCGCAGTTCCGTGATTACTAACCTCCTCTCATGAAGGTCACCGTGGATCTTCAACGTCTACCAACACCCTCCAGTGCTGGCCAGACTGACCCTCCGGCTTCGAGTCCTTCGAACGGATGGTGCATACAGACATCGATGCCTCACTCCGCACGCGAAATACCAGAAAAACAGTTTATAGCTGTGGACAGAATTCGAACCCAGGTTAGGCAGCTCAAAGGTAAGTGTTCATACCATCAGGTTATGCCAATGGCTGGTGTATTCCACTTATTCCAAGCAATTCAATTGATTCAAAAAACAAAAAAACTGTATCATCCATTTATGCAATTACCTCATTTAGAGGAAACGTTTTTTCCAACCTGTGTAGTATTTTCTGTCATATTTGGATACAAATCAGAAATACACATGAATACTGCCAACCGCTGTAGAGAGAGAAATTTTTTCACAAGCGTGCATTACTGTGTGTGTGTGTGTGTGTGTGTGTGTGTGTGTGTGTGTGTGTGTTGTGTGTTGTGTGTGTGTGTGTGTGTGTGTACATGTGTGCAAGCTGCTGTTGTTCGCTGCTATCTCCACACGTGGAAGGGTTCTGAGGTAGAAGGGAGAACCTACCGGCTACCAGGTCTCAAAGTATCCACCTCCGTTAAGTGTGTGTATGTGTATCCACGTCGACTTGATACAACACTATATAAATCACTCAAACGCGAGAAGACTGTTAGTTCTAGATAAACACTATAAATTACCATTCATTTACTGGATCCCCAAAACGCAAAAAAAAAAAAAACCCTTGAAAGATGAGGTCATCATCGCAAGTGGAGAATACGATTGAAACCATTGCCAGGTAGTATTACGGTGGCGATGAAACAAATTTATAAATGCTTTAAAAAATTCCCATGAAAAGGCGAGGTTTTTATTCTGGTATTAAACAATTCTGGATCATTGATCATTCCAAAACCCATAATAAACAGTATCCACAACATTAAAGAAAGTGTTCGATTTCTCCTAAATAACAGTTTGTTTACATTTAGCAACAGGATACTCCAGCAGACAGTTGAATACCCAGGGGTTCAGATCCATCCCCTTTCTTTGCAAAAATTATTCCTGCACATGTACGAGTCTGATTGGGTTCAGAACATGTGCAGGAATGAAATTACAACTGCGTGAAGATGTGGAAACATCTTTAGATTCATTGATGATATCCTAACAATAATGATGGTTTGATTTGATCAGCTTCATGAGGATTTGTATCCAAAATAGCTCGAATTAACAAAGGTAAACCAACACACACTTCAGTTCTTTTTTAAATTACAAGTCGATATTAATAACATAAATTTCACACAAATAATTTGATAAACGAGATGCTTTTCCTTTCCACATTGTACGAATGTCTTTCTTAAACAGTAATATTCCTAAGAAGTTATTCTGTGGCAAAAGCGTCCGCAGTGATGAACGATTCGCTCAGAAGGACGTAGCGCGTGACCGCTATTAGTCCATGGGCCCAGGTCAGAAATTCCACTTGTCGTACCATCTAAGGAAACCAATCCTAGTTATGATTTTTGAATTGGTGTATATATATATATATATATATATATATAGATCATATTTTGATGTGATAACCATGCAGACTGGCAGCTTATAGTATTATCATCTCTGGAATTTACCCACCTCCGCACAATGAAAGCGAAAAGGCAAACAAATCTGGATATCCTGAGCTGTTATTGAATGATATTACCTTCATGGATGTGTCCAATAGTCCATTGTGTGATTTTCCCCCAAAACGTCAATATCTCAGAATGGTAAAATGGTAAAAATGCAAAATACATACACTAAGCTGCTCTTCTGGACAGGTTATCACATATTGAAATAATCATATAGTCCCTACACATAACTTAGTAGCCCTAAAGTTTGGTTTCCCAGATGGTACCCATATATGCCTGGGCCCAGGACTATATCGACAATGGGCGCTCGGCAAGTGGCTTAAGCACTCATGCAAGCACTCCCAATTCAATGTGTGATAAGGAACGGTTGGCCAGGCTGTCGCTGCATACATAAAGGATCCCGTTAAATTTAAAGCCGGTCTTCACCGCGCACACAGCCGTTAATAAAATAAAATGAATTAATGAATAAAATGACTTTATCCATAAAAGAGTTGCTGTGTAATGAAGAAACAACCCTGGAGACATTGCAAAGTTCAATCACACGTGAAATAAACCATTTTGCCTGCTCATCTGTGCACGTGTTCACATGGTACATGGGTTCGGTGGCGGCGAAACTGTATAATTTTTTTTTTTTAAACGTCTGTTTTATTTTACCAGATTTGCTTTGATTCCCTGTAGAGGCACCTCACGAAAGCCCCAAAAATATAGACAGATCTCGCAGACACTATGGATAGGCATTCCCTCTGGGGGAAGGGCACGAGGTCTAGCAGTGAATACATTTTTTTTTTGTATAACCTGTTGAGGCTCATATGAGAGCTAACACACACATTAAATCGTATCGTCCAATGAAGCTGGTTCCGTGAAAAAACATTGCAGAAAATCCGCCATTTTGCCTGCTCATCTGTGCATGTGTCCCGTGTTGCATCGGTTCGGGGTCCGCGCAATCGTTGTAACGTTTTTTTTTTTAAACGTCCGCTTTTTACCAGATTGCTTCGATTCCCTGTAGAGCACCTCACAGAACCTCTGAAAATATAGACACGATCTCGCAGATGCTATGGATAGGCAGTCCCTCTGGGGACAGGGGCATGAGGCCGAGCAGTGAATGCATTAAACCATATAACTCAATGAAGCTCTTCACTCAATATAATTCTTTTTTTGTTCACTCAACATAATTCTCCAAACAGTAGAAAAAGATAAGTTTAATGCTTTGGACATTTCACATTTCTTGTGTACGTATGGAGAAGGAGGAACACAGCCTTGCTTGCTTAAAATAAAAAGTACATCGGCTTAGTTATAAGACTCGTTATTTCATTAAATTAACAGATTTCACAACAGATTTCGACCCTTATTTAGTCCGGACGTATCTGATCCTCAAAACGGAAGTAATATTTCGATGATATACTTTAATTAGTCCGTGAGAGTAGATCGTGGAAAATCATATCAGATAATGCATGATTGCGTAAGATTTCAACTTCGCGTTCCGGGGTTTGCGGCGACGGCAGCTTCTTTCAGGGGTCTCTCCGACTTTCTCAAAGTTAAGTTTCCGGTTGTTATATGTGACGTTTTTAGAGAGTAATGTATGAACACGAACATTGGTAAAGGTAATAACAGTTATATTCTTATGTATTTGCAGATGCAGCTTCATCATTTGTAATCTAATAACGGATGTCACAAAATGGAGTTAGTTCCTATTTATGATGAAGCTGAGCATTGAACACATCACCACTGAGACAACCAACCCCAGGATGCCCACCGTAAACTGTCCATCACTGACTGTGAGTACAACACCCCCGATGTTGAAGCAGTCCTGGCTGCGGCGCTCATCACAACTCATGCCAACAACTCACACAGCTCCAATGTCAACGTCGTTACAGCTAAAGTTGAGCAGGTGAAACGTCCCAGCGGATGAGATCTGTGGACAAGTGAGGAATGGGCCTATTTCCAATCGCGATGGTCCGACTTGCAGATGCAACCAAAGTGACAGGCAAAGACAAGGTCATCCAACTGCTGGAATGTTGTGATGAACAATTAAGAAAAAACTTGACTCGCAATGCTGCGGCACACTAACGAACAATTCAGAGGACGATGTCCTTAAGGCTATCAAGCGACTTGCAGTGAGAGAAGAGAACATCAAGGTTGCTCGCGCTACACTACATGATATGCACCAGGACCACGACGAACCCATCAGATCATTCGGGCACGTCTTCGTGGTCAAGCAGGTGTATGTAAATTCATCATTCAATGCCCTCACTGCAATCAAGATGTTGAATTACACAAAACGGTCCTCTTTGACTCTGTAACCCGTGGCTCATTGACCAGGACATTCAACTCAACCTAATGGGCGACCGTAACTAGAACATGAAACTCAAAGTAATCTACCAGTTTGTCGAAGCTAAAGAACTGGCAAACGCTCAGCCTCATGCCTCTTCCATCACAATCACATGGGATGGACACCGCCAGCAGCTCCTACCGACGTCACAAGAACGAGACACTAAGAGGCTACCATGACGATGATCGCAAAACAACAGACAAGTCAGAGCAGTGCTACTACTGTGGAAAGAAAGGACACGGGCACGATCTCTCGCCAAGTTCAGAAAGAAGGAGTGTGTCCCGCCTATGGTCATACATGCGTGCATTGTGGGAAGACCAATCACTTCGATCATGTGTGCAAAAACAAGTACAAATCAACCACCAAGGCCAACGCTAACGAATCAGAAGGTGCCGTGTTTGATTCCTTGTGCACAGTCGCAACTGATGCAACATTCCCCAAATCTATGAGCCTGGACCACCATCTGTACAACCATCTGTCTGACACCTGGATCCGGAAATCATCAAAGCCCCAACCGTTTGTTAAACTGATGATCGGAGCGTTCCAGGTTGATTACAAGCACCTAGGATACAATCTCTACACCAAGACCA
>CM068955.1:112644389-112660772 GCA_035128595.1 Eptatretus atami
TTGAATGGATATGTTGGAGAGTTGTCAGATTTGAGGGTGTGCATGGTGGGTCAGGTTTTGGATGTTAGAAACACTGATAGTGGAGAAGACACGAGTTTGGGGCTGCTTAGATATGGTCGGCTGCAACACAACGAGTTTATAGAAGGCCGAGCAGACTGATCACTATGAGTTAGGATGTATTAAAGAGGCCAACTAGACTACTTTCTAGTTCAGCAGATTAGACAGGAAGTTGGTTGAGGATGTAAAAAAGTAGGGGAGAAGAATATGTGTTACACATAGGTAACTAGTGTATGATTAAGTTAAATTGGAGCAGGAAAAAGAGGAAACCTTATGTTTTCAAGGAGAAGAGAATGGAGAAGTAAGAGATCAGAATGTAAGAGACATTTCTAATAGGAAACTTTTGAGAAATGAATCTTGGAAACTCCATGTAAGAGAAGGATGTAGATAGCTGTTGGGACTCTTAAAGATGGGTTGTTGGCTGCTACTGATAAGATCATGTGGCTGGACGAAGGCCCACTAGGGAATGAGGGTTCATGGTGGGAACAATGAGGTGGATAGGGTGATTCAAGAATAAAAAAGACCGTTTAGGATTTGGAAAAAGGAAGGATCAGGAGGAATACTTAGTGGCAAAAATGTAGAGAAGAAGGGAGTTTTACAAGCAAAAAAATAAGGCAGGATTCGGTTTCAGATGTGATAAATAATGCAGGATATAAGGGGACATATTTAGGAAGCCAAAGCAAATGATAAGTTAAAATTAAGGATCTCATAGAGAACAATGTGTGAAGGATGATATGGGAAATGCTACCCTTTGACCATCGGGGAGATTAGAAATGCTTTGGAGGAGTTTACTACGACACTTGCTAAATGAGGAGTTCCTTGAACAGGGATATTCTGGAGGTAGTATACGTTAGGCGGCCACCACCTGAGATAAAAGAATGAATTGGCGAAGAAAAGCCATCGCATGAACATAAGAATGGTAAAGCGGTGAGCAGCACTGGTATTGTCACGAGATGTGAAGGCATCTGGTGATGATTGGAGTGATTTAATCAACCGAAATTGGTAAATCAATTATAAAGGGAGACATGCTGTCCCAAATGACTGTGAAGAGTGTAAATAGTGAATATTTTATAAAGGGAAAGGGTGATGCTTAGTTTGGGGGCAGCTATATAGCGGACCTGAAGGTCTGGACCATGGAAAGAAGGTGGTGTGGAAAGGAAAAATAATATTTCATAGTACTCTCAACATAATTGTTGCTGGTGCTTTATAAATTTAATATTTATGCTTATAAGTCGAATTGGCTGTCAATTGTTTTCCCTTTTGTCTGGGTGTTGATGGGGGAATGTCTTACTATGAACAGGGTGGCCTGGTTGATTGCACTGTACTTTTGCCCATGATTATGTCATTGCTCTTTCGCCCAGTGGACGACGTATTGCAGTTTGAGTTATTTTGCCTAATGCTTATCAGACCCATGTACTCGCTTGCCTTTTATATACACAATTCTTATATTCATTCTTGAAAGACCTATAACCTACGGTCTTATCCTGTATCCCTTTTGTTGTCTGCTTTTTAGTATTTTGTCGATTCTCACCAAGGCCAGCTGAAGTCACCATGTTCTCTCTCCCTTTGAATCCCCAGCCTCTCCACTCCCACGAAGAAGCAATATAATGCTCAGAAAATGTAAACTTAGTTAAGTGCAGAATCCAATTGGAGTTACCATCTCAGTGTTTGGACTCCGTGGTACCACAAAATAAATGTTCTCTGATCAAATGTAATTTTCGTTGTGACATGTTGAAATAATTGTTTTTACATGATGAGGTAACAGGATTTACACCAGTTTGGTTATAGGACAAATCAGAAATAATTCCATAACAGTGGTACAGAGAGTCATGGATAAACTATAAGACACAGAGTGTTAATATACATGAAATGCAATTTTGGTTTTCAGTCCAGAAAGGGGCACGATAGAGGCAATTACACGGAAACAATATCTTGGGGAGAAGAGACATACTGCACTTTATATTTGGGAGTTGGAGAAGGTGTTGATAGGCGTGCCTCAGGAAGTGGTGCAATGCGTCCATGGAAGTAAAGTGTACGTGTGAGGATTGTGAGTTGGGTAGTCATGGCAAAATGTATGAATGGCATAAAACCTCTGTGAGGGGTAAATGCGACTGCCAGAGTGAGGATTTGAAGGAAAGTGGGTTTCAGTCTTGAGGTTTAGTCTTGAGTCCAATCCTGATTCATCATGGTTCTTGAACTATATTCACAGGAATTTAGAGGAGAGCTTAACTTTGGGAACTCCTGTTCTTTGTGAAGTTGCTGGCTGCCAACAATGTGGAGAGGTAATGGAATCTAAATATACAGTATGAAGGAGGTATGGAATAGGACTGATATATATATATCATGAAAAAATACTTATACTCTCGTGTGGGAATAAAATGTTGAAGGGGGCCCTGTCCCTGTCATAGAAAAGTGATAGGTAGCAATTCAATATTGTGCAACTCCGCAATTTGGTGCACAAAGAGGAGTAGCTGGCATAGGGTGAGACTGCAGTGGTACCTGACTTTCCAAATGTGCTTGTTTAACACATGGAACTATATGTGCTCCAGTTAGAGTGGAAAGGTAGTTATGCAGATACATCTCTTGGAATGTGAAGATACAATTCCTGTATCTGGTGATAATGATTGGGCAGGTGATGGTGTGGAGCAGCAGTGAATGCAAGAATTAAGAATGGCTGGAGAACGTTTAGGAGCGTTACCCCGATTGACATCAAAGGGACCTCTCTCCGATTAAAGGGAAAACTTTATGCAGCTTATGTTGAGAAGCGTGATTGTTATTTGGCAGTGAAACCATGGGTGATCAAAAAGGAGGATGAACGGAGGTTATATCGAAATAAGAAATGGTGAGATGGTTGCGTAATGTGACCACTTGGAAGTGATATAGGAAACCAAATGTGGAATTAAGAGATAGTTAGGTATAGAAAGCATGATGAGGTTATGCGTAGGTTGGTAGGTTGAGGTGTTCTGACATGGGAGATGGCCGTGGCGTCTGTGAAATGTATAAATATGAATGTAATGGAAGGAGGCCTGGAGCGGTCCCATGGATTTGTGCTGAGGCAGACAATCTGAGAGAGTGAAGGCCAAACAGCGGTCACAAGGGACTATGCAGTTTGAAAGCACCATTCGGTGAACCATGCTGTACACATGCAAAGCATTGGAAAAGATGATTGAATGTGTGATGGTGATAGAATGATGATGTGGGTGGTGTGAGTGGGGTGATGTGGTGATGGTGGTGATTTGGGTTGGTGATGGTGATGAGTCTACACAGTTTCCTCCAAGCGCTGGAACTTTATCCCAGTGAATATAGCCAAAACATCTCTCCTGCGTTTAATTTTCTTCTTACCAATCCACCAGGTCACCCAAATAAGAAACCGAACCAGGCGGAAGAAACACACTACGAAAGGAAACGGGTAGGAAGATGTCTCTTATAATTATAATTATAAAGGGTGTTTATTGTGAATTAAAGTAAACGGGAAAGGTTGAACGAGACGCTATTGAAAACTGGCTATGGACTCAAAGATCAATGTGACACAGAATGAATCAGGGGTATATCATCACTTAAGCAAGGATTATATTCCCTGCTAAGGAGGATCAATTTAAAACCATTCAACATGAAGAGTATGGCACTTGGATTGCATGCTACAATAGCAACTGGTATATGCGGCTGCCTGCCGTCAACGTATCTATTGATGTATGACAGAACGATGCATTAATGCCAGGAAGACCCATCAGACCGAAAAGAGATGTGGTCAAAGATGCAGAAGAAGATGATGGGTGAGACCAGGAGAGAAAAGATGACGGTGAAACAGAGGGAATGCGAGAGATTGATTAATGCGCTTAAAGTTTCAGCTCCAGCCTCCAAACTCTCTGGTGCGTCGTCCAGTCCCTGTGACTCTGCCCCAATTCTCTTTCCCCCACCCCTCCTCCTACTTGGCCCACGTTTTTCCCTGCTGCAGGCTCCTTTATTCGTTTCCGAATAATTGTGGTAGGTCCATTTCCGGGCTGTCGCACCGATGGGTGCGACACAATTTTTTTAAAAAAAAGTGGCTCTTCCAGTTCTCTTCCGGGCTCCAACTTGCCCATTTCACCTGCCGTGGCTCGCCACACAATGGCCAGACAGATTTGATGGTCCCTACCTAAGCCGCTTCAATGTGCCTCGAAACTTCAATTCCCTGCCTGGCCTCGCCTTTCAGAAGGTCAGACATTTTAGCAAACCTTCTACTTGTCTATGCTTGCTATAAATTACATATGCTGCCATCATCAGTGTCATTTGAGCAGACTTACTCTGACAGGTCCTGTCAATACAAGAACTTCCTCTGAAACACACAGACCATACTGACTTATGACAGTCCAACTATGGACCCCACCCCTTCCACATAACAATAAGTAATTATTACCTGCCAAAATACAAGATGGCCCACTACAACTAACACCTGCACGCTACCTCTTATTATTTACTCAGCAACCCTCATGACATTCCACTCAACCCTTCTCCTTCCCCTCGATCCCTTCACACATTTCCCTCAAGTCGTATCCACCCTCACTTCATTATTCTTGTTTCCACTGCTTTTTACACCTTTATACTCCACTACCATCCCTCATTCAATTCCTTTCATACTCTGCCACAATCAACTCACTGAGTCAGTCGTTTAGTAATTAGTTTTGGTGCAAGAGCTCAAAGATAAATCTAACTAAACATCACCTAATATATAATCTCCATAGAGCAGCACTTGGCGAAATGCAAACGGCATCTGTATGCATAATCTGAGCTGAACAGTTTAAATTGTATCCAACTGATAGGCCGGCATTTGATCCGGATCTGAACCAAAATCGACGGCTTGTTCTTGTTACCGAACAATCAATCCACCTGTTTTGTCAACAAGTTGTCCACGACTTTTATAGAGATTTATTATGCTCCATCCATATTCTTTGGCTTCCAATGGGTGAAGAATCGTCTGAAAAAAATCTTCGTAATACCAGAATTTGAATCTCAACCAAAAATTGAATCAATTAGCTTTTTCCCATCGGTCCACAAAGTTTCATCCAAATCAGGTTCCAACAACCTTTTTGAGATATTATGCAATTTCATTTTTAACCCCACTCTCACATGGTGAAGAATCAGTTAAAAAACTATAAATACTCTCGCATAAAGATCTGGATTTCAGATCTTCACCAAATTTGAAGCAATTCATCCGAGTGGCACTCGCCAAAACTGTCCACCAAGTTTCGTGATGAATCCATCCATAACCTTTGAGATATTGTGCTCGATATAGTTTTTTGGCTCGATCTCTCAAATGGTGAGAAGAATCACTTGGAAAAAAAATAAATGAGAACAGGGACGTTTGAAGGGAATGGTGGCGGAAGTGGGGATTGGGAGGTGGAAGGACACCGAGAGAGTTTCGAGATGAGAACGAACGGGTGGATTCAGTGAAGGGAAGTTTCCCACTGGGAATTCCGGGTTTGAACGGCAAAAAAGGAAGGCTCATGAGGACTGAGAGTTAGTGAGTTACTTTTTGGAAAGTTAAAGGGCAAGGGACCGCGATGATGCATAGCGGAAGTGGAGTTAAAGAAGGGTTGAAAGATGGGAATGATAGACTAAAACCGAAAAGTTGGAAGAGTGAGACCAGGGGACCAGGCATATTACTTATGGAATGAAACACACTAAACTCAACGCCGTTCCTCCCCACCCATTCCTCTAAACCAGTGGTTTCCCAAACTTTTTTGTCCATTGACCCAAAAATTTGAAAATCAACATTTGCCCTCGCAACCGCAAAATATACTGCGTACCTGAGTGTACCTATGATTAAAAATGTGTTCAGAAGAAATGCTTTTTGACAATGAAACCCCCCTCAAAAACTGAATGTTTAGGGGGGGGGGGTTCAAGTTTGCGTCACGACCCTGGGTTTGGACCCCTGCTCTAAACAATGGGTGTGGTGCTGTAACTCTATTGTACATGCAGATTGAGGAGTAATCTTATTTCTGGGAAGAGAACTAGTTCAGAACGAGTATCACTTTCATACAGTAATCGCTAATCCGCGGATCACTGACTTTCGGCACAGGATTTCCTAAAGCACACCGTTCATATAACTAACCAATTGCTTTAAAAACCAGCCAGGATGGGCAAAGAAAACGTGATTACTTTGTACGGAGCCATTGAGCTCGGATGCTGAGGGTTAAAAGTTATACACATACTGCACTTACTTCCTGGTACGTCTTGACGTCAATACGTTCAACTGTTCCGTTCCAGTTTAGCTGAGAATGCATTCAAAGCTTTTAAAAATCATGTACAGTATTTAAGATTGTAAACCTTTCTTCGATTGTTGGTGATATTACTGGGTTTTTTTTCATATCGATTTTTTTCAAGTATACCCGCGTATATTCAGAATTCCAATACCGGTATATCGATATGAAAATTGTGATATTGGATACAACCGTATATGATATATGCCAGACTCTGTTTCCTACGAAGCCCACGCAGAATTAATTCCTGTTTTTCTACTTCTCTAAACGTACATATATATTTATATTTATTTCAATCATACCTCCTGTCTGTAATGGTGAGTATGCAACCACGGATTACAATTCACAGTGGTAACCCGCACAAGCCAAAAAAACAATGGCCTGTCTGCGCACCAGACGATAGTTCACACTAATGCAAACAATCAACAGAAGGCACGTGGTGTCGATGGACAGATAAATTGAAATGTGTGGAGTGTGAATGAGTCTGATCGACTGATCTCCCAATGGAATTAAAGTCCTGCGCAGCATACACCAGGCGTCAACCCTCCACCTGAGCTTCAGCCCCAGGACCATGTCAAACGGATAGAAATTTTATGGGCACCATGTGGTTTAACCATCAAACAAGCGCCCTGTATTATCTGGGATTTCATTGCTATTTACCTCTAATGAAGACAACCTTTTTATATTTAAAAAAAAAGAAAAACATTTAAATCAGCTTGGACGTGGCACTTGAACCCCATGGCCAAAGTGCACCATATCCAACAACACTGTCCCTACTGCATACACATGTCCAAGCCCAAAGGCTGAAGAGCACGATGGTCAATCAAACACACACATTCTAACCCGAAAGATCAGAAAGGCCATCGTCAGAAATTGGACCCATCCATAAGATGAGTCCCCATGACTTCAAATGGAATGCCGTCCTGAATTTGCGGCTTATTTTGCTTCTCATCAAGATGGCATACCATATAAATAAATGGTAACCAAATGATGGCCACAATTCATCATTAAATTTAAATTGTTACCTCTTGGCTTAATGGTGAGCATCAGTCCCTATGTCTCGGCATGTATGCACTACATTATTCACATAACAATGGCCTTTACTGCCATCCAGACGATACTGCTAAGTGCCAACCCGATCAATCAGAAGGCCACGTGGTTAATCTTGCGGAAAATCGGAAATGTCATGCATTTGCTCCTTGGTATTAAGATTATTCAAACAGAGAACATCTGTATGAAATTATAGCTAGAATTGTGAAACATTGTGAAATGATCACTCGTGGTACTATCAGGATCGTATGTTGTCCACAGTGATTAGTTGTTGTGCAAGTATCATAAAAGTGCTCACACCTATAAAGGACGTCATCATATACGGATGTGGTGGGGATATCATTGTGGTGAATGAATGAATGGTGTTTACTGTTGGCTCCTGGAAGGAAATATCATGACTAAGCAATATATAGAATCAATCTCAGCTGTGGAAGGTCCATTGAGGATTGCGCTTTCTATATAGCAGGAGCTGTGTGCATGAGGCGGATAGTAAGTTGGCATAGAAGTGGTATAGGAAGAAAGCTCAAACACTCTCTAAGTGATGTATTAATACCTCAGGTATGTTCTCTGTGTGAGAGATGAAATCCACTTGAGATTTGGGAATAACCTCTGAAAGTTTGGGGTGATAACATTGTCTTCAGAACAGATGATACACACAGCTAGCTCAATGTCTATATGGATTAGGGTGCCTGAAGACCTTGCTGAGTCAGGGTAAAGTGGAGAGTCAGAGGAGAAGGCAAAAGGAAGAGGCAAAGAAGGCTGTTCCTTTTTTCTTTTCTCATCCTACTTTTGGTTCTGTTTACCTGCACTGCTGTGGCTCGTGTAGTCTTTGTAGCACGTGCAGTTTATGCGACCATCAAAGTCTTACATAGAAAAAGGAAAGAAACTCCTTTCTCCCTTGCGTCCTTCGCTTCCTAAACGAACTTGTATCACGTGACTATATTTGGTGCAATGTAATCATTATTAAGTTCCTTACTCTCATTTAGCTGCCATGGTTTGTTTCTAAAACAAAAATGATTTAAAAAGTCATCTCATGTTTACAAGGGATTTCGCAAAACATCTCACATCTGCTTTCAGCTTGATTTCACTCACATTGGAAGGGTTTTGAACTGATATGGCACAAATGGGCTTAAACAGACAGAGTGAAAAGGAAAATATGTGTGTTCCACGGCAAAACAAAACATGAACCGGTTTTGGGAATGTAAGTAACTGTCAGGGTAAAGACAATAACAACGACCTGTATTCGAAGGCGCGCAAACAATGGACACACATGGTTGATGATTATCAGAAATAGGTTATAGAGATAAATTTGAGCAGAATTCAGGTTCAAAAATTGGGCCTCGAATCATCAAATAAGTTTTAGATTCAAAAATTATCAAGGAAGAAACAAAGAAAGTGGAAAAATAAACTACAACGTGAATGGAGTTTTCCTTTCACAAATAACTTTTCAGGCTGGAGAGTTAGGAGGGGAAAAGCAGCGAATTGAACTCCATCAGAAAACGTTCCCAATCGTGGTGGAGGAATGGAATCATCATGATTAAAGATACACGAAGTGGAGTGAAATATCAAACGCTTCGCTGCGTCATTACCATTTACCGCAAGCTGCTATGGTGCACTTTAATGCGTGACTTGCTTGAAAGTAAGGAAAGCTTGCCTGGACTAAAATTAACCTCGCTGCAGTAAACATATGGAAGAAAGAATGCCTCCTTCCATCTGGTTTTGTTTTACTTCTCTAATCACACTCTGTATATATACCGTAGCTCACGGGCCCCCAGACTGACTAAGTGGTGATATATTGTAATGGGGACTTAGTTCTCCCAATTTCCGTACCAAAGCTGTCCACAATCATATCCGAGTTGCACGGGAAGCAATTTCCTTACAAGTGTTTAATGGCCTACTTCTTGCATTTGAGGACATTTCCAGGATGTCGAATGATCAGCTTAATTACGTATTGTGAATGAAGAGAGATCCAGCTTTTGTTAAATTATGAGGTTCCAGGTTATGACACCATGATGTTATTATAATTGGAAATAATGAGACCGAAGGTTGTGGACAGGTACATTGTTGGTTGTAGGAGGAGGTTCTAGGATGTAAATGAAAAATACATTGAATGATGAAATCATCACATGTGAAAGGAACGAGGTTCTAGGTGCGGAATTGAGGTTTTAACTGTGTGGCTGATTGAATGCGTCTAAGCGATAAAATGACGACTCACTCGGCTGTATTCCAATTTCATAAATGATGCAGTTCTGGATTTTTAAATTGTGATCTTCTTGGCTCCGAAGAACACAAATCTAGGCTGTTAAATGATGAGGTTCTGTGTGATGAAACGACGATCGATGTTCCTGAAATATTGAGGCTCTATACTTGAAGTGATAGGATATTCTCGGCTGTTAAACGACAATATTGTAAAATAGACAATGCATTAAATCAACGGTGGCAATGAAGGATGTGCAATATCCTTCATTCATTGACGCGTTCAGCAAAACATCACACTTATGAACGCGTCCTAAGATACGTTAAAAAACAGGTTACAGCTGTTATTATGACATCGTGGCAGAGAAAACAGAAAGAATCTTGTGCACAAGATTGAAATATTTCACTCACTCGTAATAAAACAAACTATGCCTCCTTGCTCGGAAGATCTCCCTGAACCTCCCAAACTCCCCTGTACATCCAATTAGGTCGGGTTTAGATGCATGGCGTCCTCTCGTGGATGATGAAACACTGGCGCAAACATCTCTACAGGGGAGGCTGGAGGTACTGCCGTGGCTGGTGGCCTGTTGTAGCGACCGACTCCAGCCATAAACAACTCGGCTGCGTTTGACCAACCAATAAGCTTAGTCGGCCCTCGTTTGGAGGAACAGACAGGCTAGTATTGCTGGAATGTTTGAGTTATTGCAGACAGTAGACACTGGGACGCCGGCCACTCGCCTGCGATAGTGAACCAGCCTCGTTTTCTGTTTTTTCCCCAAGGCAGCTCATGCCTGTCCCAGCCGCAGTTACTTCTGGTCATCGTGACAAAAATTTGGCCCCAAGGGGTATAGGAACGGCAAGGGTGGGCAGAGGGGGGGGGGGGACGGGGTGTTACAAAATTGCAGGAAAATAAAAGAGGACCGTACCGAGAACGAGGCAGCCACTTCACTCCGACTATACCTTGCCTTTGGTCAATTCCCAAGCTACAGCTGAGTTCTTCATTTTGCTGATCCACTCCTGCTCTCACTTCATTGCTCCTCTGATTGATGTGCAGAATTTTCCCAACAATCGATGCATTGCATTTGAGTATTTCACCACGAAACTGCGGAGAATTTAAAGCTTCTTATTTCTGATTCGGCTTTACGCTGCCGCGGCAAGTAAAATTAAACCACTCGGAGCATTGGTACATGAATCGGCCATTCCACGGCCCATGCTGATGCATTCCTGCTCCGGCGTATGGCGACCCACCAAATGATCACAGTTTCCTTTCCTTTGCGATTGCAAATTGCATCATCATCTCATGGGCAGCCATGTACATAGAAGCATGATTTTCTGACGCACACATTGAGTCATCGACGAAGCACTGCACACAAACAAGTATCTCCTTCATGAGCTAAACGTCAATAAATTGCCGAACGAGGAGAGATGCAGTGGGTTCAATTAGCGTGCTGAATGCTGGAGCAGAGCAAATCAATAATCCTTGGAAAAACCTCCCAAATCAGAAGATATCAGAAAAACTTATTCAATGACAGATCTTATTCCAGAACCTATAAGACACGAAGCCCGCAGTGTTAAGTTACAGTTTTATTACTTTACTACCTGCTCATAAAGAGTCGATGCAAAAATAAATCATCGCTCATTTAAGTGTAAATCGTCTCTCAAGATGCAAGTGTCACATAATTTATTTAGTAGAAAAACAATACTAAAAGGTTGCAATAAATTATGACGTGGAATTATCATTCATTCAAGCAGGTTTTACGTAATAAGATAAAATGGCCGAAGATGAAATAGCAGTGGTTGAGGATATCGGGACTTCATAATAAAGGGTGTTGTGTACGAGGCCGAGATGGACTACTTCTTTAACGGGCAACTTATTAAAAATCTTGCGGGTTCAGCCGGGAAACGTTTTCGTCCCAAGTCTTTCACAAATCAGCTAGCGAGGCTTGACATTCAACTGAAGGTGATTGGCAGAAATTTGTAATCTGTTCGCCAGTTCCGTGATTACTAACCTCCTCTCCATGAAGGTCACCGTGGATCTTCAACGTCTACCAACACCCTCCAGTGCTGCCAGACTGACCCTCCGGCTTCGAGTCCTTCGAACGGATGGTGCATACAGACATCGTGCCTCACTCCGCACGCGAAATACCAGAAAAAACAGTTTATAGCTGTGGACAGAATTCGAACCCAGGTTAGGCAGCTCAAAGGTAGTGTTCATACCATCAGGTTATGCCAATGGCTGGTGTATTCCACTTATTCCAACAATTCAATTGATTCAAAAAACAAAAAAACTGTATCATCCATTTATGCAATTACCTCATTTAGAGGAAACGTTTTTTCCAACCTGTGTAGTATTTTCTGTCATATTTGGATTACAAATCAAATACACATGAATACTGCCAACCGCTGTAGAGAGAGAAATTTTTTCACAAGCGTGCAATTACTGTGTGTGTGTGTGTGTGTGTGTGTGTGTGTGTGTGTGTGTGTGTTGTGTGTTGTGTGTGTGTGTTGTTGTGTGTACATGTGTGCAAGCTGCTGTTGTTCGCTGCTATCTCCACACGTGGAAGGGTTCTGAGGTAGAAGGGAGAACCTACCGGCTACCAGGTCTCAAAGTATCCACCTCCGTTAAGTGTGTGTATGTGTATCCACGTCGACTTGATACAACACTATATAAATCACCTCAAACGCGAGAAGACGTTAGTTCTAGATAAACACTATAAATTACCATTCATTTACTGGATCCCCAAAACGCAAAAAAAAAAAAAAACCCTTGAAAGATGAGGTCATCATCGCAAGTGGAGAATACGATTGAAACCATTGCCAGGTAGTATTACGGTGGCGATGAAAACAAATTTATAAATGCTTTAAAAAAATTCCCATGAAAAGGCGAGGTTTTTTATTCTGGTATTAAACAATTCTGGATCATTGATCATTCCAAAAACCCATAATAAACAGTATCCACAACATTAAAGAAAGTGTTCGATTTCTCCTAAATACAGTTTGTTTACATTTAGAACAGGATACTCCAGCAGACAGTTGAATACCCAGGGGTTCAGATCCATCCCCTTTCTTTGCAAAAATTATTCCTGCACATGTACGAGTCTGATTGGGTTCAGAACATGTGCAGGAATGAAATTACAACTGCGTGAAGATTGTGGAAACATCTTTAGATTCATTGATGATATCCTAACAATAATGATGGTTTGATTTGATCAGCTTCATGAGGATTTGTATCCAAAATAGCTCGAATTAACAAAGGTAAACCAACACACACTTCAGTTCTTTTTTAAATTACAAGTCGATATTAATAACAAAATTTCACACAAATAATTTGATAAACGAGATGCTTTTCCTTTCCACATTGTACGAATGTCTTTCTTAAACAGTAATATTCCTAAGAAGTTATTCTGTGGCAAAAGCGTCCGCAGTGATGAACGATTCGCTCAGAAGGACGTTAGCGCGTGACCGCTATTAGTCATGGGCCCAGGTCAGAAATTCCAACTTGTCGTACCATCTAAGGAAACCATCCTAGTTATGATTTTTGAAATTGGTGTATATATATATATATATATATTATATATAGATCATATTTTGAGTGATAACATGCAGACTGCAGCTTATAGTATTATCATCTCTGGAATTTACCCACCTCCGCACAATGAAAGCGAAAAAGGCAAACAAATCTGGATATCCTGAGCTGTTATTGAATGATATTACCTTCATGGATGTGTCCAATAGTCCATTGTGTGATTTTCCCCCAAAACGTCAATATCTCAGAATGGTAAAATGGTAAAAATGCAAAATACATACACTAAGCTGCTCTTCTGGACAGGCTTATCACATATTGAAATAATCATATAGTCCCTACACCATAACTTAGTAGCCCTAAAGTTTGGTTTCCCAGATGGTACCCATATATTGCCTGGGCCCAGGGACTATATCGACAATGGGCGCTCGGCAAGTGGCTTAAGCACTTATGCAAGCACTCCACAATTCAATGTGTGATAAGGACACGGTTGGCCAGGCTGTCGCTGCATACATAAAGGATCCCGTTAAATTTAAAGCGGTTTCACCGCGCACACAGCCGTTAATAAAATAAATGAATTAATGAATAAAATGACTTTATCCATAAAAAGTTGCTGTGTAATGAAGAAACAACCCTGGAGACATTGCAAAGTTCAATCACACGTGAAATAAACCATTTTGCCTGCTCATCTGTGCACGTGTTCACATGGTACATGGGTTCGGTGGCGGCGAAACTGTATAATTTTTTTTTTTTTTAAACGTCTGTTTTATTTTACCAGATTTGCTTTGATTCCCTGTAGAGGCACCTCACGCAAAGCCCCAAAAATATAGACAGATCTCGCAGACACTATGGATAGCGCATTCCCTCTGGGGGAAGGGCACGAGGTCTAGCAGTGAATACATTTTTTTTTTGTATACCTTGTTGAGGCTCATATGAGAGGCTAACACACACATTAAATCGTATCGTCCAATGAAGCTGGTTCCGTGAAAAAACATTGCAGAAATCCGCCATTTTGCCTGCTCATCTGTGCATGTGTCCCGTGTTGCATCGGTTCGGGGTCCGCGCAATCGTTGTAACGTTTTTTTTTTTTAAACGTCCGCTTTTTACCAGATTGCTTCGATTCCCTGTAGAGCACCTCACAGAACCTCTGAAAATTAGACACGATCTCGCAGATGCTATGGATAGGCAGTCCCTCTGGGGACAGGGGATGAGCCGAGCAGTGAATGCATTAAACCATATAACTCAATGAAGCTCTTCACTCAATATAATTCTTTTTTTTGTTCACTCAACATAATTCTCCAAACAGTAAGAAAAAGATAAGTTTAATGCTTTGGACATTTCACATTTCTTGTGTACGTATGGAGAAGAGGAACACAGCCTTGTTGCTTAAAATAAAAACGTACATCGGCTTAGTTATAAACTCGTTATTTCATTAAATTAACAGATTTACAACAGATTTCGACCCTTATTTAGTCCGGACGTATCTGATCCTCAAAACGGAAGTAATATTTCGATGATATACTTTAATTAGTCCGTGAGAGTAGATCGTGGAAAATCATATCAGATAATGCATGATTGCGTAAGATTTCAACTTCGCGTTCCGGGGTTTCGGCGACGGCAGCTTCTTCAGGGTCTCTCCCGACTTTCTCAAAGTTAAGTTTCCGGTGTTATATGTGACGTTTTTAGAGAGTAATGTATGAACACGAACATTGGTAAAGGTAATAACAGTTATATTCTTATGTATTTGCAGATGCAGCTTATCATTTGTAATCTAATAACGGATGTCACAAAATGGAGTTAGTTCCTATTTATGATGAAGCTGAGCATTGAACACATCCACCACTGAGACAACCAACCCCAGGATGCCCACCGTAAACTGTCCATCACTGACTGTGAGTACAACACCCCCGATGTTGAAGCAGTCCTGGCTGCGGCGCTCATCACAACCATGCCACAACTCACACAGCTCCAATGTCAACGTCGTTACAGCTAAAGTTGAGCAGGTGAACGTCCCAGCGAGAGATCTGTGGACAAGTGAGGAATGGGCCTATTTCCAATCGCGATGGTCCGACTTGCAGATGCAACCAAAGTGACAGGCAAAGACAAGGTCATCCAACTGCTGGAATGTTGTGATTGAACAATTAAGAAAAAACTTGACTCGCAATGCTGCGGCACACTAACGAACAATTCAGAGGACGATGTCCTTAAGGCTATCAAGCGACTTGCAGTGAGAAAGAGAACATCAAGGTTGCTCGCGCTACACTACATGATATGCACCAGGACCACGACGAACCCATCAGATCATTCGGGCACGTCTTCAGTGGTCAAGCAGGTGTATGTAAATCATCATTCAATGCCCTCACTGCAATCAAGATGTTGAATTACACAAAACGCGTCCTCTTTGACTCTGTAACCCTGGCTCATTGACCAGGACATTCAACTCAACCTAATGGGCGACCGTAACTAGAACATGAAACCAAAGTAATCTACCAGTTTGTCGAAGCTAAAAGAATCTGGCAAACGCTCAGCCTTCATGCCTCTTCCATCACAATCACATGGGATGGACACCGCCAGCAGCTCCTACCGACGTCACAAGAACGAGACACTAAAGGCTACCATGACGATGATCGCAAAACAACAGACAGTCAGAGCAGTGCTACTACTGTGGAAAGAAAGGACACGGGCACGATCTCTCGCCAAGTTCAGAAAGAAGGAGTTGTCCCGCCTATGGTCATACATGCGTGCATTGTGAAGACCAATCACTTCGATCATGTGTGCAAAAACAAGTACAAATCAACCACCAAGGCCAACGCTAACGAATCAGAAGGTGCCGTGTTTGATTCCTTGTGCACAGTCGCAACTGATGCCACATTCCCCAAATCTATGAGCCGGACCACCATCTGTACAACCATCTGTCTGACACCTGGATCCGAAATCAATCAAAAGCCCAACCGTTTGTTTAACTGATGATCGGAGCGTTCCAGGTTGATTACAAGCACCTAGGATACAATCTCTACACCAAGACCAAGTCCAAATGCATCACTTGTATGGCGGATACTGGTTGTCAAAGCTGTTTGGCTGGCATGAAAGCTATCTCCGGCCTTGGCTTCAAGACCAAAGACCTAATCCCAGTCACAATGAGGATGCACGCTGCCAACAAGGGAATCAAAATCATCGGTGCCGTCATTCTCAGGATATCAGGTGAAGACAAAGATGGCAGCAACCTGGAGACTCGACAGATTACCTATGTCACTGACAGTTCAGACAAGTTCTTCCTCAGTCGAGATGCATGCATCAGTCTGGGCATGATCACCGACA
>CM068955.1:112691061-112703047 GCA_035128595.1 Eptatretus atami
CCCGTCACAGGTACATCATTCTCGCCGGCAGAGAGCTTAATGAGCAGGACTCTCAGATCCAAGATACCAGTCACCAAGCAGCTGCTCAAACCAGCAATCGTAGATCCCACCAAAGCCACAGTTGATGTACAACGAAGCTGAAACAGAGAGTCTTCATGAGATCGGCAAGATTTGGCTAACCTGCAGCGGTGACACTGTTGCATCAGGAGGAAGAACACCTGCAGCCAGTCATCGTCCAAAGTTGATTCGCACCCCAGATCATACTGGGTTGACACGGCATCAGGTGTGCTTTCTACAGGAACAGACGTCATCTTTTGAGAACGAATGAGCACCACCAGTTTCTCATGACCCCTGAAGATGACGTCATGACTCCTCGTGAGCAAGAACCTGTTGCGAACGCAGCAATATGAAGCAATACCACTCATGAAGACATGAACAGTGGAGCAGGTATCCAACCAGCTACACATGTGAGAGACATTACACACCATGCAGGTACTAGAGAGGACGTGAGATTGTTCACGCTCAGAAAGTTAAAGATTTTGTTTGTTAATCATAAACTTCTTTGTAAAGCGGCGATACCATTGCAGACTTGTACTGATATACCTGACATACGAAGTTGGTTGAACTTTTACTCAAACTTGGTTTCTGGTGGCACTGCAAGCCAATAAGTAGTTTCACATGTTGCTAAAGCTTTGTGGACGCTGATTGTTCAGTTGAAAACACTTTGACAATGTATGATCTTTCTCTTTATTAAGAAGGGAGGTGTAACAGAATGTATATCGTGTTCCTTAAGTGGACCAATAAATGAAGCTTCACTTCCACTTGAGCCAGAGACGTGTGCATGGTCGATGCTGTTACACGAACAACGTCCGATGGTGAGATGTGAGCCTTCACGATGAGTGAGCAAGAAATGATAATCAGACATCATCAGGTGGCACCTACTTATCTATCTTGGGTCCTTCTCTATCAGTTGTTAGGGTGGCATTTCTATTAAGTCTTAACCCGTCCCAGTCTGTCTGTTTTTGCGTCTTCCTCTCTTTCTCTCAAAAAACAACAGAATGTTGATCGAAGTATGTGAACCGCCATGGGAAATAAGAAGCTGACATTTTGGGTGTTAATGCCTGTAACGTCAGCTTCTCCTTGCTTCCCACGGCAGTTAGTATTTAGTTCCATCAACGTTCTGTTGATTCCATATGTTGTTATATCTGCACGACACAAAATCAGACACTAACCTTCACGATTGAGACTAGTTTTCCATTTCCTCAATGTGGTGTTTTACCCGAAGGCAGATTCAGTGCTGCCAAAGCAACCCCACGGCAAGGAATACACTGGGTGATTTGCCTTTGCCTCTCCAGCAGCAGGGCAGGGATTTGGATTTTGCTCAGGGTGTTGGCGGTAACTCATCTACTGTTCGAGAAGGTCACCATGGGATCTTTAACATCCCCAAACTGACGCGAGCAGACAGGACACCCGGCATTGACCTGTGGTTGCCATGGACTAGCACAACACATAAATGGTCAATGACTATGTCGCATTGCATGATGTGTTGCAATAAATAGGCATGCTGAAGGCCTTGAAATGTGGAGCAAGTTTTATGGAGCAATGATTGGCAACCTTGTATTCTGATGTACACTACTGAAGTCACGGAGCACCGGTGCTGCTGAAGCAGTTTCTTGGCAAGGGCTACACTGGACGGTTTGCCATTGCCTTCCCAACAGTAGTTCGGGCAGGAATTTAGAATGTGACCAGGGTGCTGGCGAAAGCTCATCTACTCTTCATTAAGGACACAGTGGGATGTTTAACACCGACCAACAAATGCTGGCAGATGGGATGCCCAGTTTAACGTCCATCCGAGGGGCACACACATTGATGAATTACCCTGCCTCTGAAACACCAGAATAACAGATTATACCTGGGTCGGGATTCAAGCCCAGGTTGGAGGTGAGTGTGCATAGTACCTCTCGGCCATCCTGACAGCACGAATCCAAGTATACACCGTTTAAATCTGATAAGTTCTGTGGAATGTGTTGGAATGCCAATTACTGGCTCAATAACAAGAACAACCACAAAACTAGAAGGGCACTCGGTAGAGCATATACCTCCGCCACGCAGTGCCTCATCCATGAGAACATATCAGGCCCAATACATTTTTTGAAATATCGTGCTACATATCGTTTTTGAGCCCTATCTCTCAATGGTGAAGAATCACTTAAAAAATTCTAGTAGCCGGATCCGGATCCGGAACTTCACCAAAATATAATCGGTTCGTCCTTGTCACACACTGTCCACAAAATTTCATCCGGATCCGTCCACAACTTTTTGAGATATCCTGCACACAAACAAACAAAGAGACAAACAGACAGAAAGGGGGTAAAAACAACCTCCTTCACCTTCAGTGGCAGAGGTAATGAACAAAATGGTGAGGTTCTGGTGTTAGGATTAACTTCTAAGGTGGCTGGCTTAAGATCTTAGCATCCTGAGTTCACAGCCCTGTCATTGCATTGAATTAACATCAGTTGGGTTGACTCAACCTGTCATCCTTCCGAGGTCAGCAAAATGAGTTCCAGCTTCTTGGTAGTGGGGGCATTGCATCAGCGGCACAGCTGCGTTCCCAGAAAATGATGCAACACCTAACCCACAGGCTGCATACTAAATAAATATAAAATAATAAAATGGCAGATGAGAGTAATAGCAGAGAATCCCACCTCCAACTTTTGAAAAGCTTGCAGCAGTTGTTAGAATAATGTACAGGCTGTGATTAGGGAATGTTGGGGGGGGGGGGGGGGGACGGGGTTCTACGGGCTATTGAAGAGGAATTAAACTAAAACTTCCAAAATCAAAAATTACTTGTTCGCTTCACGTCATTTCATGAAACATAATTAAATCATGAAGCAATGAATACAACCTCAATATATTTCCCTGTAGAGCCTCTGATTGAGTGAAACACGTGACGGGGAATAATTATTGTGACGTCACACCATTGTCAAGTAAATCTGATATGCATCGCCTGGACATTGGATATATGTATAGCCTGGCAGGGTATTCATGGCTTTTTGGTGGAAAGAAGCCCACATCCGATCAACTTTGAGGAAAGTGGTGAGATGTGAGCTTTCACCATCAGCATGGCGCTTGAGTGAGCGCAAATAACCGTCGCTTGCTTTGAAATGTCAGACAAAGACATCAATAGAAATTTACGACCTTCATAACCATTTCGAAGTCTGTCGGCAGCTTCTGCCGTATATACCTGTTCATTGCACATATCAATTTATGTTTCTCTCACTCGCAAAGACCATGTGTTAGCAATAATGTTATTTCCAAGCACATTCCTATAAATCTTTTCTTTGTTTTTGAAACAGGTGTAATGTTCTTATTTTTATCATTACATTCTCTTCCCTTACAGAATGCGCATGTAAATCAACACACATTTCATATATAATCCATGTATATACATGCTCAACGTAGATATGAGGTGTACGTGGATCGTTCAAAAGGTTCTACGAATGAGATGCTCGCGATATTCCAAGACACGCCAACGGTCGTTTTTAATATGTGTGTATTGTTAATATTAAAAAATATATATATGTTTCATTTATTTATGTATACATGGCCTGCCATCCTCCTTTGGCTTGTCTTGGACCACTGTGGGTATCTCGCTCGGAGAACATTTTGAACGCCTCTTGTATCATACAGTAAGTGAATTGTATCTGATATATGATGTGCTGTCCATTGTCTAAACCATTTTATAATCCTGTGTGATATAAGCATTTCTTGCATATAATTTGTCATACAAATGTATACAAGCATTTATTTCAATGGTCAGCCACTGGAAGAGGTTCAATCTCTTTAGCTTCTCGGTTTCACCATCAGCCCTGACCTCTTCTGGACTGATCTTACAGTAAAGCTGGTCTCAAAAGCCAGCCACGGACGAGACGCCTTCAATATTTCCATGTCATTCGGTGAAAAATCTGAGTCATTCCAGTCTATAAGGACTTTGTCCATACCTCAATGGAGTACCGTTCTCCCCTCGATGGACTGAAGCTCCAGCATCACATCTACTGTATGTCTCCTGCATGCTGTGGCATCCAAAGGTCTCAACATTATAGGAATCTCTAGCGATGAGGCTGAAGCACATGGTCTGTTTCGTTGACATCTCTGTTTTTTACCTCCTCTCCTCTGGTCTAGTTACCACTGTTCTCTTAGCCCCCTGACCCTCCCCATGCCTGATGTTGGCTTAATGGTTTGGATGGTGGGTTGGGATTCTAGGATCCTGAGTTCAAATCCCCCTCCGCTTTTGAATTACTACCAGGTGGGGTTGACTCTGCCTGTCATCCTTCCGAGGTTGGCAAAATGAGTGCCAGCTTGCTGATATCCTGTGTCAGAGTGGTGACATGTCCAGGATTGTGCCCAATAGCCAAGGAGACTGTTTAGGCAGCACCAATGCTCTGCACAGAGTATGGGACGAATGG
The DNA here is from genome assembly GCA_035128595.1 of Eptatretus atami. Taxonomy (NCBI): domain Eukaryota; kingdom Metazoa; phylum Chordata; class Myxini; order Myxiniformes; family Myxinidae; genus Eptatretus; species Eptatretus atami. Next base: position 112,695,528 of record CM068955.1, read on the forward strand.
ATGGATTGATGGACCTTTCCTGACGCCTCCAAGAGATACATGTTCTTCAATTAACCCCATCTGGTTAAACTCAAAATGTCCAGGCTAACCACATACATCTTTTTTGTTCCCCTTTTCTCCTGTTTGTAGAACCACCTGCTTGAGGCTGTTCAATCCCACAATCCACTCAAGGGCTTCAAATGCAAGCAGTACACCATCATCTCATGTCATCCCCCATCAATACTCATGATGTTTTCGAATCACATTAACCCTTCCTAACCCAACCACCTTGCTTGCAGGTTACTGTGTTTCCTTCCTTCCCTCTTTTCTTGTCCGTTCATTCCCTTGCTCGTTTGCTGCATGTTTGCAAAGAAAACATGTTCACAAACTTCAAGATACACTGACACATTTATGGCCATGCTAGTTTTGATTCCTTCCACACTGATCTTTGTATCCCACATAGCTCAGCACATGTAGAGTGGGTTCCACTTGAAATGATCAGAACGAAAACTGTTGGGGTATTTTTTTTTGTTGCAGAAACTCTGTCTCCTCACTCTTCCAATGAGCCTACATTTTTATACAAGGTTCAGGCTCATGGAATAGCAATATTTCCCATTATTATCATACCATGTTGTTTTTTTTGTCGATATGCTCTTTTTTAGGTGAATATTAAGACAAAAACAGGCAGTCAAATATACATGGTAATACAGACTCACAAGGCTGTGACAACAAAAGGGAAATAAAAATAGGGACAATTCCCCTAGGCTCACCTGGGAGAACCAGGTAACCACTGGTAGGCAGGCATGACTCACGAAATATATAAATTATCCGATGGTTTGAACAAACATGCGGAGATGATTCCTACCAAGTTACATCAAAATCGTGTGTGTCTTTTCAGAGAAGAAAGCAGATTTCTATTTTGGGAGGTCAAACCTGGACTCACTTTGACCCGCTGTGGAGTCCCGTAGACCCCGATTGATTTTTTTGTTTTTTTTAATGCCGTGAACAAACTTTAGTACATCACAGGTAATGAAGGTTGTGGTCAAGTTTCATCAAAATCGTGTGTAGTTTCAAAGAAGAAGATCCAAGTGTTTACACACTGACCAACTCACTTGATTGACTGATGGACACCATGCGATGCTAATACCTCACCTGAACTACGATCCAGGTGAGCTAAAAAGGGTTTTTTTTGTGGACAGATGTCAATGCTCATGGAAAGACTAGATAACAAAGGTCAGCTGGTAGACATTCTAACAGGGAAGAAAGGTACTGTACAGGCAAACAAGGCACAGGTAAATAACAACGTAAGCATGGATTAACAGAGCATACAGGTAGAGGGAAGTGGAGAATCAGTGAGAATGGCAGAGATTGACAGCAGACACGAGAGACAATGTAAGATGGTGGTGGGTTGTGGCATTGGAAGAATGGAGGGCAAATTTAGGGAGGAAAATCAATAGATGAGATAATGGGGGAATGAAGGTGCGGAGATGGCCAAAATATTGGACCTGTTAAGTTTATGTACTAATGGGTGATACAATGAGCATCTACGATTTGGTAGAGCAGGTAAAGGCTAGAGGTTAGGACAAGGTGAGAGAAGCAATACAAGAGGTGATAACAGATTGCCAGAACATGAACCTGGCGAGTGAGAGAGGAGAAGGCCCTGTGCCTCAGATACCTACAGTTTCGCAGAAGGGCCTTCGGTTCTACTGCTTCTAGGAGGGTGAGGTGTCCATAGTGGGGAACAAAGGAGGTCCCATGATACTGTCTGAGAGAACAGCAGTTTCCAATGGAAGGACAGACGATATGAGGCTGTCCAAAGCAAGGTACTGCTTCTTTGCTCAGAGAAAGTCAATCAACCAGTCGAGAAGAAGAACTTTAACAACATCGGCAAACAGTTTGGAGAGTCGAACGTTCACATGTCAAATTATATTTCCCTGACCTCTCGTTTGAGATTCTGGGCATATATCCATTGCTGAGATAGGATAAGTATGTCAAGGGTGGAGCAGCCAAGACGGAAAGCAATTTTAAAAAGGATTTTTTTTTAAGAAATAAAAAAATAAGGATAAGAGCTTTACATTTTCATAGATTGAAAGACATGTTCCAAATTGTACGATCAGTAAACCTATCAAAATAAATTGTGAAAGATGAATTGGCTTCAATGGAGTTGGCCTCGATATCACCACATTCGAGGTGCCAAACTACCAAAGTATAAACTGTTGGATGGTGACTTAATGGAAGTGAAGATTAGGAGATGAATTGTGCATTTGGTAAAGTGTTTGGACATTACAACCTTACCACTTCGCTCCCAAATCCCAAAGGCAGTTATTTCAGGAGTTCAAAATGGACGATATCCAGATATTTAAAATGTCTGGAGTGTCACACTGGAACAATTCTATTTCATTCCCACTTTGACCGTTTGCGTTTGGTGCTGCCAAAGATTGTTTCGTGCGATTGTTGTGCCGGTCCCTTTGCGAAACCACCAGGGGGCAACAACACCCAACAATGACCAATAATGGTTTGGAGTAGACGTTCACCCGTGCATGGTAACAACCACGTAAGGCACACAAATGCAACAATATATCGATCCATTGTCTGCCACGCACTTAAAGGAGTTCTGGCATGAGGTCACATGAGGTCATTGCCTTCATGAACCAATCATAAAACATTTTGCAGGATCGTCAGACCCTTAAAGTTACGTCAGAGTGAACCGACAGTGAAATAATGACAGAAAAAAAAATTAATCAGATATCGATTTGAAATCATGGCATTTGATATCACGAATGAACATCGATTACGCTGCTTGTTATGACACACGTCATCAGTGATGATGTATTAGGTGTCGTGTGAAGGCGAACATGGACAGAACGTTTAATATGATCTCCTTTTCGACTTTATGATGAAAGTTCAAACAACCCATAAATAATTAACAATGTGTGTCTTTAGCGGAAGTAATTATAAATTACTAGGGGGAAAGCCCATCAAACCCCCATCATTCACAGCACAGTTGTTAAAGAATACAACTCACAGGCTTGTGGATTTACTTTTGTTTCAGAAAGAAAAGTATATAATTTTAGAATACATATTTTCAAAGTTATAATGGAATTTCAAATGGCCAACAAAACATTTCTGTTTTCGCAAGTCCTGCTTTATTGGATTTGATCAGTTGCTTTATAAATGATGTTTATAGATGTAAAAAAAAAAATGTATCTATCTATCGCAGAAATTTTTTTAGATAAATGATGCTGATGGCCGCAAAGTTATCCAAGCAGTGCCATTTCGGATCGTTCTGAGCCGAGCCGCGCTTTGCTATGCGTTCCAGACCGTTCCTGCCATGAGCTGTGACCGTTCGAGCTGTGTCATGTTGAGCGAGCCATGCCGTGAGCTGGACAGTGCCATGCATGAAGGAGAGTTCCGAGCCATGTTATGCGTGCATTATGGATCGTGCTGAGCCATGCCATGCCGTAACATGATGTGACATGTGCCAGATCGTGTCGTGCCGTTTTGAGATGGGCTGAGCGGTGACATGACGTGCCGTAGAATATAACTCACGGGCTTGTGGATATACTTTTGTTTCATAAAGAAAACTGTGATTATGTCAGAAATATATTTATTATCAAAGTGATAAGGGAATTTCAAATGACTGAGTAAAATTACTCACCTGTATATATTATTTACTGTAAATAGGAATTACTAACATGTCACCTCTAGCGTTATAGTTGTGAAAACAACTTGAATGGTCATGCAATCCCAAATTCATATGCATGTAGTAAAAGTTTTGGATGGCATAAACTCACTGTTCATGAGTGGAAACAAAATGGTGTATGGTCCTAACACTGATATTGCGTGTTTTGAGTGGCAAATGCGACATTGCTTCAGTAACCATGAGGTCACTTCCTCCTTGACAAAGAAATAAATACACAGGCCTCTTAGATACGGTATATAGTACTGTCAGACCCCAACATATGTGGGGAATACGTTCCTGAAAAATGCCGCAAATGTCAAATCCATGAATGTCAGGACATTGCTTCAATTGGAAAAAGGGGGATACGTTCATGGAAATTCATAATTTATGAGGGGAAATAAAAAATCCCATGAAAAACTGCGAAGATGTGAAAAAAAAACCGCAAATACGTGAAACACAGGGTCGCTAATGTAGAAGCAGGTCAGAAAATCCGTGAATACGCAAAGCACAGGGCTGCAAATGTCGAAGTACTTCAGAAAAACCGTGAATGCGTGAAACACGGGGTCGCAAATGTAGAAGCAGGTCAGAAAAACCATGAATACGTGAAACGCAGGGTCGCAAATGTAGAAGCAGGTCAGAAAAACCATGAATGCGTGAAACGCAGGGTCGCAAATGTAGAAGCAAGTCAGAAAAACCGTGAATACATGAAACACAGGGTCGCAAACGTAGAAGTAGGCCAGAAAAACCATGAGTACATGAAATACAGGATGCAAATGTCGAAGCAGGTCAGAAAAAACCATGAATGACGTGAAACACAGGTCGCTAATGTAGAAGCAGGTGAAAACCATGAATCATGAAATACAGGTCACGAATGTAGAAGCAGGTCAAAAAACCATGAGTACGTGAAACACAGGGTCGCTAATGTAGAAGCAGCTAAGAAGAACCATGAATACGTGAAACACAGGATCGCAAATGTAGAAGCAAGTGAGAAAAACTATGAAATCGGTAAACACAGGGTCGCTAATGTAGAAGCAGTAAGAAGAACATGAATACGTGAAATACAGGGTCACGAATGTAGAAGCAGGTCAGAAAAACAATGAATACGTGAAGCACAGTGTCGCAAATGTAAAGCAGGTCAGAAAAACCATGAATACGTGAAACACAGGGTCGCGAATGTAGAAGCAGGTCAGAAAAACCATGAATACGTGAAACACAGGGCCATGTAATGTAGAGCAGCTAGAAGAACATGAATACGTGAAATACAGGGCACGATGTAGAAGCAGGTCAGAAAAACCATGAATACGTGAAGACACAGTGTCGCAAATGTAGATGCAGGTCAGAAAACATGAATCGTGAAACAGGGTCACGAATGTAGAAGCAGACTAAGAAGAACCATGAATACGTGAAACACAGGGTCGTAATGTAGAAGCAGCTAAGAAGAAACCATGATACGTGAAACCAGGTCGCAAATGTAGAAGCAGGTCAGAAAAACCATGAATACGTGAAACACAGGGTCGTAATGTAGAGCAGGTCAGAAAAACCTGAATACATGAAATACAGGGCAACGAATGTAGAAGCAGGTCAAAACCATGAGTACGTGAAACAGGGTCGCTAATGTAGAAGCAGCTAAGAAGAACCATGAATACGTGAAACACAGGGTCGCAAATGTAGAGCAAGTGAGAAAAAAATGAATCGGTAAAAACAGGGTCGCGAATGTAGAAAGGGTCAGAAACCATGAATACGTGAACCAGGGTCGCAATGTAGAAGCAGGTCAAAAACCATGAATACGTGAAAAGGGTCACGAATGTAGAAGCAGGTGAGAAAAACCATGAAAACGTGAAATACAGGTCGCTAATGTAGAAGCAGCTAAGAAGAACCTGAATACGTGAAATACAGGTCGAATGTAGAAGCAGGTCAGAAAAACAGTGAATAGGTGAAACCAGGGTCGCAATCCAGAAGCAGGTCAGAAAAACCATGAATACGTGAAACACAGGGTCGCTAATGTAGAGCGCTAAGAAGAACCATGAATACGTGAAGACACAGGGTCGCAATGTAGAAGCAGGTCGAAAACATGAATAGTGAACGGGTCCTAAATGTAGAGCAGCTAGAAGACCATGAATACGTGAAATAGGGTCAAAGTAGAAGCAGGTCAGAAAACAGTGAATAGTGAAACACAGGGTCGCAAATCAGAAGCAGGTGAGAAACATGATACGTGAAACACAGGGTCGCGAATGTAGAAGCAGGTCAGAAAAACCATGAATACTGAAACCAGGGTCGCTAATGAGAAGCAGGTGAGAAAAACCATGAATACGTGAAACACAGGGTCGCTAATGCAGAAGCAGGCTGAAAAACCATGAATAGTGAAACACAGGGTCGTAATGTAGAGCAGCAGAAAACCATGAATACGTGAAACAGGGTCGCATAATGTAGAAGCAGTAAGAAACCATGAATACGTGAAACACAGGGTCGCTAATGTAAGCAGCTAAAAAACTGATACGTGAAACACAGGTCGCAATGTAGAAGCAGGTCAGAAAAACCATGAATACGTGAACACAGGGTGCTAAGTAGAAGCAGGTCAGTAAAACCATGAATACGTGAAATACAGGTCGCAATGTAGAAGCAGGTCAGAAAAACCATGAATCGTGAAACACAGGGTCGCTAATGTAGAAGCAGTCAGAAAAAAATGAATACGTGATACAGGTCACGAATGTAGAAGCAGGTCAGAAAAAACCATGAATACTGAAATACAGGGTCACGAATGTAAGATGAGGTCAAAAAAAACATGAATAGTGAAACAACGGGTCGCTAATGTAGAAGCAGGTCAGAAAAACCATGAATACATGAAATACAGGGTCACGAATGTAGAAGCAGGTCAAAAAAACCATGAGTACGTGAAACACAGGGTCGCTAATGTAGAAGCAGCTAAGAAGAACCATGAATACGTGAAACACAGGATCGCAAAATGTTAAAAGCAAGTGAGAAAAACTATGAATCGGTGAAACACAGGGTCGCTAATGTAGAAGCAGCTAAGAGAACATGAATACGTGAAATACAGGGTCACGAATGTAGAAGCAGGTCAAAAAAACCAAATACGTGAAGCACAGGTCGCAAATGTAGAAGCAGGTCAGAAAACCATGAATCCGTGAAACACAGGGTCGCGAATGTAGAAGCAGGTCAGAAAAACCATGAATACGTGAAACACAGGGTCGCTAATGTAGAGCAGCTAAGAAGACCATGAATACGTGAAATACAGGGTGCACGAATGTAGAAGCGGTCAAAAAACATGAATACGTGAAGCACAGTGTCGCAAATGTAGATGCAGGTCAGAAAACCATGAATACGTGAAACACAGGGTCACGAATGAGAAGCAGCTAAGAAGAACCATGAATACGTGAAACACAGGGTCGCTAATGTAGAAGCAGCTAAGAAGAACCATGATACGTGAACACAGGGTCGCAAATGTAGAAGCAGGTCAGAAAAACCATGAATACGTGAAACACAGGGTCGCTAATGTAGAAGCAGGTCAGAAAAACTGAATACATGAAATACAGGGTCACGAATGTAGAAGCAGGTCAAAAAAACCATGAGTACGTGAAACAGGGTCGCTAATGTAGAACAGCTAAGAAGAACCATGAATACGTGAAACACAGGGTCGCAAATGTAGAGCAAGAGAAAAACTATGATCGGTGAACCGGTCGCGAATGTAGAAGCAGGTCAGAAAAACCATGAATACGTGAAACACATGGTCGCTAATGTAGAAGCAGCTAAGAAGAACCATGAATACGTGATATACAGGGTCACGAATGTAGAAGCAGGTCAGAAAAACAGTGAATAGGTGAAACACAGGGTCGCAAATCCA
>CM068955.1:112710579-112730416 GCA_035128595.1 Eptatretus atami
AAATGCCAGCATTGTAGCAATAAAACTAGAACCAACTCTGGACAGATCGCCATTCCATCGTAGGATACTTACTACTCTGAAGGTGGCAGTAATTTGGCCAAGGTGCCGGCGATAACTCGTCTACTCTCGCGGGCCCACGGTGGGGTCTATAAGCATCCACGCAGTGGCCAGTGCTGGCAGACAGGGCCGAAACCGCTCTATCTGTTTGAACAGTGCATATTGCATGCACTGCTCTGCCTGTGAAACACCAGGGTGAAAGTTTATAGTTAAGGTGAACATTCAAACACATGCACAACAGCTCAAGGCAGGTGTGCTTCCATAAAGCTTTCCTACAGTGCTCACCTACTCATATATATATATATATATATATATATATATATTTAACAGGTGGTGGACAAAAAAAATGAAACACCAATGTAAAATCACTTATAGGGTGTTGGGCCATCACGTGCAGCCTGTAAGCACCATGGCAGAGAGTCCACTAGCGTCTGGAATTCTGAAGGAGGATGCAGCACTATTCTCCACGAGAAGTCAATCAACTCACCTGTTTGATGGAGGTGGGAAAACGCTGTCTCAGGCATCATTCCAAAAAAGTCCCATAAATGCTCAATTGGGTTCAATAATTGAATGACTGAGAGGCCATGACATATGGATAACATTGGTGTCATGCACATCAACCCATTGGGTGAGCCACATGCACTGTGGATGTCATCCTGGATTGTCATCCTGGAAGACACCCTTCCCACAGAAAAGAATGCTGCAATATTGGGTGAAGGTGATCACTCAGTGCTATAAGTAGCAATTGGCATCGCCCTTGCCTTCCAAGGGAATGACTGCACCCAAACCATGCCAGGAAAATACACCCCACATCACAGAACCACCAGAACCTTTGCTGTTTCAAACCAAGCACTCAAGGTTTGTGAATTCTTTAGGTAGGTGTCAAACGTGCAACTCGTCCGTTTGTCGAGAACATGATGAAGGATGATTCATCTGACCAAATCACGTTTCTTTACTGCTCGGTTATCCATTGCCTGTCACCACTGGACTCACAAACATACATTTTCAGGTGTGACAAGCCGGTTGTGACACAACAACCAGACTATGGTATCCTGCTGTGGAGTTCTCCACGGACCGTTTTTGATGAAACTGGCTGCTCATGCCCCAGATTGCAATACATACACACTGTATATATATACATATATACATATACATATATAATATATATATATATAATAATATATATATATATAATGTATGAGCCAGTAGGTGACATGGGTGTATCGCTATATAATTGCAATTACTAGTCATACAGCTTTTGCGGATCGGGCTGAAATTTTTGACAAAGAGTTGATTATAGTGAGCATAAAGGGCGGAAGCCGATTTTTGAAAAAAAAAATACATAAAATATTTTCGGATTTTTTCAAAATTTCAAGTCCCGTTGCGAGCAACGGTGGCGTCCATAGCAACGGTGCTCCAAAAGCGTACAACTGATCCTGGTATGAACCTACCAGTCAAATTTCATCAAAAATCGGTTGATCCTTGGCCTCCAGAGCTGTCCATTACATACATACAAAACTGAGAATAACGGTAGTCAGGCGACACCCAATATATATATAAATATATATAATATATATTATATATATAGATTATATAGATAATACAATCATAAATTACATTATACAATTTAGGGGGTGGCCAAAAACAGAGCAAAAAAAAAAAATTCAGAGGTCTCACAAGCCTTAAATTATTCCACTATGATTCAATAACGCGCATAAAAAATTTAAGTTGAATCGGAGGTGATTTAGAGGTCGCTCCATATGACGACTTTTAGTTCATGAGTTGGTTAAATTAGGGATGTCAGGTACGAATTACGGGGTACTTCTGGATGTCGAGGTGGAAATGGAGTGCATTTCGAACTCTATGGGGTCGATTTAACTCTAAGAAATGACTGCAACCGACATTGAATTTACTCCAATTTCGAAAATATGACCTAAACAAGATTTATCATTACTGGATAGTTGAGTAACTAATCCTACTCATTTCGATATTTTCTAATCTATAATTAATTTTGTTGTCCGTCTAAACATTTCTTGGAGTAAATCGACCCCACTGAGTTCGAAAATTGCAAGTCCATTTCCACCTAGGAAGTACCGAAGTGTAACGGATTCAACATCTCACCATACCCTAATTTTTCAATCAATGGAATTACAAACTATTAGAATATTTCATTCTCATTTACCAAATACCACTATCATCTCGCTCTATTGCTGTCTCCACTCCCGCTGAACTTATTTCTAGCCGGCCCAACATCCAGTGTTTTGATTCAATGATTCACCGAAAAATATGTTCGTTATTTATTTAGTTATTATTATATTAAATTAGGGTATGGTGAGATGCGAATCCGTCACATCTTCTGACTCCTAGGTGAAAATTGACTGCATTTTCGAACTCAGTGGGGTCGATTACTCCAAGAAATGTTTAGACGGACAACAAATTATTATAGATTAGAAATATCGAAATGAGTAGGATTAGTTACTCACTCCAGTATGATAAATCTTGTTTTAGGTCATATTTTCGAAATGGTATAGTGAATTCAAAGTCAGCAGTCATTCTTAAGAGTAAAGTCTTAGAGTAAATCATAGAAGTTCGAAAAATGCACTCCATTTCACCCGGAACCATCCAGAAGTACCCGTAATCGTTTCCTGACCATACCCTATAATTTATTCAAGTCATGAGACTAAAAGTCGTCATATGGAGCGACCTCTAATCACTCCGATCAAGCTAAAAAAAAGTATGCGCGTTATTGGATCATATTAGAATAATTTTAAGCTTGTGGAGCAACATTCTATTTTTTTCGACTTTTTTGGACCCAACCCTAATACATATATATATATAAATATATATATATATATATATATACATATACATTATATATTTGATGGCAGGGTTGGGTGGTGATAAACGACCACTAGAGGGAGTAGTAGAGTCGGCTCCACCGAACACACCGGAATTGAGGTTCGTGACCTCGGATAAGTCCGAAAGGCACGGGGTACTTACAGGACCATGAATGCCAATAATTCGACATGTGTGGGGTAGGGTCAATTGCCAAACTTCAATAAACCTAATTACCCACGTGGGCAAGCCCCCGGGGAATCACACCCTCGACGGACTCGAGCGGAACGAGCCGTTACCGTGCCCGAACCGTGTGTCTCCGAGCGGAGGTTATCAAGGCCTGTCGGTCCAAATGAACAATTTCAGCCCGCATATTTCTCAACACCACCGTGCCAAGCCAATGAAAGAAACACAGAAACGAGCTGGAACATTTAACAAAAGGATATTTTATTTATAATGGGGCAGGCGCAACGCAAGAGGCAGAGTTAACCGAATAAAAGGAATGCAGGTATGTACAAGTGCACTTAAACATTATACTTACAGGCGGCGCCCCCCCCCCCCATAACACACAACACACACATAAATGGACCTCGTGGGTCTATCTCGGTCAAGCTGGGCCGGGGTACCTGTCCGCTTTGTGCGGCCACAACGACTCCGAGACCACCACGGTGGGACCCGAACCCACGCCTCCAAGTCCACGCCCACGAACGAGGCCGCTCAACACGAACCACTGTCTCAGACGCTCCAAGCCACGCCGACACCGTCTGCAGAGTGCTCCAGCCACGTTCCACACGTCTGCAGTACGCTCCAGCCACAAGCACACCGTCTGCAGAATGCTCCAGCCACGAACACACGACGTCTGCAGTACGCTTCCAGCCACGAGCCACACCGTCTGCAGAACATCCATTCACGAGCGCATGATCTCCAGAATGCATCTTGTCTCTCTACCACACTCATCCATGACCACCACTCTCCTCCTCTTGAGGATCCTCTTCTCCCCGCCACTCACCTTCCTGATTGGACGGTGGGTTTGTCAGGTGACTCGTGGCGGCCTCGCCGATTGGCCGGGCCGAAACACTCCATCTGGCTAAGGCGGAGCGCAGCCTGAGGTGATAGACGCACGCACGAGGCCCGTTCGCGAAATGCGGAACGGCCCTGCACGCGGCGTTTCGCGGAGCAGGAGCGGTTATCGAATAGCTCCACACTTGGCTCGCTACTCTATCTCCCATCTGGATCGGTCCGTCATCATTTCCATGCATGCACTCATGCACGCCATGTTATCACACCACTCACACGTTTCAACACACCTGCACCCATCACACACTCCGGAAGACAATCACATCGGGGATTCGTTGTTACCCAAGGGGTCCCGGGATCTCTACCCCCCCCAAACTCTGCATGGACCCCTCCACATCATGCACCCGCTCGACATTCGCTCAGCCGACCGACTCACCTGGTCGCAATCCACTTCGAGGAGATACCGTCTCCCTCTGTTCCTGAGAGGTTACACTGATGCTCGAACTGGTCCCGATACTTCCACCAGCTCAACCAATTGTCCTCACTAACTCTATGTGCTTGTGCCGTCCTTTGCTTTATCTAATTCGTTCCCTCTTTTGATTTCTGCGTCTGTCACCGTTGTTTATTATTCCCGTTAATTCCTGACTTTTCGTCTCTTCCCCAATAATCGTGACATCGCTCGTCTCCTCGACCTTACCCTCTCCATCGCGGTCCGAACACCTTCAACACTCCCCCTCGACTCGATCGTTCCCCCACGTGCAGGCGCCATCCTCCAATCTGCCATTTTGCCTTTCACCTCGTCCAAGCTCGCCTGCAGGCTTAACCTCATGCACTGCAATTCACCCCTGCCCTCATCCATTTTGCTATTCAGATCCTCCCTCATTTCATCCATTTTGTGCGCATTCCATCATCTTGCTATTTGTTGCTTGTAAATCACCCCTCTCATCCATTTTGCGCGCATTCGCATCCTTTTGTCGTTCATGTTTTGTAATATCTCCCCCAACGCGCCCAGTCAAACAGCCCTGACGAGGCCGATCGCCGCGGACTGGGGGCGAAGTTGCTGTATAGGGTGCTCACGCGCCGCTGCCCCCACGCCCACCACGGACTCTGAGTTTGGTGGCGGGGGGGGGGGGAGTCGACCTGCACGGAGCTTTCCTGGACCATGGTTACACTACACTTACACCTAAACCCACCTGGACAGCTCATCTTGGCTTGCCATGTTGCGTACTGAGAAATAAATTTTACTCGTTCGCAATTTGGGGGAAATGGGGGGGGGGGGGTTGCTCCCAACGCCCCTGATCCGAATCCAGTTAATTTCGTGGAGGCGGAGGGGTTAAAACCCCGCTCCTGAAACCAATTTGTTGTGGCCGGGTTCGGTGGCGAATAAATGACCATGAGAGGGAGCAGTAGAGTCGGCTCCACCGAACACACCGGAATTGAGGTCATGACTCTTGGATAAGTCCGGAAGGCAGGGGTCCCATACGGACCACGAATCGAAAATAATTTGACCGTGTGTGGTAGGGTCAATTGACAAACTTCAATATACCTAATTACCCACGCGGAAAAGCTACCAGGGAATTCACACCTCGACGGACCTCGAGCAGAAGAGCTTTACCTGTCCCGAATCATGTGTAACCTGAGTAGAGGTTACCAAGGCCCGTCGGTCCAAATGAACAATTTACAGCCTCGCTATTTCTCAACACACACCGTCGCAGCCAATGAAAGAAACACAGAAAACGAGCTGGAACATTAACAAAAGGGATATTTATTTATAATGGGGCAGGGCAGCACGCGAGAAGGCAGAGTTAACCGAATAAAAGGAATGCAGGTATGTACAAGGCACTTAAACAATTATACTTACAGGACAGCGCCCCCCCCCACCTCACCCCACACAACACACACACACACACACACACAACAACACACACAAAATAAATGGACCTCGTGGGTCTATCTCGGTCAAGCCGGGCCGGGGTACCTGTCCGCTTCGTGCGGCCCACACCAACTCCGAGACCACCATGGTGGGACCGTGAACTCCAGCCTCCAAGTCCAACGGTCCACAAACGAGGCCGCTCAACCACGATCACCACTGTCTCAGATCGCTCCAGCCACGACCACACCGTCTGCAGAACGTTCCAGCCATGACCGCCCGTCTGCAGAGCGCTCCAGCCACGATCCACTCCGTCTGCAGAAGCTCCAGCCACAAGCACACCGTCTGCAGAACGCTCCAGCCACGAGCCACTGTCTCCAGAACGCACTCTTGTCTATACCACACTCGTCACAGACCACCACTCTCCTCCTCTTGAGGAGGAGGAACTTCTTCTACCCGTCACTCGCCTCCTGATTGGACGGTGGGTTTTCAGGCGACTCGTGGCGGCCTCCCGATTGGCCGGGCTGAACACTCCATCTGGCTAAGGCGGAGCCAGCCTGATGTGATAGCTTCCCTGATGGGCAAGGGGTGGTCTGGTGTGAGGGGCAACGACCACCCTCCCACCGTGCGTGTTTGAGAACGCAAATGGAACAGCCAGGGGAGCACCATTCTCTCACCTCACCCCTGTACGTGACACGATGCACGTGGGTGATGGCGGCGATGGTGTTGTTATTGTTGTAGTTGTTGATGTAAAAACCTAGCTAAAAAAAATAACCCGTAGCGCACAATGTAATTCCCACTTGACAGAAGGGGGTGATTCTAACTGTACACATACTTATCGACAAAACTAACTTTAGGGACCTGAATGTTGAGTGCGCATGGTTTCCAGATTCGTAACAATATTATATATATATATATATATATAATATAATATATATATATATATAATATATATATATATATATATATATATATATATATATATATATTGTTACGGTGGTGGAAATTCACAGAACATCATTCAGTTTCCCCAGAGATCAGTTATTTCGATAAGTACGTGTTTCAGGTTAGGTTCCCCACCGATGTGTAAAGGGCTTTGTTCGTGTGCCGGGCTGTGAATCTTTGAGTTAGCCGTTATTCTTTTTTCTATCTTTTATTTTAAACAAACAACATCTCCTTAACAACAACTCTACAACCACGCCATCCCCACACAGCGCCATCAACATCGCGACACCATCACGCCCGCCTGAGCGACAGCAGCAAAACTCGCGGCGTGACAGGAAGAACCACATTCCAGCTCCGTGTGCAATCAAACGGCTGATTTGCATAAGTAGATCAAAACGGGCTTTACCGTGGAAAAAGCTGGCCAATCGGAACGGCTGTGTGCAAATCAGCCGTGATGACGGCTGATTTGCATAAGTGGATCAAACAAACCTCTGCCTTGAAGGGAACTGGCCAATCAGAGGTGAAAGGGGCGGAGCCAGCCTTGGGAAGGTTAAAGTGAAAGGGAAGGCGCCCATTTGGGTGGCGAAGCCGACAGTGGCTTCTTCCCTCGGGGCTATAAAAAGGCGCGATGGGACGCGACAGAGCAGTTGGTGGTGAAGCGGCGAGCGGAGTGGTTGTTCGTCGTTGTTCACGGGTTGTTCACCAGTGGAGATCAGAAGTCGGGAGTCAGGGCCTGGCGGGGCGGCAGCATCGGAGCTTGGAGTCGCGGAGCTAGTGGCAGCATCGGAGCATGGGGGTCCGGCAGACGGCCCTGATACGGTCGGGCGACGCTGAGGAGTGACGGGGTCTAAAGGAGCATCAATCTGAAAGTGCAAGAGACCCGTTCGCTCCTCCGAAGCGTCGCCGGCCAGGCTCGCCAGAAAGGGGCCGCGACGAAGCCGGGCCACCGAGGCCGTTCAAGCTGCTCGTCAAGACGCCCAAGCGACTGGCGCGTTCACGATGCACCAGACCGAACAGAGACACCAAGGGTCGCCGATCTGAAGACCATCGAGTCGCCACCAAGGGGCGGCCAGGTAACCTGCCCAGCCTCTTGGAGCCCCTCAGTCAACCAGGCCTCCGAGTTTGAAATAAAGGCTCGCAAGCCCTATTCTTTTCCTTGGTTTTGGATGAAAGTCTGTGGCGCCTTGTCTTCCTAAGTAGAACTGAATAAGTGCATGGTGTGTACATGATTGAATTGGCATCGGCTGTAGGCTTTGCTCGTGTCTTGTCCCCTATCCCCATTCATTGACTGCATGCCTACTGAAAAATAAATGCCCATTGTTTGAATGTCAACCTGCTCGTTTGTTGCCATTTTCCTGCATTGACTGCCACGGCACGTATCGGGATTAACTGGCTTTAAAGCCGATAAAAGTAAATCTGGTCCGACGGGACTTGGCAATACAAACCGCTCAGCTTCGCATACGGAACGAGCACGCTAAGTGTCTCGTTTCCGTACAAGTCCCGTCGAGGTATAAACTCTCGGTATTTCTGTCCGCGCGAATAGTTAGGTCAATCAACATTCGGCGATCGACCCTAAGCGCATGGACAGAGTATTGATGGTTTATGATGCGTTAAGGCATCCGTGGCTGGATTTCGGGGTTGGTCCGGAAAGTCACGACTGGATTGTCGCCTTCGGTGGGTGCGCGACCGGCGATTGGGCTGAAGCGGCCGTCCGCACGCCGAAAAACCACAACAATATATATATATTGTACATATATATAATATATATAATATATATATATATACATACACATATATATATATATATATTGTTACAAATTTGGAATTCGTCGCACTCAACTTACAGGTTCCTTAGCTCATTTTAAAAGTGCATGTTCTATAGATAGCTCACCTTCCATTGTTTAACAGGCAGAAATCGATTAAATACGCTGTGATTTAATTTAATAGTTAGGGAGCGATCACAACACAAAGGAAGCCGACCCTCCCCTCTTCTGGGAAGAGGAAGAGAGCCCTCCCGTCCCATGATTCATGACGTAAACAACTCCCTCCCACCCGCGTTGTGCAGGCGTGAGGGGATAGTCACGCCGGGAGCGGGGAGGGGCGGAGAAGAATAAGGAAGAGATCCTCTGCTTTGTTCGGGCTGGTTCAGTAGCCTTCGGGTTCTGCTGTCTCGGGTTAGGTTGAAGGCTTTTTTGCTTCGGCTTGGCTTTTTAGCAGGCCTTCGGGTTCTGCTTGGCTCGGTTCGCTTTTTTGGGCTCTGGCTTTGTTCGGAAGAGAGGTGGTCCGCTTTTTGTGCTTTTCATCGGAAGAGAGTTGAGCTGGTTGCTCGGCTCGAGCTGATAGTGGTTGCTTCTTGTTCTTGGTTCGTGTTGTGAGAGGCTTTGTTCATCGGAAGCGAGTTGAGCTGGTTGCTCGCTCGGAGCTCTTTGTTCTCCGCATGGCTCCTGTTGGTGCGACTCCTTGGCCTCACCTTGGAGGTGGTTTTTCGAGGAAGCGTCGCATCGACGGGAAGGATCGGCGCCTCGTCTCACCAGCACGTGTTGGAAGCACGAGAGGATTCGCTGGAGCTCAGGAAGGATCAGGCTCACGGCGATTGGATCCAGCTCACTCTCACTGGACCCGGTCCGAACAGCTTGAAGACCACACGAGGTGGAGAGGTTCGAGATAGGTTCTGGGTTTCAGCTCACCTGTCCCTCGAGTTGAAGTCCTTATAAAAGCATCAGCCACCAGTTCTTGGGTGTGTGTTGCGTACGTGTGTTTGTGGGCCCATCTAACAAGTAGGAAACTGTTAAGTGCCTGTGTTGCATTTGCTTTACATTTAATAAATGAAACTCGGCTGTAGGTTTTGGTCGTGTCTTTTTCCCCATCCCCCATTCATTGCATTGCCTGTGTTCAAATAAATGTCCCCATTGTTAAATGTCACCTGCTCGTTGCGTCCCTTCCTCACATTGACTGCCATGGAGCGTTCGGAATATTTAGCTGGCTGTTTATAAGCCGATAAAAACGTACATCTGGTCCGACAGGACCTTGGGGATATATAACCGCTCGGCAATTGCATACGGAACGAGCTGCTTAAGCGGCTCGTTTTCGTGCAGGTCCCGTTGAGGTATAAACTCCCGCATTTCTGTCCACGCAAATGGTTAGGTATATCGACAATTCGGCGATTGACCCTGTCGCGCGTGGACAGAAGAGTTGGCTGGTTCATGGTGTGTTAAAAACACCCGTAGCTGGGTTTCGGCGTTGATCCAGAAGCTACGACTGGATTGCTCGTTCGGTGGGCGCGCTGCCGCAATTGGGCTAAGGCGGTCGTCACACGCCGAACGGGCGGAAACCACAACAATATATAACACATACATATATATATAATTTAAATGTATACACAATATATTTAAATACCTATATATATATATATTAAAATACTATACATGTATATATACACATACATTTATATATATTGTTGCGAATTCGCGCCCGCCGGCGTGGCGAACGGCCACGTGACTCGAATCGCGGCACGTCGCCCACCGGACGGACACATTCTGTCGTGACCCCTCTCGGACTAACACCGGGAGCTAGTCACGGGTGGGCCTTCGGCCTCACCACGATCGTGCCAATCGGCCACCCGCGTGGGATAGGGTTGTTCGCCAAACTCGACCTACCTAAGTACCCACGCGGATGGTAAACCGGGCGATCGCACCTCGCCGCAGGTCGACTCCGGGCGCGAGCCGCTTGGGCGGCCCGTTCCGTACTATCGGGATAACGAGCAGTGTTATCGTCGGCCTCGACGGTTCCGATTAATTATCGGGCGTATTAAGCCCTACGAACCCTTTACTTGAAGCAGGATGGAGATCAATGAAAGAAAAGACGAAGCGAAACGGGAAAACAGTTTCAACACAATGCACATTTATTACCCGGCCCACGGAATGCACACATATACAGTCAAACAGTCAAAATGCACCTATATCAATTCAAACAAAAACAACAATGCAGAGCTACTACCGAATACGCGAACACACGGCAAACTTACACAGTTTTACTTCACACACGGCGCCAACAACATTCATTCGAAAGCAAAAGAAAAGGCCACCCTCAAAGACAAGGGGGCAGACGGGGCCCGTGGGCCAATATGTGCGTGTGACCTGAAGGAGCGGCCAGGCCCGCGAGACCGGGGGGGTCCTACCCACGTCCTCGTGACGAGTCCGCAAATGTGGCTGCGCGGTGGTGCCCGACTTCGTGCTCCTTCGCGGGTTTCGTTGGCACCGCTTGGAGTTGGGGTGGGAACGGGGCCCCTTTTTGCACTTTCTCAGCGCGGGGGAAAAGGGGGAAATTGTTGATGCCCTGGGGAGGAGAATGGCTGGCTGGCTTGGGTCCTGCGACGAGCGATCCTCCCGCGACCTTGTCGCGACCGCCGTCTTCCCTGCTCGGACCCGAGCTCCTTCGCCTCTTCCCCCAATTCTCCTCAGCCGACTGCAGAAACCACCTCGATGCCTTCGCCACCCGACTCGACTCCGCTCTCCAACCCGACTTGACTGCCACCTTTTCGCCTTGCGCCGCCTTTTTATAGGCCGGCAGGAGAAAACAGTATGCAAATTCCGGATCAGGATCACCCGGGGGCGGAGCCACGCTCGCCGATTGGACGGAGAAAAGGGGGCGTGAATCTCCCCTGATCCATTAATTTGCATATCTCGATTCCACCAGACGCGCCTGGAGGCGGGGCCAAGCCGCCCCGCGCTTGCTAATTGACGGATCAGAAGTGGCGTGTAGCATTCCTGATCCGAATTCTCCCTTGGAAAGGCCGCTATTTGCACTCGGCTCGGTGCGTATCGCTGAACGAGCCCAGGACAGCCCGACGCTCAGTGTTCACAGGTGCCGCGGGAATGGCCGTAGAAGGAGAGAGGTGAGGGTGGTGAGGGTTTTTGGTGGTGCTTTGATGGTCATGTGCCGTTTGGGAATGGCATAGATGCGATGATGTGGGAGCGAGTTGTGGAAGGTAAAGGTCGTGGCTGTTGGCGTTGTTGTTGTTATCTGAGGGTTGGGAGCGTGGTTGCAGTTGGTGACGATGGCTGGCGTGGTGGTTGTTGTGTGATGGCGGTTGAGACGTGGTTGGTTCAAAATAAAGATAGAACAGAAAACGGCTATCTCAAAGCGTCACAGCCCGAATGAATCACATAAATTCCCTCTAAAACAACGGGTTTGGGGCTAATACACAATGTACTTAGAGATATCTCACCTACGGGCCCTTCATGGTGGTTTGTGAATTTCCACAGCCGTAACAATATATATACACATACAAATATATAATATATTATATATATATATATATATATATATATATATAATATATAATTTCAATGTATACACATATATATTTAAATACCTATACATATATATTTAAATATCTATACATATATATATTTTAAATATCTATACATACATATATCTATCTATAATTATTCCAGCAATCTCTGGTGTCTGTCTGTCTGCGACCGCCGTTTCTCGACAAACCCTGGTCCGATCTAATTGAAACTTGCCAGGAATATTGCCGGGAGCCCGAGGATGTGCCTTGATATTAATCGGAAAAGCGGTTCCCAAGTATGGCCATTTATTTATCAACCAATGACAGGACATGGTGCTATGACATCACTATTGACGTCACAATTTAAAAAAATAGAAATTTTTTGCACGTACGGGCATGCACGTAGGGGCACGCACCTACGGGCACGCACGTACGGGCACGCACCTACGCCACGCACGATTGGACGTCACTATTGACGTCACAATTAATGTTTTTTTTTGTTGTTTTTTGCACTTACGGGCACGAACGTACGGCCACGCACGTACGGGCACGCACCTACAGCCACGCACCTACGGCACGCACCTTCGGCCATGCACGTACGGGCCCCGCACCTTCGGCCACGCACGTACGGGCACGCACTAGTATCTATAATTCCAGCAATCTCTGTCTGTATGTGTGTGTGTGTGGTGTGTCTGCGACCGCCGTTTCTAGACAACCTGGTCCGATCTAATTGAACTTGCCAGGAATATTGCTGGGACCTGAGTATGTGCCTTTTCAAGGTTTGATATTATCAGACAAGCGGTTCCCAAGTTATGTCCGTTTATTTATCAACCAATAGACGACACAGTGCTATGAGATCACTACTGACGTCACAATAATTATTTTTTTGCACGTACGGGCACGCACGTACGGCCACGCACGTACGCCACGCACCTACGGCCCGCACCTACGGGCACGCACCTACGGGCCCGCACTAGTATATTTAAATACATGTAAATATATATAATTTAAATATATGTATATATATATCCTATGATAACCAGAGGAAATCACCCATGATAACCCATGTATAATAACCCATAATCCATGATAACACCAGAAATAACCCATGATGCACGCACACCACACCACACACACACACACACACACACACACACACACAATTGGTCTTTGACTTGTGACTAATGAGTATATGATTCTTAAATATTTCGTCTGCTGGATATATTTAACCAAAAACCTGCATTTTGGAATGTATACATAGCTCAACTGCTGACATTGCCCTTGATAACCTGGACTCGAGGAGATTACCCTGATATCTCAGACTGCAGGATATTTGCTGGGCCAGAGACGTCTTCATGTGATTGAAGATATTACCTTTGATAACCCGGATTAGAGGAGATAACCATCAACGCCCTCACCAATGGGCAATACTCCTTTACCCTGAAATGGAAGACTCTACTCCTGATAACAAGAACCAGAGGAAATGACCCATGATAACCCTGTCGTGATGGCAATACACGTGATAACACGAATTGTTAAACATTACCAGAATACACCCCCGACTGGAAGAATTTAAACTTGTGATGCCCTGGAAGAGATTTCCCACCATAACAATGAAATGAAAATATCATTTGTGATAACCTATTGGAGATCACTCCTAATAACCTGCACTGGAAGAAATTCCCCTGATCATATCAAAAATGTTACCCATGATCACCTATAAATAAGGAGGATTCTTTGAAAGGCAAAATTTGCTAACTCGCAGAACCCTTTGTTTGGTAAGGCAGTTGACGCAAGATCAAAACTTCGATGAACGAGATATTCAGAGAAGTCCAAGAGGCACCAACTCTGATTTATTTCTCAATACTTACAAGTTAATATAAACAGAAAGGAAGAGAAACACTTTCTTACTCATCATATGTATCTATGTTTTGAGAAAGAAAAAGTTGGCAAGTCTTGGACTCTTCTGACCATCTTATCTGTGGAACTTTTTCAATGCCCCTCGTAATGTTTGCATTGAACTCGTTCCTTGTATCATTCCAGGCCTGCTTTGTGGCCTTCACGTTGGCCTCGATACCACGTTCTCCTGTCCACGCACTGCCTCGTTCGACCATGCTGCACTCAAAATGAACAGATCGAGGTCGGAGCCAATGCCTTATTGGCATTCACTTTGCGGTGACTGAATCTGTCTAATCCATTTAGCTCCTGAAGTTAACAAGGTGTGTGTGCTTAGGGGCAGATGGCATGGAAGGTTTTTGTGGGGGGGGGGAGAGTGTTGTGGCCTGGGGTACATCCGTGAAGTATGTTAAAAGGAAAGATATAATCCAACATAGTTTATGCAACAAATACATCAAATTCAACAAATGACTTGGTAAGATTATATAGTATTCTATTCCAAAGTAGGCAAAAATAATTTTATTTTAATTATAGTCGATTCATTGACAATTTTTAGAAGTCTAAAAGTTGTTATTTCGGTAATACAATAGTTAATTAAATGGCACCTTTTCAACAATATTTACATCAGCAACTTCACACGAATATATTTGTATCTATACGAAAAAGAATGAGGTCTGTGTACTTTTGTTTGCCAAATCCTCCAATAGTTTTGGGAGGATCTTGTTGAAAAACTCGATATGCATACTTACAGACCCTCGAGGGTGTCCTTGGGGGTTCGGCATCACGACCCATTTTGGGGGAGAGAGGCTGCTGGTTCTTGACGGAGATTCAAACTGTGCATCCATGTGATGAACAGCAGTGGAATCGGTCTCCAGGAAGCAAGGAGATAAAATAACAAATTTCATTCGTGATAACCTATTGGAGATCACTCCTAATAACCTGCACTGGAAGAAATTCCCCTGATCATATCAAAAATGTTACCCATGATCACCTATAAATAAGGAGGATTCTTTTGAAAGGCAAAATTTGCTAACTCACAGAACCCTTTGTTTGGTAAGGCAGTTGACGCAAGATCAAAACTTCTATGAACGAGATATTCAGAGAAGTCCAAGAGGCACCAACTCTAATTGGGTGTTCATTTTGAATGAAGACGTTTATATCGATTGGTACTCCAATGATACCTTTTGTCCATTCAACATGAACAAAAGGTATCATTGGAGTACCAATCAATGTGAGCGTCTTAACTCTGATGAGGACAAGGCCGTAGATACATCAAGGTTTAAACCGATGAAAAATGGAGGTGGCACCCTATTTAGTGAACCAGTAGATACTGTAAAGAAGATAAACACAATTCCTACTCAACAGTTACAAGGTGGATTGAAGAACAGTTGGAACAAGCATTCACTGGTGAAAATTCGGGTTCAAGTTCATAAAAACCCGAACCGCTCGGGAATCACGAGATGAAACAAATGAAGAGCAGTGTCGAGAAAACTAAATAACTCGCGAAAAGTCTGTGATAAATCCATCCGAGGCCACAGAGGCAAACTGGTCAGGGAAAACATGGAATGCCCATGAGTAAATGAAAAACACCTCTGCGGAGCACTAGCACTGGTGAAAAATTCAAGTGAGAAAGGAAATTGCGCAGGTAGGTCGTGTAGCTGAGGTGGCTTAGTAGCTAAGTGGCTGGCTTAGGATCCTCGGGTCCTGAGTTTGAGCCCTGTTGGCTGCTGAATTAACACCAGATGGGGTTGACTCAGCCTGTCCTCCTTCCAAAGTTGGCAAAATGAGTGCCAACTTTCTGGTATCCTGTGTTGGAGTGGCGACCCATCCAGGATTGTGCCCAATAGCCCAGGAGACTGCTTAGGCAGCACCAATGCTCTGCACAGAGTGTGGTCCCAATGGATGGATGGAGTAGCACCTGTTTCAGTCAGGGTGGAACAACAGTCAGGGAGGAGCAGCAGTCAGATTCTTCAAGCTGATCATTTCCAGGGGCTTGTGGTCACTCTTGAGAATGAAGGGGGTGACCATATTGGAAAGTGTGGAAGTGTTCGCATCTGCCCATGATGGCTAGCATTTCATGCTTGATGTTGGGCTTGTTGTCTTATTGCATCAGGCAAGCACCAAGGTGTTTTGTGGAGGCATTGACCTGCAGTGTGGTGGCTTTATTTGAATCAAATTAGGCCATCTCGTGGCAGATGGTGTCCTTGACCCTTTGGAAGGCTCAGTTCACTTTGTGAACCTGTGTGGTTCACTGTCCATTCCAGTTGGTCTGATTTTACCAGCTCACAAAGGTGAGCTGCGAGGTCGGACAGATTTGTTATAAAGGGCCCATGTATGTGATGATACCAAGTGCCTTGTGAAGTTCACAGATTCCCATCAGATCTGGTATGCTCTGGATTGTGTGCACTTTTCCTTATTCTGGGTGGATGTCTTGTTGGTCAAAGATGAGACCGAAGAACTGAATCTGTGGCTTTTTGATGCTGCACTTGTCGCTGTTGAATTTCAGGCTGAATCTGGCATCTGTTTTCATAAGGTGTTGAAGGTTTCAGTCATGTTCTTGCTTTGTTTTGCTGTAGATCGGGGAAAGTTGGGGAAAAGAACAAAGGCGAACAGGTAGCCTGTTTGAAAGCCTACTCATCGCTGGCCCTACTCATGGCTGTGTTACTTCATCTTTGGACACCAACGTCACTGGCTCTCGTCTCACTCCTGGTTTCTTAAAGCGGACTGCATCGAGTCCTGCTTCCACCCAGCGCATCATAGAGACAAAGTGAAGTCTCACTTACATTATAGTCTTGTTGTACGAGTGTGATCTGTGGTGCCCAGTGGGTTAGGTGTTGCATTTTATTTCTCCTTCTTGAATACAAGTTTGCATGTCCACACTTATCTCTTTGTATCTTTTGACTCGCTTGGTTTGTTCAATTTATCAGAACATCTTATTGACCCTCTTCCTTGTACTTAGCTTTTCAAATAAACCCTTTAAAAGGTTAAAAAAAAAACGTGTTTCAGCTATCTGCTTTTCATGTGTATATGCCGTCGATTTTGGATCATTTGGGTGACCTTTGGGAGCAGTAAAGTAGAATAATACTGAACACAGTGCCATGAAAGACCATTTGGACCATCCCTCAGGATGAAAGTTCCCAGCTCTGAAGAATCCTGTATTAACGGGTCATCGGACATGATTTTTGACATCAGGAGTGCGATTTTTCGAACCCCCTGACTCCGACATTCGACGTCATAAGTGTAGGAATCAAACCCTGGTCAACATTTGTTGAGCAGGATTTGGATCTAGAACTCAAATGACTTCCAAATTACAGTTAATTGGTTTCGAGAGAGCGCAGTGGAATGTGCTGCAAATTTTTTTTTAAAAAATTGGAATTGTTTAGGCATGCACATGAGGAAATTGTGCTGACAGCATGCTTCTGTATCCATCTTGTCCATCCCATGCGTCCTACCCTACCCCTCATTCCTCCCCACATCAATTATTTGTCCAAGTCTCCCTGTATTTTGTCTTTCAACCCTGCTGGTGGCATTTCCCACCTCGCTCTACTGTTCC
This sequence comes from Eptatretus atami, assembly GCA_035128595.1. Lineage (NCBI taxonomy): Eukaryota > Metazoa > Chordata > Myxini > Myxiniformes > Myxinidae > Eptatretus > Eptatretus atami. Next base: position 112,728,046 of record CM068955.1, read on the forward strand.
TTTTGTTCTGTTGCGTCCTGATCCATCAAGTGTACTCGCTCTTCCATGAGCATTGACCTTGTATACAAAAAAAAAATCTGTCAAACAAAATCAAAATGATTAACAAAAGAAAACTTTGTTATGATAAGCTATCCTCTCACTAAAACTTGGCTATCGATTATTACATCATTATTACTTTCAAAACAAAGTGGTGTAGGAATGTGTTGAATGCTGTTCCTGGTGCAAATTTGACCTGATTTTGTTTCATCATAGCCTGAGCCACAGCAGTCAGAGGATGGGGCTACACTCGCCCTGCGGCAAAGTCACCTTCACTGACTCTTGTGGCTGCATTTACAGAGATTCATTGGCAGGTGCTGCTTGGGCCCAACTCTGTGGCCTAAAGCTGCTGTCCTAACGAAAACTGCCCTGCCTGCAGAGAGTAATAAAGTGTCGGCTTCTCAGATCCAAATGAAAGATAAGTGCAGGAGATGAAAGATAAGGAAACTGCCTCATTCGATCCATGATGAGCTTGCGATGGCTTGTCCTCAATATGGAATTAAGGTTTGGTCTGGGAAGTACAAAATTATGGATTTTTGTGCAGGACAGTTGGATAGTCATAACCATCAATAAATGTATCTCTTATGTTCATCATGTTGGGAAGAGAGTGCTTAATGATTCGGGAATGGGAGGAGGGGAGGGTTGGGAGGAGGTCGAGAAAGTACTTGTAAGGATCTTGGGTCACAACATGGGGAAGGCTCAATAAAGTGATAACTGCAATAAAATACATGAAGACTTCAACTTAAACATCTTGATTCATGTTGTAAAATTCAGGTAGTGCTGTAAAAGTACGAGAGTATAGACATGCATATCTCATGTAAACATGGATATATCCCCTATATAAATCATTAAAGCAGTCTTCAACATCCCGTTTTACAGCACAAAGTTACACGACACGAAATTATACTCATTATAGTATGATAGCTTTAAGGAGAGGACCGACTTGAAGCATCATAGATAGCCCAACTTGATAAAATAAGATATATATATATATATATATATATATATATCACAATAATTATATTACATCTGATATAAGGCCACATATACACACATCTCAAAAAAAAAATGTTGGAAACCAGCTTTAAACTGAAGAGCCATAAGGGTGAAACTACTGCCTTGGATGCTGGTTTATCCTCATATGCTGGTGAGGAGGAGATGGATATGGGACACAGACAGGCAAGGTTGAGGTTTTTTTTTTTAATTAAAAAAACAACTTGGGGGGGGAAAAATCATAAATTCAGATGACACCAATAACCTTCATCCAGGACAGTCTCAATCCTAATCTTCTCTCTCATAAATTACATTCATGCCAATCTAACTGTCCTCTTGAGCGGTCAATCTTTCAAATAGGTTTGATTCCTTCAAAGAGACAACATTTCCAAACGAGAATGAAGAACTTGTCTGACTGAACAACTTAGCTTTTTTCTTCTTTTTTTTTTTTTAACACAGAGTCCTCATATGCTAGCGTGAGGAGATGGATGTGAGACATATAGGCAAGGTTAAAGTTTTCTTTAACTTTCAAAAACTTTAAAGTTTAACTTTCAAACTTTAACTTTAAAGTTTCAAAAAGGAAAAACTTGGGAAAATCAGAAATTCAGATGGCACCGATAACTTTCAATGCCAGACATTCTCAATCCTAATCTTGTCTCTCGTAAATTACATTCATGCCAATCCAGCCATCCACTTGAATGGTCAATCTTTCGAAAAAGTTTGATTCCTTTAAATAGACCACATTTCCAAAGGAGAATGAAGAACTCGTCTTGCGAGTGAAGGTGAATGTAGATCTGCTTCGGCAAACAGGTAGAACTAGAGGGTTCAAATAGAACACCATACCTCGCACAGTCTTGAGATAAATATAATAATCATATAACTAGAGGAAAAATATAATCCATCAACAACATGGGCGGGGTTTACAAGCAGCAAATTTGATTGGTCGTCATGACATAAAATGCCGCAACATTTTGTCCAAGTACTGTTAAACAGAAAAGTTTTGAAAGTGCCACAAATAAAATTTGTGTTCTCCAGTATTGAAGTATATCATTCAATTGAAATAAAATAAATACTTTAAAGGTTGTTGGAAAAAAAATAATATATTCCAGATGGTTTACTACTGTTGGAAGTTTACCACAGGTGTCTTTTCATCACCTTATTTAACACGTTACATTAGTTCTTAGTGCTTGTTGTTTGTGTCCTTTATGACATTCTTAAAAACACGAAGTTTCCTGTTTGGAATGATTTTCAATTTTGTTTGACTGTCAGACAGGCAGACAGCGTAAAAAATAAAAAAAACTCACTCCTCTCTGTGCATGTGCGATCAGGACAAATTCAGAGC
>CM068955.1:112730426-112747027 GCA_035128595.1 Eptatretus atami
ACTGACGTTTGTAGACAAAAGGACAGACAGATAGATAGAGAAGTGAACCAGTTGCTTAACCTCGCTTTTTCGCTTTGCATGCGTGGGTCAATAATGTACAAAATCAAGAAGACGTCGATTGAAGTATGATAACCGCCGTGGGAAGCAAGAATAATCTGATGTTTTAGTCGTTGGTCATCTCTTTGCTCCGATGAAGGGTTAACACCCAAAACATCAGCTTCTCATTGCTTCCGAGAGTAGTTCGCATACCTCAATCAACATTCTGTTGATTTCATCCATATTTCCAAACAGAGCCCTAAAGCCAGGTTCAGAATGTCTGTTCGACCAATGCCTTCCTTGGCATTTCTGTACATCCTTAGAGCCTGCAAAGGATTTGTAGTCATAGCACAATGGAGCAGTGCACCCTTTCTGGGCTGGTTCCCCCACATCCTGAATGTGGTCAAGTAAAAATAATTTTAAAATGATGGCATCACCCATCAAACCTACTACTCTTTCAACATAGACAAGTCAGTGGACGCCCCTCCATTTTTGTACTGCATCTCATCTGCTCTTGCATCCTCTGTCTTTCAGCCCTCCACTGCTCTCCAAACCTTCCTTCCAGCATGAATACATTCGTCAAGCATCACTATCGTGTCAATCTCCGAAAGTCCACACTCTCTGCTCGCCTGCACTGCTTCATCCCTCTTTTCTCCTGCTGTATTGTCCACTATTCTATATGTATTCAGTGCTGGCAGACAGGTTCCCAGCTTAACACGTCCCATTCGAGGGATGGTGTACTTTTTGATGCAACACCCTGCCTGTGAAGCACTGGTCCGATAGTGGACTCGTCTGTTCGAGAATTCTCTTTGAGAGGTAGTTTAAGGTGAGATAATTATCTCCATAATTTTAAGCATAATTGCAATTCGTTTGCTCACCTTTTTAGCTCACCTGGAACGTCGTTCTGGGGAGTATATGGGATGGTGCATCATCCATCCATCAGTTCGTCTATCCATAAACACATGCAACCTCTTCTCTGAAACTACACACAATTTCGACGAAACTTGACCGCAACCTTCAACATCAAGTATGTACCAAAGTTTGTTCACGGCATTAAAAACACCGGGCCCGAAGGAGGTCTACGGGAGATTGCCACCCAAAAGACGTATTTGCTTTCCACTCTGAAACTACACATGCAATTTCGATGAAACTTGACGACAACCTTCATCACCCGAGATGTACCAAAGTTTGCTCACGCCGTTGAAAATAAATAAATAAAATAAAATAAAATCAGGGTCTAAGGGGAGCTACAGGGGGGGGGAGGGGGAGTGGTTGCCCCCCAGAATAGGTATTTGCTTTCTTCTTAGAAACTACAGACACAATTCTGATGAAACCTGACCACAATCTTCATCACCCGTGATGCACCAAAGTTTGTTCACGATGTTCAAAAAATCCAGGAGATAACATTGGTTCATTTTGCTGATTCCATCTCACGTTGACTTCCTCCTCAGTATCATTGCCCTGATTTTTACAAGAATGATGAAGACTGCCTCGAGAAGGTGCAACAAAGAGCTACTCGACTGTTACCAGAACTTCGCAGACAAGAGTATCCAGAGAGATTGAAGGCACTTGGTCTAACCACTCTTGCAATATAGAGAAAGTAGAGCAGAGGCGATTCAAATTTATAAATTTTTAGAGAAGTGGATAATGTGGACTACAATAAGTTTCGTTTTTTACACTGGAGGAGTCGACCAGGACAAGAGGGCATTCACTCAAGCTGAAGAAGTTTCATTTTAAGACGAAAATCAGAGTGTGCCTTTCTGTCTGTTGTATAAATCATTGGAATTCTCTTCCTCATCCTGCGATTGAGTCGGGCACTCTAAATCAGTTTAAGTCTGAGCTTGAGAAGCATTGGTCTGACCATCCCTTGAAGTTTAACCCATGTATTAGAGTTTAAGACACCGTGAAGAGGGCCACATAAGCTACGCTTTATGTCTCAAAATCCAGTAAGATCCATTAAGTAAGCAAGAGTGCATTGCATAATTATTTAGCTTGACGGACTCCTTGACTATAAAGTTTTAACACAAATAAAATGGAATTTCTGACCCCAATCCACCCCCCTCTAGCTGCATATACCTTTATCTTTCCTCACATACCTCAATTTTTCCTTTAATCCCTTCTCACATTAATATTCCCAACACATTCCCTGAGCCTTCTTTCCCTCTCCAATCCTCCTCCCTACACCCAATTATGCATGTTTTTTTCTCTTCAATTTATCTCCTCCCCCACCTCCCCCCCACCCCATCGATTCATCGGTAATCAGTAGATGCCCCCAATTTACAAACCATATAAAAAGGTGAGGAGCATTGCATGATACTTCATGATCAAGACAATAAATGATTAGTAATAGCATTTTTTGGGTTGGCAGAATAGCCAAGAGGTATGTGCACTTATCTCTGAGCTTTCTCACCTGGGTTTGAATCCCGACCTAGCTATAAGCTGCCACCCTGGTCATTGGCATTATTCGGTGGACGCGAAGGATGCCACCGCGTCCTTTACAAAGAGTGGGTGAGTTATTGCTGGTGTCCTGAACAAATTACAAATTCCTGCACCCTCAGTTGAGTATCCTGTGTCGGAATGGCGACCCGCCCAGGAGTGCAATTCTTAGCTCATAGAACTTCCTCGGCAATCTCATGCACCTTATGGCTATAAATGAGGAGGATAAACAAATAAACAATAGTTTCATTTGTGGTGATGCATTCCCTATTATGATCGGAAACACTTTGGCATGCTGTCATGAAGATGATGATCAACAGAATATGGACATCATTTATCAATTGAGGGAGGCGGTCGAGATATTTATGACATACATATTTTCTTTCTTATTAAAACAAAACAAAAAAAACCCCCCGCTATACTGCTGGTATTAAACACTTGAAAATAACTTGCATTGAAGAATTCTCTCCTGCCCCCCCCCCCAAACACTCACTATCATGAGTCTCGAACAAGCCATCATTCTGTCTCAAACTGCGCCACCACTTAGCACCGACGCCATAATTGACAGATTCATTTTGGAGGCTGTCCGGCCTAGCTGCGGCCTAATTACGCAGAGCTGCCTGATGACTGTGGACAGCCGATATCCGCGCCCGGCACGTTTATTACCGAGCCTGTCAGTGTGATTGATTGCGGCACATTGGGAGAGCAGTGCACCAGGCCCTCAGTTTGGAGGCCTATTCTGTCAGGCCTGTGCCTGCCTGACGATCATTTGTGCAACTAAGATCCTGGAGCATTCACAGACAAAAATATGACAAATTTGTTTCACTCTTTTTATCAGATAAACCAAACATTTCCTCACAAACTATTTTTCATATTCATAAGAAAACCAGACTTTCTATTTTATTTTCAGGGAGCAATTTGCGCTGCTCATGTAGCAGCATGAACCATTGCTGCTTTTTTCTGTTTTCTTTCAAACTTGTTCTGTGTCCCTTTGCTATTTTTGTTTCCTTTGTGTCGTTGAGCAGCCGTTCCAATATGAATGGAGTAATTATGCTGCAATGCACTTTTACCTCCATCACATTAGGTGGACGGAAGTTATATTTTCACCCATATCTGTCTGCCTGCTTGTCTGTTATCAGGATATCTCAAAACGTTACGGACAGATACGGACAAAACTTGGTGGACAGGTTGTGTGTGTGTGACAAGGACAAAGTGATTTGATAATGGCGAAGATCCGGATTGTAGAATTTCTTTAGTGATTCTTCACCATTAAGTGATAGAGCAAAAAATGATATATATCATGGTATCTCAAAAAGTTATGGACAGATTATGACAAAACTTGGTGGATGTGTTGGGTAGGTGACATGAGCAAGCCGATTTGATTTTCGTTAAGGTCCAGACACAGATCTGGCCTTGCAGTGGGATACAAAGCGTAAATGCTCTACCGAGTGCCGTTCTTGTTTTCATAATGGGTTGGCCACTCCTGCTGTTGCACATAGGAAATATCACTATATTCTGTGGCAGTGGAGTCCAGGATTGGCTGAAATGGATACGTGACATCACATGTATATGTCATGGCCAATCATTGACCGACAGGCACAAGTAATGTCACAAGTGTTTCACAACTCAATGTGGACAAGCCAGCTGCCTCTCCAGAAATCTCTGTGAAAGTCACCAAAGTAGATTTCTGCTCCATGGTGCATTGTTTTCACAGGACACAAAGGGAACGTTTCCACAAAGATCAGATGAAGTTACTTTCAGTGAACATCCTGATACTCGACTGTTGTTTCTCTTCTAAAAAAAAAAACACCCACATTTTAATAAAAAGATGGAAACATATTATCTCGATAATGTACTGTACTCATATGAGAACAAGGGAGAACAATGAAAAATAATTTATTTCTTGCATGTAGTAAGTTTATGAAATAAAATTTATTTTAGAAATAAAATGTTTCCTCATTATATACTTGTATGTTGAAAAAAAAAAAAAAAAAAGGAAAGCATTACAGAAAACATTTTGGTGCACGTACACTTTGGGAAAAAGAGCAGGTAAGCTGATCCAGATAATCAGCCTGAAAGAATTCTTCAAGTGTCTCTGTCTCTGTCTCTGTCTGTCTGATGATTTGGATGTCCATTGATTAGCACTTACAAAGTAAAGGAATTTTTCAGATCCCTCTGGAATCAAAGGATATTTTGGTGAGGCTCCTCCTGTTAAACTGTTGTTCACGAAAAAATATTTTCACGAAAAAAATAGTGACCACTGTATTCGTTATTGTTGTGTTGTCTGTCTGTCTGTCTGTCTGTCTGTCTGTCTGTCTGTCCCGAGCATAGCTCCGTGGGTTTTTGATCCGATCTTGATAAAATTTTGGTGGCGGAGGTTTATATCATGATCTAGTTGTGTTTTCCTGAGAATGGGCGTGGTGCGTCCATTATGGGCGGAGCCACGCCCAAAAAACATGTGTTTTTAGGGGTAGCCCATTTCAATTTGCATCTTCTCCTAGGGGGTTTGTCGAATCTGACAGGGGTTTCGGTATTTGGTTAGCCCAATGGCACCTGCATAGCCCACGGAGCTCGATTTTCATTTTCATCCCAAGGTCAAGGTCACAAGGTCACGAACTTAGAAAATTGCAAATTTTGACATAAAAATTTTCTTCTCCGAGGGTTTGTCGAACTGGCAGGGGTTTCGGTATTTGGTTAGCCCAATGGCACCTGCATAGCCCCACAGAGCTGATTTTTTCATTCGTCCAAAGGTCAAGTCACAAGGTCACGAACTTAGAAAATTGCGAATTTTGACATAAAAATCATATGACCGCCCAAAGTTTGAGAGCTAGGATGACAATATTTTTATGCATAATCCTGAGGTCATTCCCCACCTAAAGTCTTGAAACCATTTGCTCTATCTCGAACACCTTGCCCGCGCCCCCCTTTCAAGTTTGTTTTACGCCGATTTCATCAAAGTATGGATAATCCAAGGAGTGCGAAATTCCATATAGCCTATATGACGTTATATTGTTCCTGGAATGTTCCAGAGGAAGTTTTGCACCAAAGGTCATAATCCTTGACCTTTGACCTTTAAGTTCACAAAGGTCAAATTTCAAAGTTGTGGAATCGAACCGCGGTGTTTTCGACCTTCTTCGACGAACTAACTCCATTAAGCTATAGCACGTATCCTGTTTCCTTATTTAATGTCTACAACATTGTTTTGTGACCTTTAAAGGTTATGCAAAGGTCAAATTTCGAAAGTTGTTGAACGAAACCGGGTTTTCGACATTTTGCAGCTAATAACTGTCACTCGTACCACATCATGTGATCATTTTTATAACTTGGCAAACATTATCACATTGTCTCATCCTTGACTTCTGAAACAATCTACATCGTCAAATACCGCTCGTGAACCATCGTCGTCTTCAGACTTGTCATTTATATTATTATTGCTTTCTTTGCAAGATTGGGCTCATGGAAGAGTGAATTGACAGAGCGTAGAAAATAACTAGAAACTATCTGAAAATGCAAAGCCAATCCGTGTACGCTTTGTACTCAAACTTGACAAAAATGGCAAAAAAGAAAAAAAAATTAGTAAAATTTAATGATTAGTCTTCTCCATACACCACATAACAGGGATTGTTGTAGATGTTGATGGCAAAAGATAAAACGGTAAGATTGTATGCCCTGCGACACACACACACACACACACACACACACACACACACACACACACACACACACACACACACCAAATGGCACTTTGTCGAGCACATCCCTCTGCCAGGCTGACCAGTTTATGTTTTCTATCCCACTGATAGGCTAGATCAGCATCCAGACCTGAACCCAAATCGAATCAGCTTGTTCTCGTCACCGAACCAACTCATCCAGCAAGTTTTGTCATAATCCATCCACAACGTTTTGAAATATCATGCTACCTATCGTTTTTGGCACATCTCTCAATGGTGAAGAATCATTTAGAAAATTATAGTATCCGGATCCTGATCTGGATTTTCATCAAAATCTAAAGAATTCTTCCTTGTCACACACCCAACTTGTCCACCACATTTCATCCGAATCCATCCCTAATTGTTTGAGATATCCTGCTCAAAGACAGACAGACAAACAGTCAGGGGTGAAAACGTAAACTCCAGCCACCTTCGGTGGAGAGGTGACAGTGTATGAAGAGTAATCCATTGGCACATCTGCAAAACCTTTAATATCCCAGTCTCATAAAAATCATGTAAGTACGAACCAAAAGCGATTGTTGAAAATGAGGACGTAATGCTCCCATATGACCTGATGATCCAATCAAGCATGAACATAGAAAACAAAGCACCATAGTTGACTGGACATCAGATCAGATACAAAAAGGAAAGGATTGCTAATCGACATGTCAGTACTCAACGACTTTTGTCTAAATAACGTGGAAATCAGGAAAATGACCAAATTCCAGGATCTGAAAAATGAAGTCAAAAAAATCTTGGAAGCAGAAGATTGCTGAAATTACAAATTGTATGTAATTAGAACGCAGTAATAATTGGAGCAAATGGAATGATAAGGAAGAACCTCAACAATACCTTAGAAACCATCCCAGGGAATATTACCACAAACAAACTACAGTTGGAGGCTCTTAGGGGCTCAATTACGATCCTGAGAAGATTCCTCAGAACAAAACTCTGAGAGCAAGAAACCTTCACAACTTGACCCGTGAATTATGACCTCCAACTGAAACGAGGTGCATACTTTGAGCTGATCCGTGGGAGGACTGTTCCACCTTGTGAAACATGCATATGGAGATAACAGCCAATGACACACACACACACGCACACACACTCACACACCCATCGATCGGAGATTATATAGTATAGGCTGTTCTGGCCTAAAATATAATATAATTTAAAGGATTGCTGCCAATGATATTAATTTCACAACATCCTACATTCAACTTTATTTAAACTGTAAAACTCAAAACATAGTTCCCTTCCCTAAAGTAAGAACCGAAACTGAAAAGCAATTGAATTGTTTCCTGAATGCATGGATCATCAGCTGGGCACCGTTCTTCCTCAAGGTTTTGATCCCTTCAGCCCAGAAACTCTCCAAACGGTGGATCCACAACATCGCATGGATCCCCATCAGTCCTCAACAATGTAATTCCACAAACGGGAGAAGTGAGGAACACAAAGGTGGAGGTATGCAGTCAGCCTGGATGGTGAAGGTTTAACTAGAAGTGGGTTACTGGAAGAACCTGACATCTCTGAGTTGCTGGAGAAGGTCAGAGGATGAGGGAAGCAGACGGAGCTTCACCAGATCAAAGAGAGGTGGTTAAAGAAAATCCCGAAATTACTCTGCTTTTAGTTATTAGTTTTTAGATTTAGTGGGCCTGTATATCTACTATTAATTTGCTTTTAGTGCGAAAGCCAAAACATAGCAGATCATCACGACTTTAACATATATATATATATATATATATATATATATATATATATATATATATATATATACACATATCTTCTTTCTTTCGGCTGCTCCCGTTAGGGGTCGCACAGCGGATTATCCGTTATGATCCGCATACTGATTGGCACAGGTTTTACGCCGGATGCCCTTCCTGAAGCAACCCTGGTCACCTCTTACGACACAGGGATAAGGATTGGGTTTCGCCATGATTCCGGTGCCCTACACCCTCTCTAGCGCGGCCCAGGCAGAGCTCCCGTCCTCAAGCGATCCTCCACCCCAAGCCCCGAGTAGCCGGATTACAGGTGCACGCCACTACGCCTGGGGTGTGTTATATATAATATATATACACACAACATATATACTGCATAATCATATATATCTGCATATAAACATATTTAATACAATTGAACATATATATGCATATATATATACATATATACTGCATATATACAATATACTGCATATATATACTATAAACTGCATATATATATCCATATATACTGCATATAAACATATTATATTATATACATATATATATACATAATATATATATATGATATATATAACTTTATATATACTGATATATATACAGATATATATATATATATATATATATAGATATATATATATATATATATATATATACTGCATATTATATACATATATATTGCATATATATATATATATACTGCATATATTTATATATATTATATATACTGCATATATATACATTATATATAATAATATATAATATACTGCATATATATACATATATATGCTGCATATATATGCTGCATATATATATATATATATATATATAATATAATTATATTATATATCTATCTTTATAATACCAAGCTTGCACACTAAAAACTCGGCTCGCCGTCACACGATCCCTATGAAATTGCTGTGGCACTTAGCGGACATGCCGACAATGTTTGGGAAGTCTTGGCGTTCCATAGTACCACTTGCATTTTGCACAATGCGTATTTTTTCATTCCCCGTGGTACGGTCTGTCGTCTGCTACCAGCTATGTTGTACTGCTATCCTGTGCATGTCCAGGGTATCGCTAGATATACATATATACTGCATATATATATATATATATATATATATATATATATATATATATATATACCGTATATACATATATATTGTGTTGCTTGTGGCCCAGATATATTTTGAACATGAGTACATATACATACATACATACCTCTCCCTCCCTCTCTCTGGATGACCTTCAGACATAACTAAGGTTGTGGACCTGGCATAATTTCGAGAGGTTCTGGGATTTTAGGGTCAAAACCTCGATAATGGACAATGCCCACAGCTAATAATCTGAATGGCCATTGAAACAGGCGCTCGAAAGTTGAAAGGATTATTCAGACATATCTATGTGTGTGTCTTGTCTCTGTCTCTGTCTCTGTCTCTGTCTCTGTCTCTGTCTCTGTCTCTGTCTCTCTCTCTCTCTCTACAGACCCTTTCTTTCCCCTCCCTCTCCCCCTCTGAAGGGGTTAATTTGTTGAATTGCTACTGCTACATAAACGTGACAGCATGAGTAACTTTACCTATAATTTCTGCCTGACATTTTATGACCATTTGTCTTTGATAAGAATAATGACGTTATGAAATGTATACTGTCAGTGGGGGATGTATTGGGGTTTCGGCTCATATTTCACGTCAAAATGAATCACATTAACTCCTTATAATCTGCTCATTTGAATGCATTTAATTTTCAGAGCATAATACAGATGACAGACACTCGAAGAGCCCAAAGATTTAAAGAAAGTATCCCTTGTATCTCTCTGCAAAAGGTCTCCAAGTAACATCTTTGCACGGGCAGCTGGAGTTGGAGAGAAATTTTATTGCATCGTATATTGTGAGACTGTGACTCGAAGCATTCTGAGTCCTATTTTACTTTCCAAGTTCAAACTTACCTCCTTGCTGCTCGCTTCAATAATGCACGTGATCAAAACTAGAGTAAAAGAAAGACAGAATGAGAGGAGCAGACGCTAATGTGCGTCACTGAGAAGGTCAGCATAAAAAACCTTACCCTCATGTATGGGGCTGTCTATGGCATGTTCATCTCTTAGTGGCCTTTCATAATGCATCATGGCTATAGGCAATGTATGGGTGTGTGTGTGTGTGTGTGTGCTGTCGTAAACTGTGTCCGTGTGGTGATCTGCAAACGCAATGGCAACCACTCAGTATATCAGTATAACTCTTGTCAAGAAATTATTTCAGCAGCACCAACACTCTTATCAGAATATGGCATGTCAAATATATATTAAATATATATATATATATATATAATATAATATAAATAATATATAGAAATAACATATTAATATATATAAGTATATATAGATATATCTATATCGATATATATGTGTTATATATGTACATATATACATATATATATATTATATATATATATATATAATATATATATTATAAAAGGATCTATGTCTGTCTGTCTTTCTTTTTTCGTGTTATAACTTGAGAATGTATTAACGATTCAATAAATTGAATCACGATGGATTCAGGGAACTTCCGGGAAAGTTTGTGATGAAACCCCAAAAAATTGTTTAATTTATTATTTTATGGGTACATGGCCACATGGCTAAACTGCACAATGCCAACTGCACGCACTAGTTATCCTGCGTGGAGGGCAGAATCTCCCAGAATCCTTTCACTCACCTGGACTTTGGTCAGTGTGCTTAAGCGATCGAGCAGTGCCCATTAGGTAGGTCAGTGGGTGAGTCCGTAAACATGTTAGGTACAATGTACAGACACATATCTACAGAAATATACTACATATACACATATATATATATATTATTATTATAAACACATATCGAAATAAATATATACACCAATAATAATATCTATAGTAAACACATATATGTATATGTACGTACACATATCTACAGAAATATATACATACATATACATATATATATATATATATATAATTACTAAACACACACATTATATATATATATATATATATACACCGTTCACATATCTGCGAAATATATACAATACATACTACATATATATATACATATACTAAACACACAACATATATATATATATAATATCATATATATATATATATATATATATATATATATATAATATATATATATACACACACACACACGTTCACATATCAGCAGAAATATATACATTATATATATATACACCATTACTATATATATATATATATATAATATATATATATATATATATATATTACACACATCTACATTTAACAGTACCAGTCAAAAGTTTGGACACACTAACTCATTCAAGGTTTTCTACATTGTAGAATAATAGTGACGACATCACAACTATGAAATAACACATTTAATTATGCGCAACCAAAAAAGTGTTAAACAAATCAAAGTATATTTTATATTTAGATATCTTCAAATAGCCACCCTTTCGCTTGATGACGGCTTTGCACACCCTTGGCATTCTCTCAACCAGCTTCATGAGGTAGCCACCTGGAATGCTTTTCCAACAGTCTTGAAGGACTTCCCGCATCAGCTGAGCACTTGTTGGCTGCCTTTCCTTCACTTTGTGGTCCAACTCATCCCAAACCATCTCAATTGGGTTTAGGTCAGGTGATTGTGGAGGCCAGGTCATCTGATGCAGCACTCCATCACTCTCTTTCTTGGTCAAATAAGTCCTCACACAGCCTGGAGGTGTGTTTTGGGTCATTGTCCTGTTGAAAAACAAATGATGGTCTCACCAAGTGCAAACCAGATGGGATGGCGTATCGCTGCACAATGCTGTGGTAGCCATGCTGGTTAAGTGTGCCTTGAATTTTAAATAAATCTCCGACAGTGTCACCAGCAAAGCACTCCCACATCATCACAACTCATCCTCCATGCTTCATGGTGGGAACCACACATGCAGAGATCATCTGTTCACCTTCTCTGAGTCTCACAAAGACATGGCGGTTGGAACCAAAAATCTCAAATTTGGATTCATCAGACCAAAGGACAGATTTCCACCGGTCTAATGTCCATTGCTCATGTTTCTTGGCCCAAGCAAGTCTCTTCTTCTTATTGATCTCCCTCAGTAGTGGTTTCTTTGCAGCAATTCGACCATGAAGTCCTGATTCATGCAGTCTCCTCTGAACAGTTGATGTTTAGATGTGTCTGTTACTTGAACTCTGTGAAGCATTTACTTGGGCTGCAATCTGAGGTGCAGTTAATTGGCAATTTCTGAGGCTGGTAACTCTAATAAACTTATCCTCTGCAGTCGAGGTAACTCTGGGTCTTCCTTTCCTGTGGCGGTCCTCATGAGAGCCAGTTTCATCATTGCGTTTGATGGTTTTTGTGCCTGCACTTGAAGAAACTTTCAAAGTTCGTGAAATTTTCCAGATTGACTGACCTGCATGTCTTCAAGTTATGATGGACTGTCGTTTCCTTTGCTTAGTTGAGTTGTTCTTGCCATAATATGGACGACAACAGTACAGACAAAATAATGGTCTTTTACCAAATAAGGCTATTTACTGCAGACCAACCCGACCTTGTCACAACACAACTGATTGGCTCAAACGCATTAAGAAGGAAAGAAATTCCACAAATTAACTTTTAACAAGCACACCTGTTAATGGAAAAGCATTCCAGGTGCTACCTCATGAATTGGTTGAGAGAATGCCAAGAGTGTGCAAAGCTGTCATCAAGGCAAAGGGTGGCTACTTTGAAGAATCTAAAATATAAAATATACTTTGATTTGTAAAACACTTTTTTGGTTGCTACATAATTCCCTATGTGATATTTCATAGTTGTCTTCACTATTATTCTACAATGTAGAAAATAGTAAAAATATAGAAAAACCCTTGAATGAGTCGGTGTGTCCAAACTTTTGACTGGTACTGTATAAATGTAAATGTGTCTATCTATCTATCTATCTATCTATCTGTATATATATACATCCATCCATCCATTGGGACCATACTCTGTGCAGAGCGTTGGTGCTGCCGAAGCAGTCTCATTGGCTATTGGGCACAACCCTGGACAGGTCGCCACTCCGACACAGGATACCAGCAAGCTGGCACTCATTTTGCCGACCTCAGAAGGATGACAGGCAGTCAACCCCACCTGGTATTAATTCAACAGCTGAGTGGGATTTCAAACTCAGGATGCTGGGATCCCAAGCCAACCACCTTAACCATGAAGCCAACACCAAACATATATATGTATACATATATATATATACATATCTCAAAAAAATTGACCCAAACATGTCTCTCACCCATGATTAAAGGGAGTAACCAATCAGCTCTCACCTCATCAATTACCACAGATGGCTCGGATCTCTATAAATGAACTCTCATGCTCTTCCAGCCAAAGAAAGCTGCATAAAACAATGAAAAAATGCTGCACAAGGTACAGTGCATTCAGAAAGAATTCACACCCTCGACTTCTGTTATATTTTGTTGTGTTCCAGCCTGGATATAAATCGGATTAAATTTACATTTTTTTGTCACCAATCCACACAAAATACCCCATATAGTCTGAGAGCCCACAAGCTTTTAATTAGACTCTCGAGCACAAAAGGTTTCACCTATCCGGTGTATCGATGGTGATGGTCTAATGCAATAATGTGGATTCTTGCTTGCCCCGAGGTCGACTCAAGGGGTTGAATTGAAGGGGTTGAATTGGGGTTGGGGTTGAATTGAACTCTAGGTTGAATATTCACCTTCTCCAACCTTCATGTGTTGATGTGAAGAAATTCTCAGCTCAGTAAGAAAATGACTGACAGGTAAGCAATGAGTGAATTTTTACACCCTCAGAAGTCACCCGACATTTTTGTTTATACGACGCGTTTCCTGCCATATGTACATTATAACCTTATTTATTAAGTTTACCACCTTCACAGACAATAAATCGCCACTTTTCTAGTCTCTCATTAGTCTCTATTATATCAGGCTGTATATCAGGCTGGGAACAGTCAAGCAGATTTTGTGATCAGGGATGACACCTGTGACGACGTGTTCAACGTCTCATCACAGGTAGGGTTTTACAGATGACCTGGAGTGCTGAGCTTTCTTTGAGATTACTTTTCCCACACTCCGTTCATTTTCCATGATGGACGAACACTGATGTCCTGAATACCCCCACTTAAAACCATCGATAATCGATTAAAATGATCATTGACCCGAAAAATCAGTCGTACTGACATTGTTCCTTGACCCCGACTTGCCCTGAGGTAGACTCAAGGGATCTGTTGCATCCACGCTTAACTTTTCAAGGCTGGTGGAAATGCTGCACTCATGTCGTTGCATGCAGTTCTGTGCTCTGCCTGGAACACAGGCATCATCCTAACTGACTGGAAGAGGGGCCTTGTTGTCCCTCTCTGGAAAGGGAAGGGTGATCAACAGGACTGCAACAACAACCGAGGGGTGACGCTGCTCTCAGTGCTGGGCAAGGTCTTTGCTCGGATAATTATTGATGGGGTTCGCCACCATCTCCTTGAGCACCAGCGTCCAGAGCAGTCAGGCTTTACACCAAAGAGGTCAACGATTGACCGTATCCTTGCTCTTCGGGTCCTCACCGAACGCAGACGAGAGTTTCGGCAGGGGCTGCTTGAGGGGCCCGAGCTTCTCCCGTAACTGTAACTTTTAATACAAATGTAGGAGAGAAAGGGTGGTGGTGGGGGTCCCGAGGTTGTTTGCCCCGGGGCCTGTGCTGGCTCTCAATGCCCCTGGCCACAGTCTGAGGTCTTTTTGAATTCTGAAGCAGGTTCTCCTCAAGGATTTGCTGCATTTGGCTTCATTCATTGTTCCCTCTATCCTTGCAGATCTCCCAGTCCCTGATGCTAAAAAGCATCCCCATAGCACGATGCTGCCACCACCGTGCTTCACGGTAGGGTTGGTGTTAGACGGGTGATGAGCTGTGCTCCGTTTCCACCAGACGTAGCGCTTTGCATTCAGGCCAATGAGTTCAATTTTCGGCTCATCGGAACACTGAATCTTTTTCCCTTGTGCTCTCAGAGTCTTTCACGTGCCTTTTGAAAACTCCAGGTGTTCTGAAATATGCATTTTTCTCAGGAATGGCTTCCATCTGGCCACTCTCCCATAATGCCTAGATTTGTGAAGTGCTGCAGAGACCGCTCTCCTTCTGGCAGGTTCTCACATCTCAGCCAAGGAACTCTGTAGTTCTGTCAGAGTGGTTATTGGGTTCTTGGTCACCTCCCTGACCAAGGTCCTTCTTGCCCGTTTCCTCAGTTCGGTCGGACGGCCAGCTGTAGGAAGAGTCTGGGTAGTTCCATATTCTTGCCATTTTCTAATGATGAAGCTCACTGTGCTCTTGGGAACTTTTAATACTCTAGAAATTGTTTTATACCTTTCCGCTGATCTATGTCTCCTCACAATTATATCTCAGAGTTCTGTTGATAGTTCTTTGGACTTCATGATGGGGTTTCTGCTCTGACATACACTGTCAACTGTGGGACCTTGTACAGAAAGGTGTGCTTTTTCTAAATCATGTCCAATCAATTTAATTGGCGGCAAAGTGGATTCCAACCAAGTTGTAGAGACATCTCAAGTATGATCAAAGGAAATTAGATACATCTGAGCTCAATTTGGAGTGTCATAGCAAAAGGGTTGAATATTTATTAATGCAAGACATTACAGCTCTTTCATTTTTAATTAATTTAAAAAAAATTCGAAAAACACATTTTCACTTTGTCATTAATGGGGTGTTTTGTGTAGGTCAGTCATCAAAAATTAGAATTCAATCAATTTTAAATTCAGGCTGTAACCCAACAAAATGTGATAAAGACAAGGGGTGTGACTACTTTCTGAAGGCGCTGTAAGCCCTCTACAGTTACAGACGTTCACAAATAGCACATACATGAGAATCCCAATGCTACATGCCCCCTCAGCCACCAGACTGGCTTCATCGCTTGTTGGCGATTCATCAGCGATAGCACAGACAGAAATGCATACCAATGAGGCTCCCAAACATGTACATTGTGTAAACGTTAAAAGTACGGCTTACCTTGTGTCGGCCTTCTTGGTTGCTTTATGCAGCTTCTTCGGCAAGAAGAGCATGGAAGGAGTCGATTCATTTATATAATCCTAGCCACCTGGGTTTAGTTGACGAGGTGAGAGCTAATTAGTTATTCCCTTTATTCACAGGTGAGAGATGTGTGTGGGTCTTCATTTTTCCTTTATATGTTGACTGCTTTTGAAGGAGGGTGGAGGAGCTCCTTGTGAGCCAACGGCCATCCATATCTACTGCCCATCTGTGTCTGCGGACGTCCTCCTGCAGTTGGGTTACTTCTTATTAGGAGGTTGGTGGCAGGATTTGCACTCCGGCCACCGGAAAACCCTTCATTCCGCAAAACATTCTCGAAGCAGAAAAAAAAAAACTCTGAAATCCCACTCCGTGGGAGAACCTCCTGTGCAGCTGCCCTTCGCAAGGCAGCTCACAAGATGACGAGATTGGGGCAAAGCCTTTGGAACCCCCAAACTTTGATGATATGAGGGAAACCACAGGGTAACATTCCCGGGTCAGATTGCGGGAGAGTGTGTGGGGGTGGTGCTGAGGTGTCGTCCACCAGACGGCGGTCTCCTTGGGTTAACCTGAGGCAGTCCTTTTGGGTGGGTGCCTGGAATGTCCTATCCCTAAGAGAGGATGATCACCTGTCTCTGTGATCATCTG
>CM068955.1:112747037-112770013 GCA_035128595.1 Eptatretus atami
ATTCGTGACTCCTTGGGTGTCATTTCCCTGGTCTCTGTGTAAGCTCCGACCGAGGCGAGTGATCTCACCATGAAGGATGCATTCTACGCCACGCTCGAGTCTGTAGTTGATCAGTGCCCCAGGTGAGATACTCTTCCAGTCTTGGGGGATTTCATTGCATCAACTGGAACTGATAGGGATGGTTATGAGACGTGTGTTGGTCCCCAGGGTCAGGACTGTGAACCAGAACAGCACCAAGTTCCTTGACTTTGCAAGAAGTCATGGACTTGGGGTGGCTGGTGTCATGGTTTCAGAACCCACAGGCTCATCGCTGGACTTGTATTCCAATGCTGGTGGTGTGGCAAAGGAGATTGACCATGTGCTCGTTGATGGTCACTGAAGGATGATCCAGAACTGCAGGTTCTACCGGAGTGCTCAGTTCCTCAATACTGACCATCGGCTGTTGTAGCAACTCTTAAGTTGCACCTTAAATCAGGAGAATGGTACCATCCCAGCGAGGCTGGATGTTGCAAGCTCAAGGATGAGAGGGTAGCTGAGGAGTTTGCAAACAGGCTGAGTGGAGATTTGGGGGGTCTGGGTGCTTTGGGAGATCCTGAAGAGTTGTGGAGTGCTTTCAAGACCACAGTCCTTGATGTTGCCAGTGGATGACTTGGAACTCACCGTAGGGTGAAGAAGAATTTTGTCTCTCAAGGGACACTGGATACCATTTCCAGAGTCACAGGGCCAGGCTGAATGGCAGAGCAGAGCTGTTCAGGGAGCTGAGGCGTAAAACTGTACATGCGATAAGGGTGGACAAGGAGGCCTATGTGCGAGGAATCTGTGAGGGGGTAGAGCATCACCTGTTGTCAAGTAATTCTCATCCTGTTTACAGGGGAATTCGTGCATTGCGTTCATCCAAGTCCATCCCTTGGTGCACTGCAGTTAGAGCAGATGGTGGTGGGCTCTTGACAGAGGAGTCCGAAGTGAAGGCCCGCTGGGCTGCGCTTACTTTGGGGAGTTGTACCACAGGCTGATCCACCAGCTGTCGATTAGACGTCAAGGGTGTTACAATCCCTGTTGCTGACCCTCCAATCAACTGTGTCCACCTTAGCTTTGTGGAAACACGGCTGCGTGTAACCGGTTGAAATGGGTAAAGCTCCAGGGATCTGTGGCATCCAATGCTGACTTCTTCAAGGCGGAAATGCTGTACTCGTGTCGTTGCATGCAGTTCTGTGCTCTGCCTGGAACACAGGCATCATCCAACTGACTGGAAGAGGGCCTTGTTGTCCCTCTCTGGAAAGGGAAGGGTGATCGCAAGACTGCAACAACTACCGAGGGTGACGCTGCTCTCAGTGCCAGGCAAGGTCTTTTGCTCGGATAATTCTTGATGGGTTCGCCAGCATCTTCTTGAGCACCAGCGTCCAGAGCAGTCGGCTTTACACCAAAGAGGTCAACGATTGACCGTATCCTTGCTCTTCGGCCTCACCGAACGCAACGAGAGTTTCGGCAGGGGCTGCTTGCAGCTTATGTTGATCTCTGTAAAGCTTTAATTCAGTGAATCGGGATTCCCTCTGAAGGATTCTTGGTCTTCGTGGGTGCACCAAAAACTGATCAATCTGATGTCTGAACTATACTCTGGTACTGAGAGTGCTATGAGATGTGGTGTACCATCTCTGACTTATTTCCAGTTGTTACTGGAGTTTTCCAGGGGTGTGTACTGGCCCCACACTTTTCAGCACTTGTATGGATTGAATTCTGGGGAGGATGTCGGAGAGATCAAGCTGCGGTGCATCATTGGGAAGTTCAAGATCTCTGACTTGATTTCGCAGATGATGCAGTCATCTTTGTGGAGACTTTAGATATCCATTTGGGGGCCCTCGGGTGCTGAATGAGGAGTCGGAGCAGCTGGTTATGGTTTCGGGTCAAAACTAAGATCCAGGCTTTCGGTGACATCTTGGATGCTGCTCTCATGACTGTGCCTGTTTGTGGTGAGAATGTTGAGGTCGTGGAGAGATTCACTTACCTGGCAGTGATATTTATGTCTCTGCTGACTGTGAGCAGAGTTCAACAGACGTCTGGTCGGGCCTGGGGAGTCATGGATTCACTGGATCATGGGGTGTGATGCTGCCGGTACCTGTGCGGGAGGATGAAATCCGAGTCTTCAGGTCCTTGGTGCTTCCAGTCTTGCTCTATGGATGTAGACTTGGACTCTGACAGGGATCTGAGACAGAGACTAATTCCTTTGGTACCAGTTTTTCTTCGGGAATCCTTGGCTATCGCTGGTCGGACTTGGTTCCAACGCAGCGGTTGCTGAGAGAGACTCAAATGAGATTTGTTACCTGCATAGTCCGGGAGCATCAGCTGTGGCTGTATGGGCATGTGGCTTGTTTTCCTGATGTTGATCCTGCTCAACATTCTCTCAGCGAGGGAGTTTTGTGAGTGGAGGAGGCCAATGGGGCCTCCATGTGCCTCCTGGTTGCAGCAGGTTGATCAGCATCTCCAGGAGATGGGGATGGGCCAGGCATCTGCCGGGGGATAGCCAGATGGAGGCCCCTGGAGTTCCGGAAGAAAGTGGACGCAGTGACGTGCTGCTCTAGCGCATGCTCCCATACCTGACCTGACCTTTTTACGTTTGCACGTGGTACATGCTTGGGAGCCTCGTTGGTATGCATTTCTGTCTGTGCTGTCGCTGATGAATTGCTAAGAAGCAATGAATCCAGTCTGACAGCTGAGGGGGTGTGTAGCATCAGGATTCTCATGTGTGTACTATGTGTGAACGTCTTCACAGCTGTGGAGGAACTCTGGGAAGAGTTTGAAATACCAAAGGGCTTTCCATTGGTGGCCTTTTGTGATTGCGTTATGCAGCTTTCTTTGGCTAGAAAAGCATGGGAGGAGTCTATTTATTTATATAATCCAAGCCACCTGGAATTGATTCAGCAGATTGGTTATTCCCTCCATTCACTGGTGAGAGATGTGGATGGATCTTCATTTTTCCTTCATATGTTGACTGCTTAAACCAATATATACATATACAAGCCGGTAGGCGGCGATGGGTCGCCGAGCATGGAAACTATAAGATATAGAGCAAAATGGATGTCATATAGCGGATAGGGATCACCTTAAGATTATGCATATCAAATCTCATCCAGTTCCATCTACTGATAACTACTCGGTATCCATTTGAATGAAAAGTACAGAAAATGCGGTTTGAAATCGGAAATCCCAAAGTTCGAGGGGGTGCTGTGGGTGAACAAAGATATAAATCGAAAATCCGGCTCGATCGTTGTGCACAATGTATTCCAGACGATTAGTGTGAATTTTCATGACCTACCGACCATAACCCTAGGAGGAGTAGCATTTGGCGCGAAGGCACCTCCAGCTCTCGCATATATCGATTTTTGCACTAATTGACCTTTGACCCCTGACCTAAGCAAAATCGGTCAATATGTCCTGAGGCAAAGTTGTAGTACTCATTGAGTACCATGAACCTGCAAAGTTTAATTCGTATCGATGCACTCACCTGGTCGCTAGGGGGCCTTCAATTTTCGCCAATTTCGCCAATTTTCGCACATACCTAATTGTAGAGGGTGCTGCGGGTAAAGTATTCCATATATCACAAAAACCGGAATACATTTGATAGAGCATCACCTGTAGATCATTCATGCCAAATTTCATAACCCTACGTGGGATAATGGCTTTCAGAATGATTTCGCGTGAACGGTACCGATTTTGAAGGTTTGTCGGTTGTTGCTAGTGTACAAAGCGTCCTAGCAACCATCACAATTTCCAAAGCACTAGGTCATAACATGTACTACCACCCGAGTTTGGTCAAAATCCGCCCACGTTTACTACCAATTATGCTGATGACAAACGAACAAACATCCAAACAAACATCCAAACAAACACAGAATTACTGACAATAAGGGTCACCTATTTCGGCGACCCCAATATATATATATATATATATATAATTATAAAATATAATATATATATCCAATCACTACATGGCTCCAAACTGTGAATGGTGAGCGCCAGGAGTGTCCCATACAGCTCTTGCTGCACGTTCCAGGAGCGATAAGCCCACCCACCACACAGAAACATTATCTCACGCTCAACCATACATACCTGGAGCCATTAAATGAATGCAGTTGGGATCAGTAATGATGTTGTGAAACCCGTCTCTGACCGAAGCCAAATGCTGTGACGTCACCCTCACGACGCAAAACCCTGAAGAGAGCATCTCGCAGAGCAAATAATATTTGCTCTGCGAGATGCTCACTTTCGAGAGCCGTAGACATTGCTCTGCATCATGAAGGTGATGTCACGGCATTCGGCTTAGGCCGGACACAGTATGTATATATGTATGTATGTATATATATATATATATATATATATATATATATATATATATATTATATATATATGACTAGCAAAATACAACGCATCACTTTGCTGACGGGAATATTATGGGGAGGGGGGGAGGGGAATAGGGGTGAGAGGAGGGACAGAGAGAGAGGAAATAGATTAAAAATAGATTTTTTAATAGATTTAATAGAAAGCAGATCGGCTTTTTAATAGATTAAAAAAAAACATCCATAGGTATTTACTTTCTTCTCCGTTACATATTTTGTGGGTCATCCATCCCAACCATCCTGGTTATCTTATCCAGCCACACCAGGTGAGTGCCCAGGGGTATGCCCCTGTGTTTAACATCAATATACATATTCATGTTAAAGGAGGGTAGGGATGGGGGGAGAAGGTGGGATGGGGGAGCTTGGAGGAGATGAGGATGTTGGGAGCTGGGAAGGTGGGAAGAGCGAGGAAGGGGGGTGGGGGGGCAGGAGAACGTCATCTCACGAAACATTGCTTTACACTCTGGAAGGGTGGGTGGTTGGGAGCAAGGAGGATAGGGAAAAGAGGAGGGGAGAAGGAAGGGAGTGTGGAGGGTTTTTCGAAGAGGTATGCATGAGTTTGGTAGGGGGACTTGAGTGGGAAAGGGGGAGGAGTTCTCAACTTGCATTTGGTTGTGGACTTTTGGAGAAGGGGAGTGGGTAGTACAGGATTGAACAAAATGTGGTACGTTAAAACGGCATGCGGAGAGAGCATGGATAAGTCAATGGGGGTGGAAAGAAGGGGGTTTGGGAGGGCGAAGGGAGGCATTGTGGGGGGAGTGGGAAGAAGGCAGCGTGAGGGCCATTTCTGAAATGCAGACATACATATATACTGCCAGGAATGATGTCATTGTAAATATATACCTGTACTGTATATGTTGCACGAGAAAGAAGTTTGAAAAAAATTGAACACTTGGCCTATTTTTAGCTCACCTGGAACATAGTTCTGGGGAGCTTATGGGATGGTGCGTTGTCCGTCCGTCCATCCATCCACAAATACTTTCAACTTCTTCTCTGAAACGACACATCGGATTTCGATGAAACTTTACCACAACGGTCATCACCGTGTATGTATCAAAGTTTGTTCATGGCATTAAAAAAAACAATTGGGCCCAAAGTGGTACTACGGGGGTTGCCTCCCAAAATAGGTATTTGCTTTCTTCTCAGAAACGACACACACAATTCCGATGAAACTTGACTACAACCTTCTTCACCCCTGATGTACTGAAGTTTGTTCATGAGTTTAGAAAAATCGAGCTCTATGGGGATGTAAGGGGGGTGCCCCCCAAAATATGTATTTGCTTTCTTCTCTGAAAGCACACACACAATTTCGATGAAACTTGACCACAACTTTTATCACACATGATGTACCAAAGTTTGTTCATGGCATGAAAAAAAAAACATCCATAGGTATTTACTTTCTTCTCCGTTACATATTTTGTGGGTCATCCGTCCCAACCATCCCTGGTTAACTTATCCAGCCACACCAGGTGAGTGCCCAGGGGTATTGCCCCTGTGTTTAACATCAATATACATATTCATGTTAAAGGTTACATTAATACAGGACAACTTGCAATACATATATGAAATATATTCTCACTCAACTAATTCAATAGACAAACATGTAAAAACTGGACTTGCCTTGATAGTCGATGGTGTTGGACAAGAGCACATGTACAAGAGGCCTAGAGGAGTGACTTCTTGTCTGGCTTCTTCAAGGACAAATTAAGCTGTCTGCTAAAAGATGACGGCACTTGACCAACAAATAGGCCGAAAAATCTCCCTCCAGGTTATGAAACAAATCATTTGATGGGAAAGCAGATCGGATTTGTTACCTCCACCCACCCACCCAAGGTGGAAGGAAATGTTTTCCAGCAGGTGTTTGTTTGTAAGCAGAATATCTCAAAAAGTTGTGGACGGATTTGGACCAGGTTTGCTGGCTTGATAGCCTATGGGGCAAGGAACAATCGATTAAATTTGGGTGAAGATTGGGATCTTTTAAAATAAAATTTTAAAAACCAGGAAAACAGCCACCGATGCCAAACTCACTATCATGGATGATACACACTATTTTTCATCATGGATGAAAAGATCATTTGAATAGTTTTCTCAAGTTTCCTTTGCCAAATGGCGATTGTGAGCTGAGAGAGAACCAAGAGAAGTTTCCAAATTCAGATGCATAATACATGTAACAAATTCCTGTTACATACGTAACGCAACATTTCAGTGATTCAAGCATTTAATATTCTCAACAGTGAAAATGTTTTTATCTCATAAGCTTTCGTCATTACCAAATAATTTTAAAATATAGTAACTTATAATAGTAACTGACACACTGCACAGAACTTTGACAACTTGTAAAACAATTCAAAACAGGCCAATCATCTGATTGTAACGCACGCAACGCAGTAAAATGCAATGGCTCATACATTTTTTGGCAGCCGGGTCTATTTTTCCAATATTAATTTGGAGAGTAATTAATAAGGATTATAATGAATGCAAAAATGTTCATGATTGATACTTTAACAACTCCAAATTTTCAAGTTTATTCCTGAAAATTGAGTCTGAAGTGTAACAAATGTAACATGGAATTGCCCGAGAGAGAGAGAGAGAGAGAGAGAGAGAGAGAGAGAGAGAGAGAGAGAGAGAGAGAGAGAGAGAGCTTTTGTATCTTTTTATTATAAAAATAGAAAAGAAAGCCCCCAAATGGGAGTTACATTTTCATTTCAGAGAGAAAAGAAAACAAGAAACAATTTCTGAGGAAAGGAAAGGATAAATCGGGTGGATTATATACAAAACATTTCACAAAAGGATAAACATTCCTCTCGGACTTTGCAAATAACTTCTTTTTACACCATTTTGATTCGAACTGTGGTAATCTTCCCGTTACTGAAAAGAAAGCAAAATCCAATTTAACACGACTTATTACAAGGTTTTGGAACAAAAACAAAGCATCTTCATCATTTACTCCAACACCATCAAGTTTTCTTTTCCTTGACTTATATACTGCCATCTTTGCCTGAGCAAGCAGGAAATTGGCTAACACAGCATTGGAATTTTTGTGTGGGATATCCAATCCACAGATGAACACACAAGTGTTAAAAAACAACCAAACCTCACAAAACAATTCTGAAGTAAAATAAATAAAGGTGCCAACCGTTGGCATTCAACATAGATGTGAAAAAGGTTTTCAGATTTCTTACAAAAAGGACAGTCATCTACAAGCAGATTTGAAAAATGGTGCAACAAGTGATTAGAAGGAAGGATCCAGTGTACTAGTCTCCATTGGAGGTCGCCATGTCTTGGTGGTACAGGAGGGTGATAAAAACCTTTCCAGTTAGGAAAATAAGGGGGAGAACAAGGTAAGAGGTCTCTCCATCGAACCTTCTGCTGTGTTATTTGCCATTGCGAAAGAAATTTTACACAACCCAAATAAAGGTCTTTTTGTTTGGGAAGGCCATTGAAGCCTACGTTAAAAGGGCACAAGGAGAGGGCTGGCAAGAGAAAAAGCACAAACGAGTTCAGGAAAGGTAGAGAGAGAGGTATTCGATGTGCATTTTGTTCATTGCTTTGGTGGTCTTGCTCCCAAGCAGGTGCGAGCTGTGTGCATGTCCAAAGCACACTACCTAATATGCGTGCCACGATTCGAGAGGATCACACACCGACCAGGCTTGCCAATGCATCAGCTCCGATCCAGCTGCCGTTTGGGCTGAGAAGATCTGCGACAGATTTAACGCCTTGTCGGTAAAGCGTTGAATAAAACACCTATCAGCAGGCATATCATGGAAAAGGGAGTTGTAGAACAAAGGTTCTTCCAGAAACATCTGTTTCGTGTAAGAATGTGTAGCTCTTGTTATTGTCAGAGCTTGCCACGCATTTAGTATGCTCTGATAGAAACCAGAGAGGGGGATGTGTCGATTTTGGAAAGGTCCATCAGGAAAAGAGAGTGGTCATAGCCTAGCCTCCCAGCCTGTTGCAAAAGGACGAGCGACGTTGACCCATGGTGGAGAGGTCGCGTGTATAGCATGCGAAAAGCAACCGAGAGTCGAAAGGCCATTAGCCGGCTTTTTATGTCGACCAGGCCTTGTCCTCCATCGGTCAGTGGTAAACTGAGGACCCCAGGTCGCAGCCAGTGTTTTCCGTCCCAGAAAAAGGACACGAAGCACTTCTGGAGCTGTTGAAGCAACGCCGCTGGAGGATGCAGCAGGAAGAACCTGTGCCATAAGG
Source organism: Eptatretus atami (assembly GCA_035128595.1). Taxonomy (NCBI): domain Eukaryota; kingdom Metazoa; phylum Chordata; class Myxini; order Myxiniformes; family Myxinidae; genus Eptatretus; species Eptatretus atami. Next base: position 112,755,635 of record CM068955.1, read on the forward strand.
TAGAGGCCACCAGTGTGTTGATGACCAAGACCCTTCCACGATATGACAGTTGTGTGATCAGACCTTCCATTTTTGCAGTTTACCCTCAACAAACTCAAGCAGACCAGCCAATTTTTTGCTACTGTGGTATTATTACCTAAGAACACTCCAAGGTATTTCACACCATCATTGGCCCATGACAGTGGAGCAGGAAGTCTTGGCGCCAAGTAGCACAACGGACCGAGCCAAAGGGCGCTCGTTTTGTTCCAATTTACTTTGGCTGAAGAAGCCTTTTCAAATAAGGAACAACAATAACGAACGATGTTAACGTCATTGATATCTTGTACGAATACACATACGTCATCGGCGTATGCCAGTACCTTGATGGGCCGTTCAAGCTGGGACAAACTAACCCCTGTTAGTCTACAGCGCAAGAAACCAGTAGGGGTTCGATGGAGAGAGCATAAATCAACCCGGAAAGAGGGCAACCTTGTCTAATTCCCTTGTTAATAGACAAAGGTGCAACAAGTTCATTGTTTATCTTAAGCACACTATAAATATTATTGTATAGTATTTTAATATAAGAGATGAAGGTTGAACCAAGTCCAAACCGCTCAAGTACTTCGAAAAGGTACAGATGGTCAACACGGTCAAAAGCTTTCTTCTGATCAAGGAGAAGTCCTAAATCTTTAGGGTTTTCCTTGCACAGTTCAATGATGTCTCTCACAAGGGAGATGTTGTCATAAATGGAACGTTTTGGGACACAGTAACATTGGTCTTCTTTCAACAACGAGGATAAATAAGGACTAAGTCGCGATGCCAGGGCTTTTGAAAATATCTTATAGTCCGTACATAACAGGGAGATAGGACGCCAATTTTCAATACTCAGCATGTCTCCCTTTTTGGGATGAGGGTAAGAAGAGCTCGTCGGCAACTCCGAGGTAGCTCTCCAAGCTGGCAGCTTGCGTTCAAGGTGTTAATGAGTTCTGGACCCAATAAGTGCCAAAACTTCTTGTAAAATTCGGTTGTAAGTCTATCCAATCCAGGTGCTTTCCCAATGGCAAGGCCGTGCAGGGCAGTGCCAAGTTAATCCAAAGTAATGGGTCTTTCCAGTTGGGAACGCCCATCTTCAACAACACTGGCAGGCCTACGGAGATAGAGGCGACACTGACAGGATTTATTTCTTCATTGAATATATTTCGAAAAGTATTCCTTCACGAAAAGTTTGATTTCTGATTGTGGAAAGGTAATGGATGAATCTGCTAATCGCAGCTGAGAAAGCTGTTTACTGGGAAGACGTTTCTCTAAGGAAAATAAGTTCTTGGTTGGTACGTCTGCCTCATTCAGGTGTCGCACCCTCATCCGAACTAAGGCACCACGTGCATTCCTCTCGGTTATTTCCTTTAATAAGGACTGTTCTCAGTTAAGGTTTTTTGTATGTTACTATTATTTTGTCCGATGACTCGTTGGAGATGTAAATCTCTAACTGTAATATTTTCTTAACTTCATGGTCAGCCCTTGTTGAGAAAAAACGATACTGTTGACAGAACCCTTTAATTTGGGTTTTTACTTGTACTTTTTTTTTTTTTTTTTTTTTTTACAGTTTTTACAGACTCTTGTACTAAATCCCACAATATCAACGGGTTAACGGAACAGCTTAGCTTCTGTTCTAGGAGAGCCGTCCAGAAGGATTCAAAGGCCTGAATGAAGTTGAGGTTTTCTAGTAACTGTTATTGAATTTCCAGTGAGAGCTCCGTGGACATGGTTTAGAGAGTTGATAAAGACTCGAGCTAGGGAATGGTCAGAGAAACCAGAAGGCACGATATCGGATTTATAAAACTCCATGTAATAAATGAGAATTTACATAGATGCGATCAAGCCTCGCAAGTGAGATGTGGTTGTTTAACAACGACCCATGTGTAAGACCGATCAGAAGGGTGCTGCACGCGCCAAATATCATGAAGATTATATTTCGCAATGATGTTTGCAAAATGTTTTGCGGTACATGGTTGGGGTTCCGGCCCGTTTCGGTCACATGAAGCATTAACAGTAAAGTTAAAATCGCCACCAATTATAATTAGACAAGTCTGCAAATCCAGTGTTTGCAGGAATTTTCTCAGTTCGGCAAAAAAGGAGATCCGCTCGTCATTTTTGCTTGGAGCGTACACATTGAGAATTGTGAACTTGACCTGATTGATAGAGAAGGTCACGGAGGCAAGGTGTCCATCAATAATACTCATACATTTAAGGCAGGACTGATGGAAATGTTTCCCTAAGACAAACATGATGCCTGCCTTCGACGTGGAGTTGTTACTGAAGAAACATTCCTTGTCCATAAATAGTTGCCACTCAGCCTGAACAGATCGGACGGCATGGGTCTCTTGTAACAAAGCTATGTCGAGACCGTTGACCTCTACCAACTGTTTAATTTGGATCTTGCGGAGCGGACTCCCACCACCATTAACATTTATTGTTCCAATCTTGAAACTGGCCATGAGGAAAAATAATAGTTTCTAAGAAATAAGATCGAAGCGGGATAATTGATTAGGATCCCTTTTCATCTTGGCAATCAGTTTTTTTAAGCGGTGACAGTGTGTCTGGTGTAAACCGAATAAGTCAGGCTTACGTACGATAGCCTGAGCACGCTCAAGGAAGGACGGTAGATCTGGAAAGTATTCCGTCAGGTTTATATTGCGTTTCCTGTATGTATTTTGTAAGAAGAGTCTTATTTGTTCAGGGGGGTAGAACCTTGACTGGTCAGCTTCTCCACCGTTTCCACCTGACTGTTCCTGTTTGCTTCCTCCAGGTCAGATTCGTCAGAGTCGGTTTTAGTTTCCGAGTCACACAAACTTGTACAGTCCTGCATATCGATACTGTCGTCAGTATTGATACACGGATCTGTACTGGTTACCACGTCTATGTGCTCTTCCATTGTGGGAACATCTCCTGGTGAAGTAATGGAAATAATCGGGGGAGTTGATGAAACAGAAACACCATCAGCGGATGTAGCGATATAGCTTCCCTCGACCGTAACAGTGTTATCGACCTCCAACGTGGAGGTATACAGTACTTTGGGGTCTCTCGTAAAACATCCATTTTAAATTTCCTGCGTTTCCAGCTTCACCACGTGATGGACTGGGAGCAGTTACAGGGTTAACATTTGTTTCACTATTTCCCGCTGACAAGGATTCAGGGTTAACATTTACCAAAGTGACAGCAGGTTCATCACTAGTGGTCTGTGTATCACCGTCAATGGACTTTCCAATAGGAGAGTTTTTAACGAGTGAAACAGTTTTCTTCACTGCAATAACAGGTAAAGTGGTCTCTGTAAGGGAGACGTCTCTGTCCTCACCGGCAAGTAGGGTAAACTTGTTGGTCGTAGGTACCGGGGTCCGGGTCCATTCCGGGTCCATTCCGGGTAGGCCTTGTAGAGTGACGTCAGTCACAACTGCAGGAACATTACCGACGGATTCCTCGTTTGTAAATGCTCCTTTCTTCTGAGTTAAACGACCATCAGGTAAAGTTTTTCTCTTCTTGATGAAACGATGGTGAAACCATACAAAACATTCGTTTTGCTGTTTAGACTATCGGGCTGAGAGGCCTGGGCCTTATTACCGGACACGGGATTCGCTTCCTTCACAGTCGAGGAAGAAGAAGAAGAAGACGTACTCTTGTTGACGAGGTTTGTTTCATCGTTCGACGAGGTTGACTTGGGCAAGATCGTTTCAAGTGTCCGAAATTACCACATTCGAAACATTTCAGGATGTCAGTGGTTACGTAGACTTGGTAATCATGATTATCAATTTTGAGTTTTAAAACGATGTTCAAGGTTCTTTCAGCGTTGGAGGGAGGAAGCACCACATAAGCTTGTCTCGGAAAACATCACATGCTTCGTCCGATCGTCCTGGCTCCGTAAAGGTAACATAGTGATTTGAGAAACCACAGAACCATAACGAGATAGTTCGGAGATCAGCGTCTGATTCTTCAGGAAAGGAGGAGCATTCGAGATCATGACCTTCACGGCCGGTGTGTCCAGAGGGGAGACGAGCACGAAATGTCCGTCATCTGTTGATAGTCCGGTCGATACGATTTCATGAACCAGTTCTGTCTTCGGCACGAAGATTACCACACGTTTGTTCATTCTCGAGGCTGCACGAACTTTGTCAGTACCGACTATGTTTCCCGGAGCGATAACGAGATCCTCGACGCTGACGTCGTCGGGTGCGACACAGACGACGCCATGTTTACGTGTTAATGCTTCAAATGCCGAATAACGGGAATAAGAAGTCATATTTAGGAAGGGGGAGGAGGGTGATTGCTCTCGTGCAGTAATTAAATACAAGCCGAGACAGGTTTCCAAAGGAAATAAACACAGCTACAGTGAAGAAAAAACGATAGTTGAAGGCCGGGATGGGCCGCCAACTAAAAACTATCCACAAGAAGCTGTGGGCTCTTTCTCTTCTCTATCTCGGGGAAAAGGTATGCGAGGAGAAACAGGGGGATGGGGATGGGGATGAGATGAACCGAAGGCCAAACCATGAAATAACAAGGACAGATGGGTGAGGTGGGGTGGGTGACGACGGCGCGAGGGAAGCCGGAGCGCGAGGTCTAACGAAGAGGGGAGGGAAGAGGGAGCACAAATAACGATGCGTAGAAGGAAACAAAGGAAGGGAGGTGAAAAACGATGCGAAAGGGGATAGAAAGGCGAAAAACAGGGCAGATCACAGCTCACCAAGACCACACAGCCGCCATGACACTCCACTCGACTCACCAACAGCCAGCAGGGGAAGGGGGAGAGAGAGAGAGAGAGAGAGAGAGAGAGAGAGAGAGAGAGAGAGAGAGAGAGAGAGAGAGAGAGAGAGAGAGAGACAGACAGAGACAGAGACAGAGACAGAGACAGAGACAGAGACAGAGACAGAACGTTAGGAGTGGGAATGAATAGACTGAGGAAAGAGGTTACACAAGCAGAAGAAAAAATGAAGAAAGCAGTGGAAGTGAGTAATGATGTGGGGTTTCAGGATTTTAACAGGGAGGGGTTGCTGGAAGAACACAAGCAGCCTGGGTGGATTTAGGAAGGACAGAGATGAAATTGCAGAGGAAGCCAGAGTTGAGGAGATGCAGTGGTGGGATGAGAGAGAGTACCAAGCCCTACGGTTCTGCTTATCTGTGGGACATTCCAATGATGTTGAGATCTTTGGATTCCACAGCGTTCAGCAATGACTGGTGTGGAGCAGCAGTACCAGTCCACACGGGAGAGGAGTACTCCATTGAATTATTAACAAAAGCAATATAGGCTGTGAGAAGTCAGATTTACCAAGGAAATACTTGATAATAAAGAATCCCACATCTGTGGCTAGCTTTGGAGGGCAGCTTTTACATATGGTCTGCAAATGGTTGATTGTTGAAATAGATACGAGTTTGTTCAATGATCCTTGCAGGGTAAGAATGTGAGATTTGTCCAAATTGAGAGAACGTTCCAAGTGTTTGATCAGAAAATGACCCTTTCCACGTCATCAGAGGAGGGACATCACTTGGAATGATGCATCATTCTTGTGAATCACTTAGTGTACAGCCTTTTTGGCTGCTGGTTGCATCATTGGTTATGAGCACAGCGATGCCACCGATGCAGTGCCCCTATTACCAGTACACTGGTGTGCATTTCGCCGACCTCAGAAGGATGACAGGCTGAGTCAACCACCTGGTGTTAATTCAGCAGCCGACGTGGCTCGAACTCAGGACCTTGAGATCCCACGCCACCACCATCACCACTAAGCCAACAGGTTACATTATTGGGAATAAGGAAAGACCAGGGGGAAGAAGTAGCTCTTTTTGTTATTTATCACAATACTCTTGTCCAGTTCGCTTGAAGTTGATTCTCATATACACATTAGTTCTCGTGAAAAAATGATCTCTTTCTGGAAACTCAACATGCCCTATATTTCTCACCGACATTTTGAAACTTGTTTTTGGTGGTTTATAAGTTTTCGACCACTTCCCTTGGCTTCAGAATCATCTGGATTGTTCCAAACACTTCTGCTTCCACATGGGGATAGCATATGTGATCGATGCTGGAGCATTAATCTGTGCTATCGTCGATCATTGAGCTGTTAACACTTCTCGACTGGATGGTAATGTGGTTTATTATGGGTATTAAATTACTCTTAGATTATGCCCTGTCAGATAACCTTTTATAGCAAGCTCTATAATAATTCAATCACAGAAGGGGTTGGCCAGGCCATTTGGTTACAACCTTCAATTGAGTTGTGGAATTTTTGTTAAGTATTAGTCTTTCAGAATATTTTGATTTGGATGTGCAGATAGCATCAAGTCCCGCTTTGTTATTTCCGTTTCTGGGGACTTACAAATCCATAGTTCCTGCAGTTAAAGTGTACGACGACTTGTTCAGTTTATTGATTCTGGATGGATTGAACCCAAATAAAAATAGATCCAAAACAAAATTCCATCTCTAGCAACTCCAATTCCCCAGATACATGTTCCCAACAAAATATCTACTTGTTTTCATTCGGATTTAGTAATCCACAACCTTGTAGTTGTCCAATCTCTTGCTGAACTCAAATGTGGAACAATAGAGCATGATTGAAGGAACGTTAATATGTGTGTCAGGGGCGGCATGTTGTAACAGAGCAAGGAATGAGATAGGAAATATAATAACGAACAAGAGAAAGCATTTCAGAATGCAGAGCTTCGTCAGGGTAAATATGATAGATTACAGTAGATCTCGGAACTAGTGAAGACTCATTCACTCACTTACTGAGACAATGTAAAATTTATACCCATATCTCATTGCTGTGCAAAAGATGAGTGCATTTGATGTCATTTTAAAAAACGCCTTAGAATGAACGACATAGATGACAGTAGATCGAGGTTCAGACATACGCTCCCGCAAGAAAGGGTGCAGCTAACTTTGGACGTACTGTAATGCACATTCAAAGAACAAAATCAACTTATAGTAAAATTAGACATCAAAATGTTGTGATTAAATCAGACAAGTTTGTTGAACTCCGCCTACGGCCTATGCCTATGGTGCGCTAGTCGAGCCTGTAGGGCACACGCTGGTCTGAGGTTTGTTGCAAGGCTTGAGAGAATGTTATTTTGAAACACAAATTGATGTGGATGCAGATGCCGCACATAATGCGTGCATGCTTCACTTGTGAAGGTCAAATGAGACAACTTTGTTCCAATTTCATTATCAAAACAAATCTGCAGTGTCACTGGAGTATATCGGTTATATTAGATCTGTGAATGAATGATCCATATATTAAAAGTAGCTTTGTGTGTGGACTCGCAAACTCATATTCTCACTGACAAACAGACCATATTACATAGCCTGTCTGGTTTCTTGGGGCGAATGGGCGAAGCCAAGTCGTGGTATTTTGTGGGAATCGCGTAAAAAATAATGACAATACGTACAAGGTGAGCCAAAATGTTCATGCACTTATATATTCTGCCAATCTGAAGTGCCGGATGATGTGATTGATAAACTCAAACAGCATCGTATCATTATTATATGCCCTACTTGACATAGGTGTTCTTATTATCTCCACCACCAAAGGTGGAAGGAGGTTATGTTTTCACCCCGGTCTGTCTGTTACTTGCAAAATCGAAGATTTTTTTTTCCAGTCGATTTTGTTATTCTGTCTGTTTGTCAATCGCTTACAGATCACGACTCCAAACCGATCATCATGAAACTTCACCAAGTTGTAGAGGTTGTTTCAACTGAGAAGTCTATTGATTTTGAGGTCAAAGGTCAAATTTCAAAAATCGTCATTTTTCCTCCGATTGACTTGACATTTGAACAAGATTTGCATATTGCGGCACTGAATTGGGAATCCAACTACTTTTGAGGTCAAAAGGTCAAAGGTCAACTCATGGTCAAACTTGTAAAATCAAATTTCATCCAAAACATCGTCGATTTTCATCTGATTAACGTAAAAATTCAGCAGCAATTGCATAGTCCATCGCTAAATTTGGAAATCAACTATTTCTGAGGTCAAAACGTCAACTCAAGGTCAAACTTCTAAAATCATCAATTTAAATCTGAAAAACAATCAGTTTTCATCCGATTGACCTGAGCTTTGATTAAGATTGTCAATTTTAATCTAAACTAGACGACCCGTGAACCTCTTGGGTTCCCGTTGTTACAGCGGTTGATAAAAACAATTTTCTGGCATTGGAGCTTCAATCTCGTGGGGGCCCACGAGGTGCTGAATGAGGAGTTGGAGCCACTGGGATTACATGTTTCCTGGGTCAAAACTAAGATTCAGACTTTCAATGACATCTTGGATGCTGCTATCTTGTCTGTACCTGTTTATGGTGAGGATGTTGAGGTGAGAAAGAGATAAATTTACCTTGCTCGTCTCCACATGTTGTGAGCCAGAGGTCAGTGGACATCTGTGTCGGGCCGAGGGAGTCATGGATTCACTGGATCATGGGGTGTAGTGCTGTCAGTACCTGTGCAGGAGAACGAAAGTCCGAGTATTTAAGTCATTGGTGCTTCCAGTCTTGCATTACTGATGTGAGACTTGGACTCTGACCAGGGATCTCAGGAGACTTAACTTCTTCGGTTCCAAGTCTCTTTGGAGAATCCTTGGCTATCGCTGGTCAGACGTTGTTTCCAACGAGCGGTTGCTGAGAGAGACTCAGAAGAGATGTGTTACCTGCATAGTCCGTGAGCGTCAGCTGCGGCTGTACGTATATGTGGCTCATTTTCCTACCGCTGATCCTGCTCACCAGATTCTCTCAGCGAGGGAGTCTCGTGAATGGAGGAACCCAATGGGCCCTCCACGTGCCTCGTGGTTACAGCAGGGTGATCAGCATCTCAAGGAGATGGGGATGGTCCAGGCATCTGCCTGGGGGATGGCCAGACGGAGGCCCCTGGAGTACCGGCGGAAAGTGGACGCAGCGACGCGCTGCTCCTGTGCATGCTCCCATACCTGACCTGACCAATTGCCAGTCCACATTGTTTTATCACTGACCTTTGCCAGTCCCTGGTAAATAAGTGGTCACAGGGAACTCAAACGCAATTTTTTTTCCTGAAAACCAATGAAAATCATTAATCATGGTCTAATTTGAAGGGGAATTTTTTTTAAATTTTTAATTTGCCAATCACAAAGTGTCGAAAACACCCCTCGAGTGTGGATTTTTGATTTCACCAGTAACATCACATTTTGAGTCTGCCTTCATCTGAATGGCAGTTTTACATGGAGAAATAGTATATTTTGAGCTCGGATTCCAATACTGACTCCAACGTCATCAGCAACTCTAATGGTTCTCAATATGTTGAAACTAATCAGTGGGATTTTGAAGGAACTCTTGTCGACAAAATTAGTGATGGAAACGCTTTCGGGGAAATTGTGGAGTCATATAGTTTCGAGCCTTGTGCGACCGATTCAGAGGAAGAAGGTAGAAGTGTTAATGAAGATGAAAACGCTGATCACATGTTCACTGCAGATTGGTCGGCTTTGTTTTTTCCGTTCAATTGCAGGTTTATAAGAGAGGGATCTTGTATTTATTGATAAATCGTTTTATATATTACTCGAGCAGAAATACCCATCATCGGCAGAGAGCCGACACTGCCCAGGCACACCTGGACACAGCGGACAAAATTGGTGATGAATGCTTTGTACCACCGTCGCAGGCTTACCAGGTGCCTTGTATGTTACGGGACCATCCGTTTCATACTTTCCCTGGACGCCATTTGTCTGTGTCCGTGTCGTGTCCCACCATCGTGTCCATGAGGTGTCGACGTCCTGCCCCAAAGTGGAGGGGGAGTGGGTGCTGGGGGGAAGGGGGGGTGTGTGGTGGTCGTGGTATTGTGGGGGGATGGTGGAGGGTTGGATGGTGGTGGGTATTGTCGGGGTGATGGTTGATGGGGGATTGTGGGGGGGGGGGGGGGGAGGGGGGGTGGACAGTTTTAGCGTCCTTGGTCAAATCCTCTCGGACGAGTAGTTGGATACGTACATACTTTATCCACACTATGAATGGAGGGAGGTTCATTTGCCTTGCAGAAATTTGTGTTGATAATGGACAATTATTTTCAGGTGCTCTTGTGATAGCAAAATCAAATGGTCCGTGTGCATACAGTATGCTGGGAGCTGTGTAGCGATGGTGTTCCAGTTTTGAGTGATGGCTGTTTCTTCCACTTAATCATGGGGGTGGCAACCTCTCTCAATCGTGGTGAACAGTCACAAGATGTAGCCACCTCTGTTGTTTCATAACAGTTATCTGTAAAATGTTCCGAGCACAAAAGCGAACATTTTCTCGGCCCGATCCACACGTGCGTATTTTGGACAAACCTCGTCCAATATCTGGCAAACTTCAGGTCTTTCGGCCATTGGTGTCGCATGAAACCATCTCGGTTTGCATTACTACACAAGCACCATGGACGCTTCGACTCGGCAAATTTGTGTAAAATCGATTATTATTTAACATTTAAGTTAAATCGCACTATGATGTAACCCATAGACAAGATGGATAATGACGGTCGACTTCCTGAAGCAATGTCAAGGCTAATTTGAAGAATAAGATTTCGACTTTAATCACAAAATTACCCACTTTATAATTCGGAAATTGGAAAAAGACATCATATCTATTTTATGGGGTATCAAGAGCCTGGTTGTTGGTTTAACGGTTAGGGTTCTTGGCTTAATATCCTCGGATCTTGAGTTTAAGCCCCCTGTTGGGCCGATGAATTAACACTGGGAAGGGTTGACTCAGCCTGTCATCCTTCTGTGGTCAGCAAAATGAATACCAGCATGCTGTAAACAGGGGCATTGCATCAGCGGCACAGCTGCACCCCCATACTTGGTAGCAGTGGTGATGCACCGCAGTCATAGCCAGTTGAAAGCATGAAATCATGCCACCACAATAAGTGGAAGTTAAAAAAAAATTTTTTTTTAACTATCAAAGGATAGATGCACGTTGAGGTGGTCTGAGCATTTGGGTTCTCCTTTAAGAACCATTGTTGAGAGCTCACAGCACACTGATACTGTGCCCGTAAATAAATAAATAAATAAATAAAAACGCTTTTAAGGAGCAAAAAAGCCTTAAGGTGGCACGCACGGTACATCTAAACACTTACATTTTAAAGCATCACAAAATATGAAATAAAAAAAATCGATTTGCTTACTTGGTGAAATTATGAAAGAAAAGAGATGGGATAAAGCTGGACGTGCAGTTTGAGACAAAGGTGGATGTGAAACTGTGGAAATGATCTCAACAGGTGGAGGTGATGATAGCTCGACAGATGGAGATGTTCACTGGACATGAAATTGGATATGGAGCTGTACGTGTGCTCCTTCAAGGATTTAGATCCTGGTGCAGATGTCCCTTCCAATGCCAGAAACATCTTATCAGCATTTTCTTCCAAAAACAGCCCAGTTTCATCGGTGTTATAAACTAGCTTCAACGACTACTTTGCCCATAGTCAAGCAAACTCCTCCTTAAATGGCTGCTTTTTCCTTGTACCGACACGTAATAAAGGCCGTGATACTTATTGAAAGTCTGGCCATCTGATACTTGCGAAGAATGGTTCCGTATCAGCATCAGTGAACGAAGCAGTAAGGCCAATCATTGTAAATCCGGTTGGCTGTGTCCTGCAGCATCACATGGAGCTGAAAATGTTCCGCTTCGACAGATGTTGGAACCAAACTAGCAGCACATCCTCCCATCTGCTCATATCTGCTGAGCCGATTGCATTTTTACAGGCCTTTCACGGTCGTAAATTACCCATGTTGCTTGCTTCCTTGCATTTTCCATTCATCGGTACATGTAACTGTCGCTCAAAAGTCTCCGGCAACACAATGAAGCATTTCCCCTGCTTAAACAGTTGGAACAGTGACCAATTTCTTCTCCAATGGCCAAGACCTTCAACTTCCACCTTTGCTTCCCCTTAGGACTCATCATTAAAAGTAAAGCACAAAACAAGGAAAAGACCAAAAAAAGTCCCTCTAAATTATTTCAGCAATACTACGAAGGCAGGGAGGTGAACGCAGCCTCTGACCAATTAAAGCTGGGAGTGGGAGCACATTTGTTACAGCAGGAAGTGATCGGAACAAAGGCAATGGAATACAGCACAACAACTTAAAGGCAGGACTTCATTCAGCAAAGTACAAAGTAATCAGAACAAAGTTATCTCAACAGGCCACTGGGGAAACCCGGGACTACATTTGGCACATTGGGAGGTGATCAAGCAGGGAAATGTACCAAAGGAAACCAAATGGACACTGCCTAATTATTTACAGTAGCATGGAGAAATATGGTTGCTATTCACCTGAATACAGTCAATTATGTTACTTCGTTGAATGCAGTTCAAGCCCACTGTGCCAAATGCCCTAATGTAATTATTATGTTGCTATCATCAAATTTGAGTGCGAACTAAGTGAAATTATTGTTTGGTTTCGTGAAATTTGTTATTTTGGGTATTTGTTTGAATGGGATTCCCATTCTGTAGCATTCTTTGATTTTTTTACCCTTTCCAGAAATCTCAAACAAGAGCAGTTTTGTTGAAGGCTTAATATACGTCCTCAACACCTGCTGTCCTCGAACAGTATAAGACAAACTTTCCGGTAGGTGCGTGACTTAACAACATTAAATGCCACATGACACGGATAAACACAGAGATTGAAAATATAACTTCATCAAACGAATTTTGTATCGTACAAACTTCCGTCATTTCTGTGAATGAAGATGATCACGAAACACATTTTCCCACAATTTTCGGCAACACCCCTTCTTCGCTCCTCACACCTCCCCCCCCCTTCAATCTTGCAATGCTCCATACACACTGGATCAACCATACATCACCACCCAACGCATTACGTAATATCTGGACGGCTCCACGCCGCAGACGAATAGTGCAGGTTGTGGGAATGAAGATGGAGAATGCTGCAGAGGGCATGGAATCACTCAGTGAGAATTCAAGTATTGCTGGTCTTGCCTTCTTCGTGTCCTTTTAGGATGTTGAAGTTGATAGCATTGAATAGCTGAGGAGGTAAGGTAAGGTGATAGGAATGTCAGAGACATCAATTCATGCAGAAATTCTCATGAGTATACAGCTTTAAGATGCCTTTACACCAAGAAGACTCCTCTGTGCAAATTGCAGTTGATTCGCAGGTGCTTAACACAATCTCCAGAGATTTGCAGGCAAAACGAATACGCACCGTTGCGAATCTCAGGCATTTCTCTGGTAAACGCAAAGATATCGACTAGCCGGGAGGCGACGATGGTTAGCGGGCATTATTGAACAATGCCACAATAGGTACAATTGAGTTAGTGGAAGCTTTTGGGGAAGCCCTACCGTAAAAACCTATCTCTTCCGTCAAAATTGACCAAATCAAATTGGATTTTTTATATTGTTTTACTTATGGATATTATGCACAGCTTCTAGGAAATGAAATTGCGAGAAAAAATCGAGAAAAAGTTCAAGTGGGCGTGCTCCGCTCACAAAGGGCGTGGGACGCCCCTCATACAAAAAGACACAATGGACCATGATATCTAGCTCGTGTCCAAGTTTCATCAAGATCGCATCCAACGTCACGGAGCTCTGCTCTGGAGAGAGTCACAAACAGACAGACACACAGACACACAGACACAACGAAAATAGTGGTCACTGCTGGCGCCCGCGAACCAAAATAATTCGCGCATTTAAAATTCACGTGTTTACACTTTACTTTTTATCCCACGCTTAAAAATTAAAACGGGGGGGGGGAGGGGTATTGTAATCGGCTCCATCTGTCTATCTGTCTGTCTGTCTGTCCATCCGTACATCCGTCACGCTATATCCTCTGAAGTATTGTGCAGAAATTCACCAAACTTGGTAGTTATGATCACATGACAAGAAGGGGCGAGAGCAGTTTCATTTTTGACCCACCCTCTGAGACCCTGGGGTGAGGTCAAAAGGTTAAATACCAAGAAATTGAATTACGGGCACATTTTTATGCCTCCGCCGATGAAGTCGCCAGCGGCATTACGTTTTCAGGTTGTCCGTCCGTACATGCTAATTTTCTGTTTTCTCTGCAACCGCTTAACCGATTGACACAAACTTTTCACTATCATTGCGACTGCTCATGGAAAACGTTTTAATAACTATGACGTCATAGGTCACGTGGTGCGGCAGCCATGTTGGAAAAAAGGAAAAACTTTGGACCTCTATCTCTGAGACCGCTCCATGGAAAAAATTGAAACTTGGCACGTCAAGTACTCCCCATGGAAAATAAGTGATTTTTTTATGACGTCATAGGTGGCTGAGTTGCGAAGTCATAATTGTATACGTCGAACGCTTCATCTGAACAGTGTGAAAATTTTTGAGGGTCATCTTGGGCGAAATTGTTTTGGGGGAAAAAATGATGACACCATCGGTCACATGGTTTGGCAGGCATT
>CM068955.1:112777065-112798007 GCA_035128595.1 Eptatretus atami
TGTTGTAAGCTTACCGTAAATACTGGTGTTGTAAGCTGTACCGTAAATACTGGTGTGTAAGCTGTACCGTAAATACTGGTGCATAGGCTGTACCGTAAATACTGGTGTGTAAGCCCACCCAGAGTACGTGCAGTATCGGCCTTGTATACACCGAGCTGTGCATCAGTCATCGGTGTTGTCACCCTCTCCGATCTCAGGTGTTTGACAAGTACAGTAGTGATCCGCCCGACTCGCTGCCACGTATTTATGTGTTAAACTGATGGAAACATCCTCAAGTGCATTGATAACATCAGTGAGTCCTGGGCTGAAGTTACTGAGATTCGCATGAATATAATATGTGTGTGGAGGAAGTTGTGGCCTGGATTTGTCAATGACTTGAGAGGATTTGAAGATTTCCCTCGCGATGAAGAAATATATAATATATATATATGTTGTTGTTGTTCGTCTTTCGGCTGCTCCCGTTAGGGGTCGCCACAGCGGATCATCCGTTATGATCCGCATACTGATTGGCACAGGTTTTATGCCGGATGCCCTTCCTGACGCAACCCTGGTCGCCTCTTACTACACAGGGATAAGGATTGGTCTGGCCATGATTCCGGGCTGCCCTACACCCTCTCATAGCGCGGCTCAGCGCAGAGCTCCCGTCCTCAAGCGATCCTCCAACCCAAGCCTCCGAGTAGCTGGATTACAGGCGCACGCCACTACGCCCGGTAATATATAATAATATATATATATATATATATATATATATATATATATATGTATATGTAATTATTAAAAATGCACAGCCCGACAAAATGACAAATTGACAAACTCGCGCCTATTTTAATACAAACTAGTGTGAGCCGATCAAATCTCAAGGCGACGTTTCGTTCAATTACACAAAGTTCTTCAAAGTCCAGCAAACAATTGAGTGTGTGGTCCTGATTTATTACCTCCGCCACCAAAGGTGAAGGAGGTTATTTTTTCACCCCTTTCTGTCTGTTTGTTTGTTCCTTGCAAAATCAAAGATTTTTCAAGTATATTGGTTAGTCGATTTTGTTATTCTGTCTGTCTGTCTGTCTGTCTGTCTGTCTGTCTGTTCCGTCTGTCTGTTTGTCGCCTACATGTCACAATTTTAAACCGATCTTCACGAAATTTCACCACATGGTAGAGTTTGTCAAAAGAAGAATCCTGTTGTTTTTGAGGTCAAAAGAAAAAGGTCCACATATTCCCAAGGTCAACAACTAAGTGTATCTTAAAATCCAATTTTCATCCGATTGGCTTGAAATTTGAAGAGGATTTATATTTCAGTTCACTGAATTCAATGAGCTAATTATTTTTGAGTCAACATCGACCAAAAGGACAACAGAGCCCAAGGTCAACAACTAAGGTGGTATGTCTAAAATCCTCAATTTTCATCCGATTGAGTTGAAATTTGAAGAGGATATAATGATTTATATTTCAGGTCAATGAATTCAACCACCAATTATTTTGGAGGTCCACATTGGCCAAAAGTCAACATAGGTCAGATTTCTAAAATTGTCAATTTTCATCCGATTGACTTGAAATTTGAAGAAGATATATATTTCAGGTCATTGAATTGAACCACCAATTCATTCTGAGGTCAAATTTGTTTTATGGATTTTGCACGTATTGTGCTCTGCACGACGTCATCTTCTTGCTTGTTTGTTGTCTGTTTGTGTGTAGGATATCTCAAAACGTTTTGCCGATCCAGATGAAATTTGGTGGACAGTGCTTGTGTGACAAGGATGAACTGATTAGATTTTGGTGAAGATCCGGATCCTGATCCAACTACTAGAATTTTTGAAGTGATTCTTCACCATTGAGAAATAGGGACAAAAATGATAAAAAGCACAATATCTCAAAAAGTTGTGGACGTAGTAGAATGAAACTTGGTGACACGTTGGACGTGTGATAAGGACGAATTGATTCAATTTTGTGAATCCAGATCTGATACGAGAATTATTTAATTTTTAAAGTGATTCTTCACCATTGAAAGAATAGGCAAAAACGATATATAGCATGATATTTCAAAAATGAATGGGCCCGATATGTTCTCATGGATCAGACATTGTGGGGTGGAGGTATGTGCTCTACCGAGTCCCTTCTAGTTCTGCCTTCTGTTAATCCTCGTCCGGTGCAACACATGATGTTCGGAGCGGAAAACAAAACTATTACTTTTCTCCATTGTTCACGCTAATCGTCCTTGATTGATTGTCTGCTCCCTCTGCATCTGTTTCCTGCGTGATCTGAAAAATTAGTACGTGCAATAATCTTGGAAAGATTATTGGGCATGTATTGTCCATCCATTTGTCCTCCTTGGTGATGCGATCTGGTCACGTAGTCCTGTTTTGGCGGGGTTGGAATGTGGGTGGAGCGGGTCTGCCTCGGTGAAGATTGTTGATGGAAGTAGCTGTGGTGGAGTTATTGTGTGTCTCCTTACCATTGGTGTGTGTTGCTTTATGCAGCTTCTTCGGCTGGAAGAGCATGGTTGAAGTCGATTTATTTATATAATCCTATCCATCTGGGTTTAATTGATTAGGTGAGAGCTAATGGTTATTCCCTCCATTCACAGTGAGAGATGTGAGTGGGTCTTCATTTTAAGAAGAAGAATGCGCTTACAACTAAAAGTAAACTTGATGTACTCCATTATTTTAGCAATAAGCAAGAGCAGACCTGGTCTCGGGCGATGTTTCACCATCTTCACAGCATGCTTCCTCATGCCAACAGACCCCGAGCCTCGCGCGTGCCCGCTTTGTATTCCGCTACGATCACTCACGTGCTTATTCCGATACGGTCACGTGCTGGTGCTTGAGGTCAAATGGAGGAGTGTTTTTTTATTATATTTTTGCAAACCTGAAGCAAAACAAACGTTTGGCATTGAGTGTTGTTTTTGTTGCTCAGCTTATCCAGCTGTTTGCTCCATCCTGTTTTCACCATCTGCATCAGAGGTGTGTATTGTGTGGGTACGTCCCCAGTCTCCCCCAGTCAGACCACCCTCTCACCTCTTCACGGCCACGCTTCCATTATCAATCGGTGTCGTTTGTTGGACATCATATCGAGGACACGGGTCCCATCAAAGTCAAATTTGTGGCCAGATTGCAGGCAGTGACGTGCTATCGCTGACTGTCACCTTTCCAAGCTCGATTGCTTGATCATGTTCATCGCACTATGTTAAAAAATTTCTTTCAGTTTCACCAATGGAGAATTTGTCACAGTTATATATGCATTCTCATACCGGGAGGATAGCTTCGAGATGCGTGCACTCACCTCTGAGTGTCGAGCCTAGTTCGAATCTGTGCCCAGCTATAAACTGTCATCCTGGTGTTTCGCAGGAAGGGTGATTCAACAGTGTATCCGACGTTAAGCCAAAGGACTCCTCACCAGCACTGTGGCCATTGATGAACGTTGAAGATCCCACAGTGTCCTTCTTGAGGAGCAGGTGAGTTATCGCCGACAAGCTGAATAAATTTCAAATTCCTGGCCAGTCCTGGCCAGCTGGTTCATGAATACTTCGCCAAAGAAAAAAATACCTGGCTGACCCCACAAGAAGGTGGGAATAACTGGGGCTGTTAATGATTTTTCATTCGGATAACCTTTTTTTTGTACACCCCACGCGATATTCTCTGAGGACCCACGATTCTAATATGCATCGAATCTCCTCCCATCGCCTTGGCATATCAATATCCTTTGCTTCAAGATTCACACAAAAACAATGCGCACAATCGCAACCACTCAAAATCCATCTTGTGGGGCGGTTTTTTTAATCATAGCCGGATTTGTGTGCATAACATCGCCAGAATTGGTCACCCAGGAGCCCACGATGTGATTTGAAATCTTTCAGCATTAATCGCTTCCCCTCGGCGCACTGCTGAGCAGTGTCCTGTGGTTGGATCCAAAGTAGTGATTACAAATGATACGTAGATAGCAGTGAGATTGAATTGATTATTTGAGATCATGTTCTTTTTTGTTCTTAAAACACACTTTTTTTTCTCTCTCTCTTTTCCTCCTCACAACCAACCGTCCTCCCTTTTGTATTATTTTGTTGCCAACTCACTTATTTAACGACATGAGTGAAGGCGGTTGCAATTTGTAATGTCCCATACATTTCATTGTAGCAACCTCGTGGATTGCAAGGGCAAGCACCTGCTGTATATTTGATCCTTATAATCACTACTAACTCACACCACTGATTAGTAAATGAAAGACTGTGTCATATTTGCTTATTTGCTTACTTTGCTTATTCTGTCCAAGTGTTGCTCCAGTGCCCCACTGTCAGGCAGTTTGTTACCTTTTGACCCTCTGCCACCTTGCTCCTCCTCGAGTCTCAATCTTGTATTGGAAAAAAAAGAATAAGCCACACTATAAGTAATCACTGTGTTTTTACTTATGTGGTGGAACTTTTCCATATTGTAGCATTTGAGTGGTTAATTTCTTGCATAATGTTTTTCACCAGTGTGTTGTCACCCTACTGAACCCTGTTTGCTGCTGTGTTTGAGTAAACATTTTCTTCAATGGCGGAGGTTGAGAGGGAATTCATATGGTAAATGAGAGGATGAAATGGAAAGGGTTCTGTTTTCATGTATGGCCTAGCTGTCATTTCTTGGAAGTGCGGTTGTGCCGCTGATGCTGTTCCCCTCTATCGGTACACTGTACTCATTTCACCGACCTCGGAAGGATGACAGGCTGAGTCATCCCCACCTGGTGTTAATTCAGCAGCCAACAGGCTCAAACTCAGGACCCTAAGATCCTAACCAAGCCACCCTAACCACTTAGCCGACACCAGGGTAAGGAAGGGGTGAGGAAGGACTAAAATTCGAAGCCCCGAAATTTATAAGAAGCTTTTGTACATGCCATCAAACTTTCCTGTTTTCCTCATATTCACCGCGGTCTTTATGCACATCGGACGTCTCCTGGTTAAATTTGAGCTAGTCCGATTGTTTGTTGAGTTATCTGCTTTTGAACAATCAAAAGAAAAACTAGAGCAAAGTCGATAGTGCGCCATCACAAATCCTCACGCTTCTCACCTAAAGCAAAGGTGAAAAATGGCAAAATGTTCCACCAGGAATGACCCAATATCATGAAACCCTGACATTTGTGATTCGACATTTGTGGCATTTTTTCAGGAATGTATCTCCCACGAATGTCGGGGTTTTACTGGTATCACATTTAAAGTTTTAAAAATATCTTCGTTTTGATCCCTGTGACCTTAAGTACCCCCCACCCCCTAGGCCATAAATCAGGGGTCAAATCCAAAAAACATGTTACATGTTTCATGCAACCCCAATGTTGATTGCATATACAAAGTTTCATTAAAAAATGTTTCACGACAATGGCACTCTTCGACGTCGTGACGTCGGCAGATATACCTCCACCAACATTTTTACATCAGTCAATATACTTGTACCAAGTTTATTTAAATCCCTGAACCCAGATTCAAAACATTAAATAATTCTGGCTGCCAGACCATGCGTCCAATAAGGTTTAAATTTAAAACACATATCCCCTTGACTACTTGATCATAACTCTGACGTTTCACGTCGATTGATGAAGTGGTTCAAGAGAGAAAAATGTTTAAGATTTTCATTCAATCCAATATGGGTGCTAGACCATGTGACCTATTAATTATTCTTTAACACCCTGGTATCCCAAGGCTTGGGAACATGTGGGTGAAGTTTCCCCTTGATCTGTCAAACCATTCTGGAGAAGAAGATTTTATAGGATTATTCTTCAAAAATTCATAGCTGCCAAACCATGTGACCGATGACATCATAGGTGAAGAACTTTTTGTTCTCATGGATAGTATATGCCTGGTGTTGGCTTAATGGTTAGGGTGGTGGGCTTGGGATCCTGAGTTCAAATCCCACTCGCTGTTTAATTAATACCAGGTGAGGTTTACTCTGCTTGTGATCCTTCCGAGGTCGGCAAAAATGAGTGCTAGCTTGCTGGTATCCTGTGTCGGAATGGCAACCTGTCCAGGATTGTGCCCAATAGCCAAGGGAGACTGCTTAGGCATCACCAACGCTCTGCACAGAGTATGATCCCAATGGATGGATGATGGATGGATGGAAAGGTGATCATACCTGTAAAGTTTCGCCTTGATCTTTCAGCCGTTTCAGAGAAGATTTTTGAAGTTTTCATATTAAAAAAAAAATGCCTGCCAAACCATGTGACCGAGGTGTCATCATTTTTTCCCCAAAACAATTTCGCCCAAGATGACCCTCAAAAATTTTCACACTGTTCAGATGAAGCGTTCGACGTATACAATTATGACTTCGCAACTCAGCCACCTATGACGTCATAAAAAAAATCACTTATTTTCCATGGGGAGTACTTGACGTGCCAAGTTTCAATTTTTCCATGGAGCGGTCTCAGAGATAGAGGTCCAAAGTTTTTCCTTTTTTCCAACATGGCTGCCGCACCACGTGACCTATGACGTCATAGTTATTAAAACGTTTTTCATGAGCAGTCGCAATGATAGTGAAAAGTTTGTGTCAATCGTTAAGCGGTTGCAGAGAAAACAGAAAATTAGCATGTACGGACGGACAACCTGAAAACGTAATGCCGCTGGCGACTTCATCGGCGGAGGCATAAAAATGTGCCCGTAATTCAATTTCTTGGTATTTAACCTTTTGACCTCACCCCAGGGTCTCAGAGGGTGGGGTCAAAAATGAAACTGCTCTCGCCCCTTCTTGTCATGTGATCATAACTACCAAGTTTGGTGAATTTCTGCACAACTACTTCAGAGGATATAGCGTGACGGATGTACGGATGGACAGACAGACAGACAGATAGACAGATGGACCGATTACAATACCCTCCCCCCCCCCCTTTTAATTTTTAAGCGTGGGGATAAAAAGTAAAGTGTAAACACGTGAATTTTAAATGCGACGAATTATTTTGGTTCGCGGGCCCAGCAGTGACCACTATTTTCTTGTGTCTGTGTGTCTGTGTGTCTGTCTGTTTGTGACTCTCTCCAGAGCAGAGCTCCGTGACGTTTGATGCGATCTTGATGAAACTTGGACACGAGCTAGATATCATGGTCCAGTTGTGTCTTTTTGTATGAGGGCGTCCCACGCCCCTTGTGAGCGGAGCCACGCCCACTTGAACTTTTTTCTCGATTTTTTTCTCGCAATTTCATTTCCTAGAAGCTGTGCATAATATCCATAAGTAAAACATATAAAAAAATCCAATTTGATTTGGTCAATTTTGACGGAAGAGATAGGTTTTTACGGTAGGGCTTCCCAAAAGCTTCCACTAACTCAATTGTACCTATTGTGGCATTGTTCAATAATGCCCGCGAACCATCGCCGCCTCCCGGCTAGTCGATATCTTTGCGTTTACAGAAAATGCCTGAGATTCCAACGGTGCGTATTCGTTTGCCTGCAAATCTCTGGAGATTGTGTTAAGCACCTGCGAATCAACTGCAATTTGCACAGAGGAGTCTTCTGGTGTAAAGGCATCTTAAAGCTGTATACTCATGAGAATTTCTGCATGAATTGATGTCTCTGACATTCCTATCACCTTACCTTACCTCCTCAGCTATTCAATGCTATCAACTTCAACATCCTAAAAGGACACGAAGAAGGCAAGACCAGCAATACTTGAATTCTCACTGAGTGATTCCATGCCCTCTGAGCATTCTCCATCTTCATTCCCACAACCTGCACTATTCGTCTGCGGCGTGGAGCCGTCCAGATATTACGTAATGCGTTGGGTGGTGATGTATGGTTGATCCAGTGTTATGGAGCATTGCAAGATTGAAGGGGTGGTGAGGAGGAAGAAGGGGTGTTGCCGAAAATTGTGGAAAATGTGTTTCGTGATCATCTTCATTCACAGAAATGACGGAAGTTTGTACGATACAAAATCGTTTGATGAAGTTATATTTTCAATCTCTGTGTTTATCCGTGTCATGTGGCATTTAATGTTGTTAAGTCACGCACCTACCGGAAAGTTTGTCTTATACTGTTCGAGGACAGCAGGTGTTGAGGACGTATATTAAGCCTTCAACAAAATGCTCTTGTTTGAGATTTCTGGAAAGGGTAAAAAAATCAAAGAATGCTACAGAATGGGAATCCCATTCAAACAAATACCCAAAATAACAAATTCACGAAAACAAACAATAATTTCACTTAGTTCGCAGTCAAATTTGATGATAACAACATAATAATTACATTAGGGCATTTGCACAGTGGGTTGAACTGCATTCAACGAAGTAACATAATTGACTGTATTCAGGTGAATAGCAACCATATTTCTCCATGCTACTGTAAATAATTAGGCAGTGTCCATTTGGGTTTCCTTTGTACATCCCTGCTTGATCACCTCCCAATGTGCCAAATGTAGTCCCGGTTTCCCCAGTGGCCTGTTGAATAACTTTGTTCTGATTACTTTGTACTTTGCTGAATGAAGTCCTGCCTTTAAGTTGTTGTGCTGTATTCCATTGCCTTTGTTCCGATCACTTCCTGCTGTAACAAATGTGCTCCCACTCCCAGCTTTAATTGGTCAGAGGCTGCGTTCACCTCCCTGCCTTCGTA
The DNA here is from genome assembly GCA_035128595.1 of Eptatretus atami. Classification (NCBI taxonomy): domain Eukaryota; kingdom Metazoa; phylum Chordata; class Myxini; order Myxiniformes; family Myxinidae; genus Eptatretus; species Eptatretus atami. Next base: position 112,785,606 of record CM068955.1, read on the forward strand.
GTATTGCTGAAATATTTAGAGGGACTTTTTTTGGTCTTTTCCTTGTTTTGTGCTTTACTTTTAATGATGAGTCCTAAGGGAAGCAAAGGTGGAAGTTGAAGGTCTTGGCCATTGGAGAAGAAATTGGTCACTGTTCCAACTGTTTAAGCAGGGGAAATGCTTCATCGTGTTGCCGGAGACTTTTGAGCGACAGTTACATGTACGATGAATGGAAAATGCAAGGAAGCAAGCAACATGGGTAATTTACGACCGTGAAAGGCCTGTAAAAATGCAATCGGCTCAGCAGATATGAGCAGATGGGAGGATGTGCTGCTAGTTTGGTTCCAACATCTGCGAAGCGAACATTTTCAGCTCCAGGTGATGCTGCAGGACACAGCCAACCGGTATTACAATGATTGGCCTTACTGCTTCTTTCACTGATGCTGATACGGAACAATTCTCGCAAGTATCAATGGCCAGACTTCAATAAGTATCACGGCCTTTATTACGTGTCGGTACAAGGAAAAAGCAGCCATTTAAGAGGAGTTTGCTTGACTATGGGCAAAGTAGCGTTGACTAGTTTATAAACACCGATGAAACTGGGCTGTTTTTGGAAGAGAAATGCATAAGATGTCTGGCATGAAGGGACATCTGCACCAGGATCTAAATCCTTGAAGACACACGTACAGCTCCATATCCAATTTCATGTCCATGAACATCTCCATCTGTCGACTATCATCACCTCCACCTGTTGAGATCATTTCCACAGTTTCACATCCACCTTTCTCTCAAACTGCACGTCCAGCTTTATCCATCTCTTTCTTCATAATTTCACCAAGTAAGCAAATCGATTTTTTTTATTTCATATTTGTGATGCTTTAAAATGTAAGTGTTTAGATGTACCGTGCGTGCCACCTTAAGGCTTTTTTGCTCCTTAAAAGCGTTTTTATTTATTTATTATTTATTTACGGCACAGTATCAGTTGTGCTAAGCTCTCAACAATGTTCTTAAGAGAAACCCAAATCTCAGACCACCCAACGTGCATCTATCCTTTGATAGTTTAAAAAAAATTTTTTTAACTTCCACTTATTGTGTGGCATGATTTCATGCTTTCAACTGGCTATGACTGCGGTGCATCACCACTGCTACCAAGTATGGGTGCAGCTGTGCCGCTGATGCAATGCCCCTGTTACAGCATGCTGGTATTCATTTTGCTGACCACAGAAGGATGACAGGCTAGTCAAACCCTTCCCAGTGTTAATTCATCGCCAACAGGGGCTTAACTCAAGATCCGAGGATATTAAGCCAAGAACCCTAACCGTTAAGCCAACAAACCAGGCTCTTGATACCCATAAAATAGATATGATGTCTTTTTCCAATTTCCGAATTATAAAGTGGGTAATTTTGTGATTAAAGTCGAAATCTTATTCTTCAAATTAGCCTTGACATGCTTCAGGAAGTCGACCTCATTATCCATTCGTCTATTTTACATCATAGTGCGATTTAACTAAATGTTAAATAATAATCGATTTTACACAAAATTGCGAGTCGAAGCGTCCATGGTGCTGTGTAGTAATGCAAACCGAGATGTTTCATGCGACACCAATGGCCGAAAGACCTGAAGTTTGCCAATATTGGACGAGGTTTTCCAAAATACGCACGTGTGGATCGGGCCGAGAAAATGTTCGCTTTTGTGCTCGAACATTTTACAGATAACTGTTATGAAACAAACAGAGGGCTACATCTTGTGGACTGTTCACCACGATTGGAGAGGTTGCCACCCCCATTAAGTGGAAGAAACAGCCATCACTCAAAACTGGAACACCATCGCTACACAGCTCCCAGCATACTGTATGCACACGGACCATTTGATTTTGCTATCACAAGAGCACCTGAAAATAATTGTCCATTATCAACACAAATTTCTGCAAGGCAAATAACCTCCCTCCATTCATAGTGTGGATAAGTATGTACGATCCAACTACTCGTCCGAGAGGATTTGACCAAGGACGCTAAAACTACGTCCACCCCCCCCCCCCTCCCCCCCCCCCCACAATCCCCCATCAACCATCACCCCGACAATACCCCACCACATCCAACCCTCCACCATCCCCCCACAATACCACGACCCACACACACCCCCCTTCCCCCCAGCACCCACTCCCCCTCCACTGGGGCAGGACGTCGACACCTCATGGACACGATGGTGGGACACGACACGGACACAACAAATGGCGTCCAGGGAAAGTATGAAACGGATGGTCCTAACATACAAGGCACTGGTAAGCCTGCGACGGTGGTACAAAGCATTCATCACCAATTTGTCCGCTGTGTCCAGGTGTGCCTGGCAGTGTCGCTCTCTGCCGATGATGGGTATTTCTGCTCGAGTAATATATAAAACGATTTATCAATAAATACAAGATCCCTCTCTTATAAACCTGCAATTAACGGAAAAAACAAAGCCGACCAATCTGCATGAACATGTGATCAGCGTTTCATCTTCATAACACTTCTACCTTCTTCCTTAATCGGTCGCACAAGGCTCGAAACTAATATACTCCAACAATTTCCCCGAAAGCTCCATCACTAATTTTGTCGACAAGAGTCCTTCAAAATCCACTGATTAGTTTCAACATAATGAAACATTAGAGTTGCTGATGACGTTGGAGCGTATTGGAATCGAGCTCAAAATATACTATTCTCCATGTAAACTGCCATTCAGATGAAGGCAGACTCAAAATGTGATGTTACTGGTGAAATCAAAAAATCCACACTCGAGGGTGTTTTCGACACTTTGTGATTGGCAAATAAAAATTTAAAAAAAAAAATCCCCTTCAAATTAGACCATGATTAATGATTTCATTGGTTTTCAGAAAAAAAATTGCGTTTGAGTTCCCTGTACCACTTATTACAGGGACTGGCAAAGTCAGTGATAAAACAATGTGGACTGCAATTGGTCAGGTCAGGTATGGAGCGCACAGGAGCAGCGCGTCGCTGCGTCCACTTTCCGCCCGTACTCCAGGGCCTCCGTCTGGCCATCCCCCAGGCAGATGCCTGACCCTCCCCATCTCCTGAGATGCTGATCACCCTGCTGTAACACGAGCACGTGAGGGCCCATTGGTCCTCCATTCACGAGACTCCCTCGCTGAGAGAATCTTGAGGCCAGGATCAGCGTAGGAAAATGAGCCACATATACGTACAGCCGCAGCTGACGCTCACGGACTATGCAGGTAACACATCTCTTCTGAGTCTCTCTCAGCAACCGCTCGTTGGAACAACGTCTGACCAGCGATAGCCAAGGATTCTCCAAAGAGACTTGAACCGAAGAAGTTTACTCCTGAGATCCTTGTCAGAGTCCAAGTCTCACATCAGTAATGCAAACTGGAAGCACCAATGACTAAATACTCGGACTTTCTTCTCCTGCACAGTACTGACAGCACTACACCCATATCCAGTGAATCATGACTCCCTCGGCCCGACACAGATGTCCACCACCTCTGGCTCAACAAACATGTGGAGACGAGCAAGGTAAATTTATCTCTTTCTCACCTCACCCTCACATAAACAGGTACAGACAAGATAGCAGCATCCAAGATGTCATTTGAAATTGAATCTTAGTTTTGACCCAGGAAACATGTAATCCCAGTGGCTCCAACTCCTCATTCAGCACCTCGTGGCCCCACGAGATTAAGCTCCAATGCCAGAAAATTGTTTTTATCAACCGCTGTAACAACGAACCCAAGAGGTCACGGTCGTCTAGTTTAGATTAAAATTGACAATCTTAATCAAAGCTCAGGTCAATCGATGAAAACTGATTGTTTTCAGATTTAAATTGATGATTTTAGAAGTTTGACCTTGAGTTGACGTTTTGACCTCAGAAATAGTTGATTCCAAATTTAGCAGGACTATGCAATTCGCTGAATTTTTACCGTTAATCAGAATAAAATCGACGATGGTTTTGGATGAAATTTATTTTACAAGGTTTGACCAATGAGTTGACCTTTGACCTTTTGACCTCAAAAGTAGTGGATTCCCAATTAGCTGACGCAATATGCAATCTTGTTCAAATGTCAAGTCAATCGGAGGAAAAATGACGATTTTTGAAATTTGACCTTTGACCTCAAAATCAATAGCTTCTCAGTTGAGACAACCTCTACAACTTGTGAAGTTCATGATGATCGGTTTGGAGTGTGATCTGTAAGCGATTGACAAACAGACAGAATAACAAATCGACTGAAAAAAAAATCTTCGATTTGCAAGTAACAGACAGACCGGGGTGAAACATAACCTCCTTCCACCTTGTGGTGGAGAACAAGAACACCTATGTCAAGTAGCATATAATAATGATACGATGCTGTTTGAGTTTATCAATCACATCATCCGGCACTTCAGATTGGCAGAATATATAAGTGCATGAACATTTGTCTCACCTGTCGTATTCAGTATTTACCCCTGTACCAGTATTTACGGTACAGCTTACACACCAGTATTTACGGTACAGCTTACACACCAGTATTTACGGTACGATGTATCCTGTATCTTCATTAAAACGAGGAAAACCATGACCTTGGTACTAAATTAGAGGTAAAACGACTTTATAATGGAACGGTGAACAACTTTAAACGAGTATGTTCTCTAATATATGAGAGACTTAATAACAAAACAACGTTAACTGGGACGATGTTAAGCAAGGACTTACTGCATATATACATATATATAAGGTGAGCTGAGAATTTTTGCACTATCATGTACCGTTTTGGCTGTATTTTGGGAACATACATATATATATATACATACATACATACATATATATATATATGTATATATGCAGTAAGTCTTGCTTAAAATCGTCCCAGTTAACGTTGTTTTGTTATTAAGTCTCTCATATATTAGAGAACATACTCGTTTAAAGTTGTTCACCGTTCCATTATAAAGTCGTTTTACTCTAATTTAGTACCAAGGTCATGGTTTTCCTCGTTTTAATGAAGATACAGGATACATCGTACCGTAAATACTGGTGTGTAAGCTGTACCGTAAATACTGGTGTGTAAGCTGTACCGTAAATACTGGTGCATAGGCTGTACCGTAAATACTGGTGTGTAAGCTGTACCGTAAATACTGGTGTGTAAGCTGTACCGTAAATACTGGTGTGTAAGCTGTACCGTAAATACTGGTGTGTAAGCTGTACCGTAAATACTGGTGCATAGGCTGTACCGTAAATACTGGTGTGTAAGCCCACCCAGAGTACGTGCAGTATCGGCCTTGTATACACCGAGCTGTGCATCAGTCATCGGTGGTTGCGTCACCCTCTCCGATCTCAGTGTTTTGACAAGTACAGTAGTGATCCGCCCGACTCGCTGCCACGTATTTATGTGTTAAACTGATGGAAACATCCTCAAGTGCATTGATAACATCAGTGAGTCCTGGGCTGAAGTTACTGAGATTCGCATGAATATAATATGGTGTGTGGAGGAAGTTGTGGCCTGGATTTGTCAATGACTTGAGAGGATTTGAAGATGTTTCCCTCGCGATGAAGAAATATATATATATATATATATGTTGTTGTTGTTCGTCTTCGGCTGCTCCGTTAGGGGTCGCCACAGCGGATCATCCGTTATGATCCGCATACTGATTTGGCACAGGTTTTATGCCGGATGCCTTCCTGACGCAACCCTGGTCGCCTCTTACTACACAGGGATAAGGATTGGGTCTGGCCATGATTCCGGGCTGCCCTACACCCTCTCATAGCGCGGCTCAGCGCAGAGCTCCCGTCCTCAAGCGATCCTCCAACCAAGCCTCCGAGTAGCTGGATTACAGGCGCACGCCACTACGCCGGTATATAATATATATATATATTATATATATATATATTATATATATATATATGTATTGTAATTATTAAAAATGCACAGCCCGACAAAATGACAAATTGACGAAACTCGCGCCTATTTTAATACAAACTAGTGTGAGCCGATCAAATCTCAAGGCGACGTTTCGTTCATATTACACAAAGTTCTTCAAAGTCCAGCAAACAATTGAGTGTGTGGTCCTGATTTATTACCTCCGCCCCCAAAGGTGAAGGAGGTTATTTTTTCACCCCTTTCTGTCTGTTTGTTTGTTCCTTGCAAAATCAAAGATTTTTCAAGTATATTGGTTAGTCGATTTTGTTATTCTGTCTGTCTGTCTGTCTGTCTGTCTGTCTGTCTGTTTGTCCGTCTGTCTGTTTGTCGCCTACATGTCACAATTTTAAACCGATCTTCACGAAATTTCACCACATGGTAGAGTTTGTCAAAAGGAAGAATCCTGTTGTTTTTGAGGTCAAAAGGTAAAAAGGTCACATATTCCCAAGGTCAACAACTAAGGTGGTATTTCTAAAATCCTCAATTTTCATCCGATTGGCTTGAAATTTGAAGAGGATTTATATTTCAGTTCACTGAATTCAATGAGCTAATTATTTTTGAGGTCAACATCGACCAAAAGGACAACATAGGCCCAAGGTCAACAACTAAGGTGGTATGTCTAAAATCCTCAATTTTCATCCGATTGAGTTGAAATTTGAAGAGGATATAATGATTTATATTCAGGTCAATGAATTCAACCACCAATTATTTTGGAGGTCCACATTGGCCAAAAGGTCAACATAGGTAAGATTTCTAAAATTGTCAATTTTCATCCGATTGACTTGAAATTTGAAGAAGATATATATTTCAGGTCATTGAATTGAACCACCAATTCATTCTGAGGTCAAATTTGTTTTATGGATTTTGCACGTATTGTGCTCTGCACGACGTCATCTTCTTGCTTGTTTGTTTGTCTGTTTGTGTGTAGGATATCTCAAAACGTTTTGGCCGATCCAGATGAAATTTGGTGGACAGGTTGCTTGTGTGACAAGGATGAACTGATTAGATTTGGGTGAAGATCCGGATCCTGATCCAACTACTAGAATTTTTGAAGTGATTCTTCACCATTGAGAAATAGGGACAAAAATGATAAAAGCACAATATCTCAAAAAGTTGTGGACGTAGTAGAATGAAACTTGGTGACACGTTGGACGTGTGATAAGGACGAATTGATTCAATTTGGTGAAGATCCAGATCTGGATACGAGAATTATTTAATTTTTAAAGTGATTCTTCACCATTGAAAGATAGGGCAAAAACGATATATAGCATGATATTTCAAAAATGTAATGGGCCCGATATGTTCTCATGGATCAGACATTGTGGGGTGGAGGTATGTGCTCTACCGAGTGCCCTTCTAGTTCTGCTTCTGTAAATCCTCGTCCGGTGCAACACATTGATGTTCGGAGCGGAAAACAAAACTATTACTTTTCTCCATTGTTCACGCTAATCGTCCTTGATTGATTGTCTGCTCCTCTGCATCTGTTTCCTGCGTGATCTGATAAAATTAGTACGTGCAATAATCTTGGAAAGTTATTGGGCATGTATTGTCCATCCATGTTTGTCCTCCTTGGTGATGCGATCTGGTCACGTAGTCTGTTGTTGGCGGGGTTGGAATGTGGGTGGAGCGGGTCTGCCTCGGTGAAGATTGTGTGATGGGAAGTAGCTGTGGTGGAGTTATTGGTGTGTCCTCTTACCATTGGTGGTGTGTTGCTTTATGCAGCTTCTTCGGCTGGAAGAGCATGGGTTGAAGTCGATTTATTTATATAATCCTATCCATCTGGGTTTAATTGATTAGGTGAGAGCTAATTGGTTTATTCCCTCCATTCACAGGTGAGAGATGTGAGTGGGTCTTCATTTTAAGAAGAAGAATGCGCTTACAACTAAAAGTAAACTTGATGTACTCATTAATTTTAGCAATAAGCAAGAGCAGACTGGTCTCGGGCGATGTTTCACCATCTTCACAGCATGCTTCCTCATGCCAACAGACCCCGAGCCTCGGCGCGTGCCCGCTTTGTATTCCGCTACGATCACTCACGTGCTTATTCCGATACGGTCACGTGCTGGTGCTTGAGGTCAAATGGAGGAGTGTTTTTTTTATTATATTTTTGCAAACCTGAAGCAAAACAAACGTTTGGCATTGAGTGTTGTTTTTTGTTGCTCAGCTTATCCAGCTGTTTGCTCCATCCTGTTTTCACCATCTGCATCAGAGGTGTGTATTGTGTGGGTACGTCCCCAGTCTCCCCCAGTCAGACCACCCTCTCACCTCTTCACGTGCACGCTTCCATTATCAATCGGTGTCGTTTGTTGACATCATATCGAGAACACGGGTCCCATCAAAGTCAAATTTGTGGCCAGATTGCAGGCAGTGACGTGCTATCGCTGACTGTCACCTTTCCAAGCTCGATTGCTTGATCATGTTCATCGCACTATGTTAAAAAATTTCTTTCAGTTTCACCAATGGAGAATTTGTCACAGTTATATATGCATTCTCATACCGGGAGGATAGCTTCGAGATGCGTGCACTCACCTCTGAGGTGTCGAGCCTAGTTTCGAATCTGTGCCCAGCTATAAACTGTCATCCTGGTGTTTCGCAGGAAGGGTGATTCAACAGTGTATCCGACGTTAAGCCAAAGGACTCCTCCACAGCACTGTGGCCATTGATGAACGTTGAAGATCCCACAGTGTCCTTCTTGAGGAGCAGGTGAGTTATCGCCGACAAGCTGAATAAATTTCAAATTCCTGGCCAGTCCTGGCCAGCTGGTTCATGAATACTTCGGCCAAAGAAAAAAATACCTGGCTGACCCCACAAGAAGTGGGAATAACTGGGGCTGTTAATGATTTTTCATTCGGATAACCTTTTTTTTGTACACCCCACGCGATATTCTCTGAGGACCCACGATTCTAATATGCATCGAATCTCCTCCCATCGCCTTGGGCATATCAATATCCTTTGCTTCAAGATTCACAAACAAAACAATGCGCACAATCGCAACCACTCAAAATCCATCTTGTGGGGCGGTTTCTTTTAATCATAGCCGGATTTGTGTGCATAACATCGCCAGAATTGGTCACCCAGGAGCCCACGATGTGATTTGAAATCTTCAGCATTAATCCGCGTTCCCCTCGGCACTGCTGAGCAGTGTCCTGTGGTTGTGGGGATCCAAAGTAGTGATTACAATGATACGTAGATAGCAGTGAGATTGAATTGATTATTTGAGATCATGTTCTGTTTTGTTCTTAAAACACACTTTTTTTTCTCTCTCTCTTTCCTTCCTCACAACCAACCGTCCTCCTTTTGTATTATTTTGTTTGCCAACTCACTTATTTAACGACATGAGTGAAGGCGGTTGCAATTTGTAATGTCCCATAACATTTCATTGTAGCAACCTCGTGGATTGCAAGGGCAAGCACCTGCTGTATATTTGATCCTTATAATCACTACTAACTCACACCACTGATTAGTAAATGAAAGACTGTGTCATATTTGCTTATTTGCTTACTTTGCTTATTCTGTCCAAGTGTTGCTCCAGTGCCCCACTGTCAGGCAGTTTGTTACCTTTTGACCCTCTGCCCCCTTGCTCCTCCTCGAGTCTCAATCTTGTATTGGAAAAAAAGAATAAGCCACACTATAAGTAATCACTGTTGGTTTTTACTTATGTGGTGGAACTTTTTCCATATTGTAGCATTTGAGTGGTTAATTTTCTTGCATAATGTTTTTCACCAGTGTGTTGTCACCCTACTGAACCTGTTTGCTGCTGTGTTTGAGTAAACATTTTCTTCAATGGCGGAGGTTGAGAGGGAATTCATATGGTAAATGAGAGGATGAAATGGAAGGGTTCTGTTTCATGTATGGCCTAGCTGTCATTTCTTGGAAGTGCGGTTGTGCCGCTGATGCTGTTCCCTCTATGGTACACTGGTACTCATTTCACCGACCTCGGAAGGATGACAGGCTGAGTCATCCCCACCTGGTGTAAATTCAGCAGCCAACAGGGCTCAAACTCAGGACCTAAGATCCTAACCAAGCCACCCTAACCACTTGCCGACACCAGGGTTAAGGAAGGGGGTGAGGAAGGACTAAAATTCGGAAGCCCAGAATTTATAAGAAGCTTTTGTACATGCCATCAAACTTTCCTGTTTTCCTCAATATTCACGCGGTCTTTATGCACATCGGACGTCTCCTGGTTAAATTTGAGCTAGTCCGATTGTTTGTTGAGTTATCTGCTTTTGAACAATCAAAAGAAAAACTAGAGCAAAGTCGATAGTGCGCCATCACAAATCCTCACGCTTCTCACCTAAAGCAAAGGTGAAAGATGGCAAAATGTTCCACCAGGAATGACCCAATATCATGAAACCCTGACATTTGTGATTCGACATTTGTGGCATTTTTTCAGGAATGTATCTCCACGAATGTCGGGGTTTTACTGGTATCACATTTAAAGTTTTAAAAATATCTTCTGTTTTGATCCCTGTGACCTTAAGTACCCCCCACCCCCTAGGCCATAAATCAGGGGTCAAATCCAAAAACATGTTACATGTTTCATGCAACCCCCAATGTTGATTGCATATACAAAGTTTCATTAAAAAATGTTTCACGACAATGGCACTCTTCGACGTCGTGACGTCGGCAGATATACCTCCACCAACATTTTTACATCAGTCAATATACTTGTACCAAGTTTGTTTAAATCCCTGAACCCAGATTCAAAACATTAAATAATTCTGGCTGCCAGACCATGCGTCCAATAAGGTTTAAATTTAAAAACACATATTCCCTTGACTACTTGATCATAACTCTGACGTTTCACGTCGATTGATGAAGTGGTTCAAGAGAGATAAAAATGTTTAAGATTTTCATTCAATCCAATATGGGTGCTAGACAATGTGACCTATTAATTATTCTTTAACACCCTGGTATCCCAAGGCTTGGGAACATGTGGGTGAAGTTTCCCTTGATCTGTCAAACCATTCTGGAGAAGAAGTTTTTATAGGATTATTCTTCAAAAATTCATAGCTGCCAAACCATGTGACCGATGACATCATAGGTGAAGAACTTTTTGGTTCTCATGGATAGGTATGCCTGGTGTTGGCTTAATGGTTAGGGTGGTGGGCTTGGGATCCTGAGTTCAAATCCCACTCGGCTGTTTTAATTATACCAGGTGAGGTTTACTCTGCTTGTGATCTTCCGAGGTCGGCAAAAATGAGTGCTAGCTTGCTGGTATCCTGTGTCGGAATGGCAACCTGTCCAGGATTGTGCCCAATAGCCAAGGAGACTGCTTAGGCATCACCAACGCTCTGCACAGAGTATGATCCCAATGGATGGATGGATGGATGGATGGAAAGGTGATCATACCTGTAAAGTTTCGCCTTGATCTGTTCAGCCGTTTCAGAGAAGATTTTTGAAGGTTTTTCATATTTAAAAAAAAAATCCTGCCAAACCATGTGACCGATGGTGTCATCATTTTTTCCCCCAAAACAATTTCGCCCAAGATGACCCTCAAAAATTTTCACACTGTTCAGATGAAGCGTTCGACGTATACAATTATGACTTCGCAACTCAGCCACCTATGACGTCATAAAAAAAATCACTTATTTTCCATGGGGAGTACTTGACGTGCCAAGTTTCAATTTTTTCCATGGAGCGGTCTCAGAGATAGAGGTCCAAAGTTTTTCCTTTTTTCCAACATGGCTGCCGCACCACGTGACCTATGACGTCATAGTTATTAAAACGTTTTCCATGAGCAGTCGCAATGATAGTGAAAGGTTTGTGTCAATCGGTTAAGCGGTTGCAGAGAAAACAGAAAATTAGCATGTACGGACGGACAACCTGAAAACGTAATGCCGCTGGCGACTTCATCGGCGGAGGCATAAAAATGTGCCCGTAATTCAATTTCTTGGTATTTAACTTTTGACCTCACCCCAGGGTCTCAAGGGTGGGGTCAAAAATGAAACTGCTCTCGCCCTTCTTGTCATGTGATCATAACTACCAAGTTTGGTGAATTTCTGCAACAACTACTTCAGAGGATATAGCGTGACGGATGTACGGATGGACAGACAGACAGACAGATAGACAGATGGAGCCGATTACAATACCCCTCCCCCCCCCGTTTTTATTTTTAAGCGTGGGGATAAAAAGTAAAGTGTAAACACGTGATTTTTAAATGCGACGAATTATTTTGGTTCGCGGCGCAGCAGCAGGCCACTATTTTCGTTGTGTCTGTGTGTCTGTGTGTCTGTCTGTTTGTGACTCTCTCCAGAGCAGAGCTCCGTGACGTTTGATGCGATCTTGATGAAACTTGGACACGAGCTAGATATCATGGTCCAGTTGTGTCTTTTTGTATGAGGGGCGTCCCACGCCCCTTGTGGAGCGGAGCCACCCACTTGAACTTTTTTCTCGATTTTTTTCTCGCAATTTCATTTCCTAGAAGCTGTGCATAATATCCATAAGTAAAACATATAAAAAAATCCAATTTGATTTGGTCATTTTGACGGAAGAGATAGGTTTTTACGGTAGGGCTTCCCAA
>CM068955.1:112798032-112814551 GCA_035128595.1 Eptatretus atami
TCCCACCGACTTCTGATATAATATTTCCACCGACTTCCTGATAATATTCCACCAATCCCTGATAATTTCCACGATCCCTGATAATATTCCACCAACTTCTGGTAATATTCACGACTTTCCCTGATAATATTCCACCGTCTTTTCTGATAATATTCACGGTCTTTCTGATAATTATTCCACGACTCGCCTGATAATATTCCACCGTCGTTCTGATAAATATTTCCACCGACTCCCTGATAATATTTTCCACCGGACTCTGGTAATATTCCACCGAGCTTCCCTGATAAATATTCTCACCAACTCTGTAATATTCCACTGACTCCCTGATAATATTCCACCGACTTTCTTGATAATTATTCCACGACTCTGATAATATTCACTGACTCCCTGTAAATTCCTACCGAATTCGCTGAATAACATTCCACCGACTCGCTTGTAATATTCCACCGGTACTTCCTGAAAAGATTAACGACTTTCTGATAATATTCCACGACTTCCTGACTCAAATTGTCCACCGACTTCCTGATAAAAATTTCCAGCCGACTTGCCTGATAAAATTTCCACGACTTCATGATAACAAATTCCACCACTTCCTGATATAATATCCACCGACTTCCTGATATAATATTCCACCGACTCCTGATAATATTGCCACTACTCCCTGTTAAATATTCCACCGACTTCCGCTGATAATATTCCACGACTTCCTGATCAGTTCCAACGATTTCCTCGATAATTATTCCACCAACTTCCTGATATAATATTCCACCGAACTTTCTGATAATATTCACCGACGTCGCTGAGTATAAATATTCAACCGAACTTCGAATAATATTCACGACTTCCTGAAAATATCTCCCATCGTCCTTCTTGATAATATTCCACCAACTTTTCTGATAATATTCCAGACATCCCTGATAACACTTCACCGACTCTCCTGATAATATTCTACCGACTCCCTGGATATATTCACCGACTCCCTGATTAATATTCCACCGGACTTCCTGATTAATATTCACCGACTTCCTGATATTATATTCCCACTGACTTCCTGATAATATTCCATCAGACTTCGTGATAATATTCCACAGTCTCTATGATAATATTCCACCAAATCTCTGATAACATTCCAAACCACTCTCATGATGATATTCGCCAACCACTTTTGTATCAACATTCTGATAATATCCACCAACTTTCGATTAATACTCCACCGACCTGTCCTGATAATATATCCACCGACTTCCTGATAATATTCCACAACTCCCTGATAATATTCCACCGAACATTCCTGATAATTTCAACGACCGCTACTGATAATATTCACCCGACTCTGATACTGATCCACCACTTGACCCTGATATAATTCCACGACTTCTCATAAAAGATTCCGCCGACTTTCTGATATATATTCCAGCACTTCCTGATAAATTCCCGCACTTCCTGATAATATTCCAGACCGACTCCCTGATAATTCAAACTCCTGAAATGCGCACCGACTCCCTTGATGATACTCCACGCCTCCTGAATAATATTCCCATCCGACTCCTGATAATTCCAACCGACTTCTGAATATATGTCCACGACTCCCTTGAGTATATTTCACCGACTCCCTGATAATATTCCACCGACTTCCTGATAATATTCCACCGGACTTTCCGATAATATTCCCCAGACTCCTGATAATATTCCACCGACTCCTGTATCCACCGAATTAACTGTTGTTTGCCAAAATATTTGCATCCTTCAGTTTTTTCAAATAACTCACAATTTTCTAAAAAAAAGTTCACGTTATCAAAAGTAATTTTATCTCCATAATTCTTTATTTCACTGATAATATTACAGAACATTTGTTTTGATTCAGAAACTATTATGTCCTTTTAAGTCAGAAAATAAAAAGAAACAGCATTGACCAAATTTTTGATCCCACACGACATTTGGGTAGCATAGCTTTCGACAAAATAACTGCAGTAAAGACTTTCCTATGCCATGAATGAACTTCCCAACTCTCACTGGAGTGTTGACCATCTTTTGTTGAAAACTGCTCCAGTTCTCACATTGAAGGGTGCCTTCTCCCAAGTGCTGTTTTCAGATCTCCACAGGTGTTCAATGGGATTAGATCTGGACTCATTGCTGGCCACTTCAGAACAGTCCAGCATTTTGTCTTGAACAATTCCTGGGTGCTTTTGGAGGTGTTTGGGGTCATTGTCCTGATGCAAGACCCATGACCCTCGATGGGAAACCCAAGGTTTTGACAAATTGGTTGAACATTGTGTTACAAATTGCCTTGGTTATAATCTCATGATTTAATGATGCCATGCAGACATTCAAGAACCCAGTGCAAGGCAGCACAGCAACCCCAAACATCACTGAACCTCCTCCATGTCTGACTGTAGGAGGTTCTTTTCTTGAAGGCTTCATTTTGTTTCCTGAAACATAGAGATGATTTCAGGTCAGGTCAGGATATGGGAGCATGCGCCGGAGCAGCGCTTCGCTGCGTTTAGTGACACCTCTAGCCCACCACCGCCACACATTTTCCCAATCTGGACCCAGGAAGGTTACCCCGTGGTTTCCTCTCTCATCAAGGATTGGGGTCCTGAAGGTTTGCCCCAATCGCCATCATCCGCTGAGCTGCCTGGGAAGGGCGCTGCACAGAGGTCTCCCTTGGAGTGGTTTCAGATTCTTTTTTGCTTTTGGTAGTTTTGCGAGATGAAGTGTTTGTACGCTGGTTGAGTACAATCCTGCCACCAAGCTCTAACAAAAAGTAACCCAACTGCAGGAGACGTCTGCATCAGACACAGTTTGGGCACTAGGTAGGATGGCCGTTGGCTCACAAGGAGCTCCTCCGCCCTTTAGAGGTTTTGTTTCTTCATCCTGCTGGGTGTCCAATCATCACCCTCCTCACCAAAAACTGGTGGGGGAGATGGTTTAGTCGCTGAAACCCGACCAGGGACAGTGTGTACAGTTTTACATGGTACCTGCAGCAAGTCACAGATCTAATCTGACCTGACCTGCACTCTTTACCAAATGTGCTTTACCAAACATCGAATTTTGTCTCATCCGTCCATAGGATATTCTCCCAGAAGGATTTTGGCTTGTTTTAGGTGTTTTGGTAAACACCAGTCAGGCTTTCTTATGTGTCTCTCAGCAGGAGGGTCATCCAGGGTCTCCAACCATGAACCCCTTTCATTGAGTTGGTGACGTATGGTGTGAGTTGAAACTGTCATACCTTGTGTTGAAGTCAGCTTGAATCTGTTTGGCTGTGGATCGAGTGCTTTCTCTACCATTCCAAAAATCATTCACTGTAATCTTCAGATCCTCTTGCGCCATGTCCAGGGAGGTTGGCTCAGTGCCCTGGGCCTTAAACTTCCTGATACATTGCCTACAGTGCATACAGGAACATCAAGGTCTTCTGGAAATGGACTTGGAGCCTTGAGATTGTCCATGCTTGGCTCTAATCTTGTGTCTGACCTCAGACAATTTTCTGGTTTCTTTCTTTTCTCATGCTCATTGCGGTTCACACAGTGACACAAAAGAGCAGAATGACTCATTTTCTCTCTTCACAACTGGATTGAATGAGTATTTTTGTATTGCAGTCACCTGCAACTCACCACAGGTGAGTTAATTTCCAAAGTAAAAGATAATCACCTGCTGAAATCTAATTTTCTAACAACTTCTTAAAGGTGCCATAATATTGTCTGAGCCATTTTGGATTCTGTGTTGAATAAGCTAAGATTTAGGATTTTTTCAGCTTTTTTGTTTTGTTCCAAGCAAACCAAATAATACATTGTGGATACCAAAAGATTTTTAAAATTCAACAAATTCCTGGAAGAATCGTGCATTATTTTAAAAAAAGTGCAAAGGTGCCAATATTTTTGGTCATGACAAATATTGTCCTGATCTCCTCTCCCTCTCCCCTCTCCCTCTCCCTCTCAATCTCCCTCTCCCTCTCCCTCTCCCTCCCTCAATCTCCTCTCCCTCCCCTCTGTTTTTGCAAATTGGCGGAGTAAAGTTTCATTTGTGAGTTTGCTGTGCCTTTGTTGAGGAATCATAGAAATCCCAACCACATTTCATTCTGATGTTGATATACATATCTAGCTGGATAGCTCAAAGGTATGCACACTCACGCTTTGAGTGATGATTGAGTCAATTTGGTTTGCTTGTTTGAATTTAAACGCAGATTGTGACCCAGACAAGAAACTGTCACCCTGGTGTTCCACATGCAGGGTGATACATCAATGTGTATGCCAGACATCAGAGGCATGTTGAGCCGGAGGGACCGTTTGCCATCACTGATCGTTGTGCCTGCTAAGAATCCCTTGGTGTCTTTCGCAAAGAGTAGACGAGTTCTTGTGAGCACCAATGCACAATTCCAAATTCTTGCAAAATCAGCTTCAGATGAGGTCAGCCCTGACGAGCCGCTTGCTGAAACTCTTGGACTAAAACCTTTTGGCCGGGACTCCACCAAGAAGATGGAAATACTGGAGTCCTGTGTGTGTGTGTGTGTGTATGCGTGCGCACACACGCGCGCACACATACACATAAAAAAAATTCTCACACACACACACAAGCAAATTGTTATGACAATCGGGAGAATAACCTGGACAATATGTTCAAAACCATAATCTTCACCTTGTAATCTTTGGGCAATGTCGCTCCTCTTGAAAATCGTACACTGCTCTTTTAATCAAGGCCAGACCGAAGTGAGATCACAAGGCACTTAATATATTATAAATAATTGTAATATAGTGTAAAAAATACACCCGTAATTGCAATTTTCTTTATAAATGTCACACTGGCATCGTTGGATAAATTCCACCGCTCGATGTGCTCGAGTAGAGTCCATGAAGTGTAATAAGTTCCACAGCTCATTCATTCATTTTTATTCATTTTTCTCTTTATAAATTACACGTGATTGACACCAAAATGTTTAATTACCGCCCATTCCATTACATAGATATGAAATCTGCGACGTAGGATATATGGCTCATTTCCACATTTGAAAAATGTACAAAATTAATAGGATTCGCGAGCATTATCTGCTTTTGATATCATATAGGACGTTCTATAGCAAGACCCTGGTGTGTAAATGGTCCAGAGTGAATCCGTGATTGTTTTTTATCGTTTGGAATTCCTTAAGGATTTGTTGTGTCTCTAATTCTTCATTGAGGCTCTGACTCGTCGTTAAGCCAACGCTGTAACTATGGCTCTGCACACCTTTGTTTCCTACACCCAGGAATAAATCAAGAAAAAATATTTTCCATGGAACTCTGGAGTATATATCTCACCTCGAATCCAAATTGGTTGTTTGATATCACATTTGGAATTCATATAGCTGAAATCAGCTTCTAAGGACGTGATACGATCGTCAAGACTGTTTCCAACTTTTAAGGGTGTGTGACCCCTTCCAAACATTCAAAAAATTGTGGACCATCATGTACGACTATTATAGTGACCCACAGCCACTTATAGCAAGGTTCCTTCGATTTGGGGACGTGAACATATTCGTAGAGTTGGATTATGAGGATTTCTCCCCGCTGAATCCCTCTGATGGGCTCGTGAAACTCATATGATCCCGGAGAACCACAGGTTGGGAGCCACTAATCCATGACACTCCAAAATATGAACTTGTTTTTTTGAAAGATAAAAACAGTTGACGATTCCCTGGACTCTCGTGAGTATGTTTGTTCTGATAACTTTTTGAACTCCTCTCATGCATTTAAAATAAAAGATGCTCACATTTTTGCGGTGTAAACAACTAAATTGAGCTCAATCATTGCAAACCAGCAACCAAAGCGAAAGCATGCAAGATGATACTACACAGGCGTTGTCATTTACATCACATACCTCAAAGTGCAACCTTATGTTTTCCTAATTAATGACTGTGCAATCGCAGCACTACAGCGAGTCAATGGGATTATTTTCTAACGCAAACATGAATGGTCTTGCACCAGCAAAAACTTGGCACAGATGTAATCATTTCTTTGTAGTTTCCATCCAGTGTTACATTCTTAATAGCAATGAAGGCTGTCTCCTCGTGCTATTGGGATTGAAGTCATCCTTTTGGTCCTGAATCTTTTGAAAAGAGAAAAACCGAAGGTGTTCAGGAACGAAAGAAAAAAGACTATCTACTGTATTGAATTATAAATGAGTGACATTGTTATGTAGCGATCACCCTGCCAGGAGAGGAGATATTGCTGGTGCTTCTCTTTGTCAAGGAATATTGGAGTGATTTGTCTTTGTCTTGAAATATATCGATGTACTGGCACACAATGGCCTACTCCATTAATTATTAGCTCACCTGGACTTTAGTCAGGTGGCTTATGCGATCAGCAGTGTCCGTATGTGGTGAGTGAGTGAGTCAGTCAGTCATACGCTTCGCTCATTATTGCATGAACCAAACAAGCGATTTTGATGAAAATTGGCCACAAACTTCATATCTGATGTCCAATGAAGGTGTATCGACCGCATAAAAATCAGCACTCATTAAGGGTCTACGAGGGGGGGTTGACCCCCAAAATAGGTATTGCTCTCTTTCCAAAACTACACATACAATTTGATGAAACTTGACCACAACTTCATCACTCATGATTTCACAAAGTTTGTTCATGGCAGAAAAAAAAAATCAGGTCTATGGGTCTGCGGGGGGTTTGAGTGAATGTTGCTCCTGATCCAGTGAGCTTCAGGACCCGCGGTCCTATTTTTATTGTTCGCACATATCCAGACAGTAGATGGACAAAACATTGTAGACCAACAGTCAAGGACAGCAGACTGATAAATTACATATTGATTTTATACTTTTGGCATCTTTAATTTAATGAACAGAAAAATTTATCTTCCAGGACATCTTGACACCAAAAAATGCTAAAGTAGGAATAGTTAACATCAGTTGATGAGTTAAGTGAGATTCATATACATAAGCACATGTGTTTAATGAACCGACTACATCTACAAATATCATCGTCCAACGTTGCAGTAAATACACAATAATAATTTTAGAGCGCTGCATTGTGAAAACGTGTATTTCTTCGATTGCATACATGCTAAAGGAACCTGAGATTTTTAAGAAGACAGGTTTTTTTTTGTACGAGTCTCTTCCTTGTGTCGCAATGACCAGATGCCTGTGAGAGAAGAAGCTGTAATGACCTAGTTCTGAGCTCAGGCGGCTAAGGCAGATCTGCGGCGGTTTCCTCGACCATTAAAGGGCCACTTTTGCACGACTTAGCACCATTAATAATGGCAGGGACTTAATTTCATTGTGAAGGAATGTCACTCACAGGCATAATTTCCCTGGCCTTAATTAGATCACTGCCCAGGTAATGTAGGTGCAAGCCCAGTAAGGAACGACTAAAATGAATTACTGGCAGCTGAAATGCTGCAACTGCTATTTCAGTACTTGTGGGAAATATACCTGGCAGGTTTGGAAATGGTTAATATTTGAGCCTGGTTTCCTGTAGATAACTCTTTTCTTTGTGGTTATGTCATCTGTCCACATTCTACCTGTTTTGTCTGTACCATATTACTATGATGATTATTGTGTTGAATTATTATTATTATTATGATTATTGGTGTTCTAAGTGGAATCTCGTGTTGCCTTTTCAGACGTTTCTTTCTCATGCGTTCAAAGACGTGCATAAAACCACTCTTATTGTTATATACACAAACACGTTTATTTAGTGATTTCAGGTGTCTATCAATGCCACAATCTCCATCCACCGCTCTCCCTCTGAACCTCACTCAAAAAACCTTATTTGTACTTGTTCTGCCAACACGGTTCAGAGTTACAAAGGGTCAATTTTTTAGGTACTCATATATCCAGCTTTACTTAAAAACAAAAAAACACAATAATGAGAGAAATTCATTGAACACCCAAAAAAAAAATTCTAAAAAATAAAATTAATGAGTTAGCCCTGAAGCATACACTAACCATCCATCCATCCATCCATCGGACACCACTCTGTGCAGAGCATTGGTGCTGCCTAAGCAGTCTCCTTGGCTATTGGGCACAATTCTGGACAAGTCACCACTCCGACACAGGATACCAGCAAGTTTGGCACTCATTTTGCTGACCTCGGAAGGATGACAAGCAGTCAACCCCACCTGGTATTAATTCAACCGCCCAAAGGATTTTAACTCAGGATCCTAAGGTCCAAGCCCACCACCCTTACCATTAAGCCAGCACCAGGCATTATATGCTAACCAATCACTTTTTATTATCAGCTTTAAGCTTGGTGTGACTTCACAGTTAAGGTGGCTGGCTTAAGATCTTAGGGTCTTGAGTTTGAGCCCCTGTCAAACCATTTAAATAACACCAGTGGGTTGACTCAGCCTGCCATCCTTTCGAAGTCGACAAAATGAGTACAGCTTACTGGTAACAAGGGAACTGCACTAGCGGCATGGCCGTGCTTCCAGAAAATGATGCAATCAGCAGCCATAGGCTGCATACTAAAAAACAACGTTATCAGCTATGGACCTGCAGCTATCAGCAACATTCATAAAATAATCGGTGTATCTGTCATATTAACGATATATAAATGCAAAAGTCATAAGCTTTTAAAACCATTTTGTGTGATAAAACATTTCAAAGCTTTTAATAAGCTTCTTATTTTTCAACAAAATCATAAGCTTTTCAAAGGCAATTTTTTGGGTGATTTTGATTAAGTTGACATGTCTGCGCTTAATCCCAGTGGCTTAGGACCAAATTTTGATGAGATAGAGACACTGGATTAAAGCATCAAACTTTGCACATGTGTTGTTTAAACCTTATCAAACATTCTGTGGGGGAGGAGTGCCTGGGCTGGGTGGCTAGGTCAAGGTCAGGGGAAGGTCAAAGATCACATACTGGAGAGGAGGAAAAGGAGATTGGGACCATACTCTGTGCAGAGCGTTGGTGCTGCTTAAGCAGTCTCCTTGGCTATGGGCACAATCTTGGACGGGTCCACTCCGACACAGTTACCAGCATGCTGGCACTCATTTTGCGACCTCGGAAGGAGACAAGGCCCAGTTAACCCCACCTGGTATTAATTAAACAGCTGAGCGGGATTTTAACTCAGGACCCTTGGATCCAAAGCCCGCCACCCTAACCATTAAGCCACACCAGGCATCACATACTTGAGGAGAGTGGAAAGTGGCTGGATTACAGCTCTGAGTGAGGAGGCATTGCCGCCGTGGAAACACAGCCTCTTTCATCTCATGCATCCCACTTGATCCCACAAGAAATGGCCATCAGGTGAGTGTGCTGTCATTTGCCAAGCTGCAGTGAGATACCTTGGCAAATTTTGAAAGGCCAACATGATGGACAGCCTGGGAGCAGCATTTGCTGAGTCAAACATTGCAAAGGTAAAGGATTCTGGTCGAATAATAGGGCCAACAGAGAACCAACAGCATTGAAGAGATGGGTGGTGTTGGGTCAGAGCAATGCATTTGATGGTTCTGCTGTGGTATCGCGCTTCCCAGGGGTGATGTTTCAATATTTTGTGAGTTCGGTGCAAGAACTTCATACCCTGGACCAATCACCAGCTTCATTGCTGTAACGAAGAGATGTGTATGATCCGTATACAAGGAAGACAGCTTGAAGGAGGCCACACATGAGTAGAGAGGGAATGGGTCAGCATAAAAGTTTTTCCCTGAAACAAAGCTACCCATAAACTTTGCCGCATTTCTGCAGGACCCGAGCAAAAAAAGAATAGCTATTGAACTGCTGATGGTTTATGTAACTATCTGTGATTACCAGCAGCTTTTGGTAATCACAGAAAGTTACATCTTCTGCTGACGGAAGTCTATATCACCTCTGGACAACCGTTGTGTCAAAATGCAACTGAGCCAATGCTAGCATTCGATTACGAGGAGGCTGACACTAGAATACATCTTCATGTTTCTGATGTTGTGCATAGTGGTGCAAAGACCGATGTTGTTGTAAACCTGGTGGGTATATTATTTGAGCTGGCAAAGCAACATCATGATGTAGAGCTTTGGAGGCCATTGGAAAAGGAAATATCTTCAGGTTCTACGATATTCAATTTTATCTGCCTTGAACCTGGTGACAAAAAGTCCAGTGCACTCCCTTCCTTCCATGCCTTTACTGGGGCTATACAACATCACAGTCAACAGAAGTGCAAAACATCATCTTGGAAGCATGGAAGGCATTTCCCTCAGGTAACTGAGGGTTTCAAATTCCCTGTGCAACATCCCTTCGAACCACTGACTAGAGTCACCAAGCTTCACATCATAGAGCAATTCACTTGCATCCTCCTTGACAGCTCAACTCGAAATGGAAAAATCAATGACGTGAGGAAGGAACTCTTTCCACAGAAGGCTTAACTGATGCAAAACATTCCACCCACACAGTCGGCTCTTATTGAACATGCAATCAGAATATGTACCAAGCTTGCATCTGGCTGACAAGCTTGCAAACTGAAAAGAATATCCCAGTCCAGATACATTTGGCTGGACTAAAGAGAACAGCCGATGGGAACCTCATTGGATGACCCTACCTGAAGTGACAAAATCTGCAGCAACTCAACAAGTGTGGTTTTAAGCTCAAAGAGGTGTGTGTGTGTGCTGCAGGTAAGGGACATCAGTGTACAGCACTCTGCCAGTGAGGGACAACTGCACTCAGTGAGGATGATGAATATCTTCGCAGATAATGTCCACTACATACCATGCACTTTTACTTAAATTTTGATTGGATTATCTCAATTTTAAAATGGCCTTGAACTGGTTTGTATCTTATGTATAACTTTGTTTAGTGTTTACTTCTGTCGAGAAAGACCACCGACCTGCCTGCGGTGAGAGAGTGAGAGGCCAAAGGTTCAGCCTCATCGTGGGAGATGCCATGATCCTAAATGCTTTGGTTTCCACAGCGTGAAGCCGAGAAAGATGTGAGGCAGGAGCACCAGCCCAGTGGGAGAAGAACATACTCCATCAGGCTGAGTCAAAGCTTTTTATGTGGTCAGGAGCTTAGGTGGGCCGAGGAAGGACTTTGCACGACGAGGGATTCCCAGTCGGTGACTGGCTTTGGAGGCCAGGTTGGAAATGTGGCTTTCCCAGGAAAGATCATGGCAGATAGTGAGACCCAGAAGCTTGAATGAAAAGACTTCTTCCAGAGGATTGTTGAGAAAGTAGATGGGGGGGGGGGGTTCTAAACAGTCCTTTCGGAGAGACATAGTGAGAGTGCGAGTCCTTCCTCCGATTGTTAAATTTGACTGTAAAAATACGCATTTTGCTGAAACATATGGAATGCAGATCCTGAGGAATGTGGAGCATGGTAGGGCATACTCCATACGGACGTGCAAGAAACATCACCCAGTTTATGTGAGAAACTGGCAAGGGCTACCATATTAAGAGTGGATGCGGTTAAAGAAGCAAGTATGAGAGAGGAGTGAGAATGTGTGGGTGGCCGCAATGAATGTAGGAAGTATGACTGGGAGAGGTAGAGAGATTGCTGATGTGATGGAGAGGAGGAAGGTACAGATTCTGTGTGTGCAGGAAACAAGATGGAGGTGAATTAAGGTGACAGACATAGGGGGCAGCTTCGTAACCGGGACACAAAGAATTGTGATTGTGTGACTTCAATGGGAATATTGGTGAGGCAAATGGAGATGTGGAGAGAGTGCAAGGTCGTTTTGGAATGGAAAGAGCAACAAAGAAGGAGAGCAGCTTGATGATTTTTCAGTTGCACATGATATGGCAATAGCAAATACATTTTTCATAAATGACAATAAAATCAGATCATATATAAGAGCGAAGGTAAAGTGTCGCAGATCGATTATATTTTGGGCAGAAGGGGTGGGAAGAAGGAGGTCAAAGACTGCAAGGTCATACCTTGTGATGTAGTAACACACCAGCATCAAATGTTGGTCTTCAATATTTATCATGGGAGTGAAACGATGTAAGCAACAACGAACACCAAGATGAGGTGGTGGAAAACTGCGAGACAAGGAGTACAGGAAGTATGAAAGAGATGAGAGCAGAGGAAGTATGAAAAGGAGTTCTTGGTGGGAGAAGATTTCAAACGAGATCAGGAAGGCTGGAAAAGAGAAAAGATATATATCTATATATATATATATATATATATATATTGTTACGGTTGTGGAAATTCACAGAACACCATTCAGGCTTCCCAGAGATCAGTTATGTCGATAAGTGTGTTCAGATGAGATTTCCCACCAATGTCTAAAGGGTTTTATTCGTGTAACCGGGCTGTGATCTTTGAGTCAGCCATTATTCTTTTGCTATCTTTATTTTGGAACAACCACAACCGCCTCTCAGCAACCACGCCATCCCCACCACAGCGCCAACACAACCACTATCTCAACAACCATGCCATCCCCACCACAAAGCAACCACAACACTGCCTCACCTTCATCTCCTTACGCCACCATATTTTCGCCGGCCACGGCGAATCCCACGGACGAGCGGCATCTCCGCCGACAGATGCGGGAGCTGATGATTTCTACAACGTCCGCTTTCCACGGCTGATGATTTCTACAACGTCCGTTTTCCACGGCTGATGATTTCTACAACGTCCGCTTTCCACGGCTGATGATTTCTACCACGTCCTCTCTCTCCGTGTTTCGCGACGAGATCGGATCAAAATGCCAAAAGGGCGGAGCCGCGGGGGGGTGAAAGGTCGAAGGTGGGGATCAAACTCACCTCCCATGGACCCCATAAAAAGGCGTGCTGGAACGCACAGTGAGTTGAGTTCTTGCCTGGAGAGTTTGCCAGGAGTTGTGCCTGGAGTTTGGTGAGTCTTCTTGCCTGGAAGAGTTGCCTGGAGTTTTGCCTGAAGTCGGTCTGGGTTCGCCAAGCAGTGAGTCAAGTTGAGTCGGTCTGGGTGCAGTCGGGAGAACACCACCAGGTTCGAGTCCAGTGGAGGGCAGTCGGAGCGCAGCAAAGCCGGCAGTACGGTGCCGAACCGTGGGTCAGTGGAGAAAGCCGGAGAGAGGTCGCCAGCCAGCGAGTCTCCACAGGGTGGCAGGTAACCAGCACGGTCTCGTGGAGCTCTTGTGGTCTTCACAGTTCCATGAACATAAAGGCCTACGGGTCCAGTCTGCCCCTTTCCTTTCTGGGGTTTTTCTTTCTATGAAAGCTATGGCGCCTTGTCCGTGAAGTAGTGAACTGTTAAGTGACTGTGTACAGAAATAATAGAACGGTTGTAGTTCTTTGTCTTGCTCATGTTTTGTCCCTTACCTGCATTGCTTTATTGACTGTTTGCATGCATACGGTTACAAATAAATGTCGTTGTGTAATGTTCACCTGTTCGTTACGTCCTTTCCCTCAATTGAGCTGCCGTCATTGCGTTCGGGATATTAGCTGGCTTTTAAATAGCCGATAAAGTAATCGGGTCCAACGGGGCCTCGCGATATTACAACCGCTCGGCAAATCGCAAACGGAGCGGGCTGTTAAGCGGCTCTTTCCAAGCAGGTCCCATTGAGGTGTAGATCCCCGGCATTCTGTCTGCGTGCATAATTAGGTAATTCGGCGATCGGACCCTGTCGCGCGCGGACAGAAGAGTTGCTGATTTACGTGTGATTAAAAACACACCCGTAGCTGGATTTCGGCGTTGATCCGAAAGCTGCGACTAGGTTTGCCCGTCCGGTGGGCCGCGGTCGCGATTGGTTAAAAGTGGTCGTTTGTACGCCGAGCGGGTGGGAAACCATAATAACATATATATATATATATTATATATATATAATATATATATATATATATACATATGATCTGTTCAGGATACCCATGATCAAGGAATCATTCTCATCATCCTTCTACTCTTCTTGATCCTAGACCTGAAAGTGTTTAGGCTGGGGACAATTCCTTGTCCACTCTGGCCCTCCTATAAATTGTCATCTGGTCGTGTACAGGCAGATGTTGTATCGATGAGTGCACCATTCTTCAGAGGAAACAATAATCATCTGCTGACATTCATTTGTAGATTACCGACATATATTCAAAAAATGTATATTTTGACAACATTAGGCCATTTGGCATTGGTACACTCTAAATTATACATTGCGACCATACCATGAAGGGTGACGGATCAGCAGCGCAGTCATTTCCCAGAAATGATGTAAACAGTGTCCTTATGCTAACACGCAAGAATTAATGCATTTAATATCACATGGTCTTGATGTATTCTCAATTTCATATTACAAAAACTTTGGTCACTTTAAATTTTAACCACCGTCAAACTGATGAGCTCTAGAGGATGAAAAAAACCCTCCTTTTATAGCTGCTTCAGCGTTTATCACATCTTCCATATGAGTTGGCACGCAGTGCAACAAAGTGTAAACAAAATATAAGTTTGCCTGATGATGACCAAATAATTGATGCAGCAAATATGGTGTGTAAGGTTTTGTCAAGTCCAATTATTTCATTTTGTCCAACGTCACATTATTCATTATTGATCAAAACCAACGTTTCATGGGTCCGTTTTATGTGGGCTTGCCAGTGCTGCTGGTTTGGCACTGGATATAAAACAGCAGGACAAAAGTTTTGTGAATGCAGAAAGTTTGCAATGCTTTGTGGCATTGTTGTTACTGCATTTTGTAAACAAACCATGGGTTGGCGGTCAATTCACTGTGTTTGACTTCAGCACAAAAGGTGTCATTTTTCAAAGCATGCAACAGCAGAGCGATTTTTTTTTTCTTCGACTGCTGGGTTGATAACACAGCTTGGTGACAAACGTAACATCTTTAGAATACAGTACAGTATCGTATAAGCATCGTACATTAACTTCCAGAAGCATCGTGTCAAAAGGAGAGAAAAAAAAAACCCAGCATAACGTCATTGTTTAGCAAGACCTGCGTGAGAGTAAATTCAAATCCAAATCCATCTCAGCAATATTGCCTCTTTGCTATGTATGAGATGCCGCTGCTGCGGATTGCAAGTTAACATCGCAAATGTAAAACTGTAGCTGCAAACAGATTTAGAAAATGTGGATTTGCACGTAAAGAGAAGTGTCTTTGCGATGCCAAACGGATGATGCAATATATCAAAGTCTGATGGCATTTCACAAAAGGTCAGCCGTAGCGCTTGCTGGGATTGTGAGTTCTTGCCAAGCTTTTGAAAAATTGGTGAGTATGACACACTGACTTGACAGTTAATAAAAGCACATCATGATGATGAGAATAAGCCAATCAAAAAATGAGCACAGGTGAACATCGGATGTCAGTGCTGATGTGATGTGTTACAATTCCCTCAAATGGTACTGGAAGTAAAAGAGACAAGTGCGAGGAGGGGGTGGGGGTCCATGTGCTACACTCCAACTGTTCTCAGGATACAAACACAACGAACCCATACCTCTTTCCCAAAACATACACCCCCTCCCATTTTACTCACCATGGGGCTTGCACTATCCTTGAAAAGTTTGATCAAGATCAATTAAAGTTTATCATTCATCCCCTATTCCAAATCCCCATCCTGTTAAATCTCAAAATTTAATTATTAAAGCTAATCACTTAATTTTTTTTGAAATCAATATATATATATATATATATATATATATATATATATTAACAGACACCTGTCTACGACGGGTATGGGGGACAGGACGGATCACAATACTCGGTTACGGTAGTTTCTTTGGATGTTTTGCGGCCGCATTCAACAGCTCAGTTCATATTGGTGGTGTTCTGGGTGCCCAATGTAGCGTTTGAGACCGGTCGCTTTAGATGTTGGCCTTGACACATAGTGCCGGATGAGTAACACGAACAATTTGACATATTCATCGTTTCTATACTACCTCCATCAACAGATTAACAACATGGCAGGATAAAAGTTGTAAATGCTGAGTTGAACAAACGTCCTGAACTCATGGACTTAGTTAAGTAAAGCACGACGTCTGGGACCCGGCCGTCGGTTTGCGCCGCCGAACGCTGTTGATGTTGACGTCATCGATTCCCTCTTTGAAAATTCTTTCTATATTCGATTTTTGAATCCGCTTCACCTGCGTAAATCCATGGAACACGTAATGTGAAGATTTCGGAAAGTATGAACAGAATATGTTTGGAGAAATGTGTGTTAGAAGTTCCAGGCTTACGCCCATTATATTATGATTACGATAGTTTTAGTAATATACTAGATGACCCGGAACCCAACACAGCGGTTGATGAAAAAATCATTTCAAGAAAAAAAAAGATAGCTCCAGCGAACTATACCGCTGAGGTTGTTTGCATTGATCAAATTCTCCCGAAGAGTACTCGACTGAATCGGGAATTGATAATTATTTAATAATTTTTTTCGTTGCCCGATTGATGAAACTTGATACTGCACACCGCAGGCGAATGGTGAGTAAGGTGAGCTGAGAATTTTTGCACTATCATGTACCGTTTTGGCTGTATTTTGGGAACATACATATATATATACATACATACATACTCACCATTCGCCTGCGGTGTGCAGTATCAAGTTTCATTCAAATCGGGCAACGAAAAAAATTATTAAATAATTATCAATTCCCGATTCAGTCGAGTACTCTTCGGGAGAATTTGATCAATGCAAACAACCTCAGCGGTATAGT
>CM068955.1:112814576-112827149 GCA_035128595.1 Eptatretus atami
CCGGGAACCCAACACAGCGGTTGATGAAAAAAATCATTTCAAGAAAAAAAAAGATAGCTCCAGCGAACTATACGCTGAGGTTGTTTGCATTGATCAAATTCTCCGAAGAGTACTCGACTGAATCGGGAATTGATAATTATTTAATAATTTTTTCGTTGCCCGATTTGAATGAAACTTGATACTGCACACCGCAGGCGAATGGTGAGTAAGGTGAGCTGAGAATTTTTGCACTATCATGTACCGTTTTGGCTGTATTTTGGGAACATACATATATATATATACATACATACATACATATATATATATAGTATATATGCAGTAAGTCCTTGCTTAACATCGTCCCAGTTAACGTTGTTTTGTTATTAAGTCTCTCATATATTAGAGAACATACTCGTTTAAAGTTGTTCACCGTTCCATTATAAGTCGTTTTACCTCTAATTTAGTACCAAGGTCATGGTTTTCCTCGTTTTAATGAAGATACAGGATACATCGTACCGTAAATACTGGTGTGTAAGCTGTACCGTAAATACTGGTGTGTAAGCTGTACCGTAAATACTGGTGCATAGGCTGTACCGTAAATAGGTGTGTAAGCTGTACCGTAAATACTGGTGTGTAAGCTGTACCGTAAATACTGGTGTGTAAGCTGTACCGTAAATACTGGTGTGTAAGCTGTACCGTAAATACTGGTGCATAGGCTGTACCGTAAATACTGGTGTGTAAGCCCACCCAGAGTACGTGCAGTATCGGCCTGGTATACACCGAGCTGTGCATCAGTCATCGGTGGTTGCGTCACCCTCTCCGATCTCAGGTGTTTGACAAGTACAGTAGTGATCCGCCGACTCGCTGCCACGTATTTATGTGTTAAACTGATGGAAACATCCTCAAGTGCATTGATAACATCAGTGAGTCCTGGGCTGAAGTTACTGAGATTCGCATGAATATAATATGGTGTGTGGAGGAAGTTGTGGCCTGGATTTGTCAATGACTTGAGAGGATTTGAAGATGTTTCCCTCGCGATGAAGAAATATATATATATATATATATGTTGTTGTTGTTCGTCTTCGGCTGCTCCGTTAGGGGTCGCCACAGCGGATCATCCGTTATGATCCGCATACTGATTTGGCACAGGTTTTATGCCGGATGCCCTTCCTGACGCAACCCTGGTCGCCTCTTACTACACAGGGATAAGGATTGGGTCTGGCCATGATTCCGGGCTGCCCTACACCCTCTCATAGCGCGGTCAGCGCAGAGCTCCCGTCCTCAAGCGATCCTCCAACCAAGCCTCCGAGTAGCTGGATTACAGCGCCGACGCCACTAGCGCCGGTATATATTATATATATATATATTATATATATATATATATATATATATATATGTTAATATGTAATTATTAAAAATGCACAGCCCGACAAAATGACAAATTGACGAAACTCGCGCCTATTTTAATACAAACTAGTGTGAGCCGATCAAATCTCAAGGCGACGTTTCGTTCATATTACACAAAGTTCTTCAAAGTCCAGCAAACAATTGAGTGTGTGGTCCTGATTTATTACCTCCGCCACCAAAGGTGAAGGAGGTTATTTTTTCACCTTTCTGTCTGTTTGTTTGTTCCTTGCAAAATCAAAGATTTTTCAAGTATATTGGTTAGTCGATTTTGTTATTCTGTCTGTCTGTCTGTCTGTCTGTCTGTCTGTCTGTTTGTCCGTCTGTCTGTTTGTCGCCTACATGTCACAATTTTAAACCGATCTTCACGAAATTTCACCACATGGTAGAGTTTGTCAAAAGGAGAATCCTGTTGTTTTTGAGGTCAAAAGGTAAAAAGGTCCACATATTCCCAAGGTCAACAACTAAGGTGGTATTTCTAAAATCCTCAATTTTCATCCGATTGGCTTGAAATTTGAAGAGGATTTATATTTCAGTTCATGAATTCAATGAGCTAATTATTTTTGAGGTCAACATCGACCAAAAGGACAACATAGCCCAAGGTCAACAACTAAGGTGGTATGTCTAAAATCCTCAATTTTCATCCGATTGAGTTGAAATTTGAAGAGGAATATAATGATTTATATTTCAGGTAAATGAATTCAACCACCAATTATTTTGGAGTCCACATTGGCCAAAAGGTCAACATAGGTCAGATTTCTAAAATTGTCAATTTTCATCCGATTGACTTGAAATTTGAAGAAGATATATATTTCAGGTCATTGAATTGAACCACCAATTCATTCTGAGGTCAAATTTGTTTTATGGATTTTGCACGTATTGTGCTCTGCACGACGTCATCTTCTTGCTTGTTTGTTTGTCTGTTTGTGTGTAGGATATCTCAAAACGTTTGGCCGATCCAGATGAAATTTGGTGGACAGGTTGCTTGTGTGACAAGGATGAACTGATTAGATTTTGGTGAAGATCCGGATCCTGATCCAACTACTAGAATTTTTGAAGTGATTCTTCACCATTGAGAAATAGGGACAAAAATGATAAAAAGCACAATATCTCAAAAAGTTGTGGACGTAGTAGAATGAAACTTGGTGACACGTTGGACGTGTGATAAGGACGAATTGATTCAATTTTGGTGAAGATCCAGATCTGGATACGAGAATTATTTAATTTTTAAAGTGATTCTTCACCATTGAAAGATAGGGCAAAAACGATATATAGCATGATATTTCAAAAATGTAATGGGCCCGATATGTTCTCATGGATCAGACATTGTGGGGTGGAGGTATGTGCTCTACCGAGTGCCCTTCTAGTTCTGCCTTCTGTTAATCCTCGTCCGGTGCAACACATTGATGTTCGGAGCGGAAAACAAAACTATTACTTTTCTCCATTGTTCACGCTAATCGTCTTGATTGATTGTCTGCTCCCTCTGCATCTGTTTCCTGCGTGATCTGATAAAATTAGTACGTGCAATAATCTTGGAAAGTTATTGGGCATGTATTGTCCATCCATGTTTGTCCTCCTTGGTGATGCGATCTGGTCACGTAGTCCTGTTGTTGGCGGGTTGGAATGTGGGTGGAGCGGGTCTGCCTCGGTGAAGATGGTGTGATGGGAAGTAGCTGTGGTGGAGTTATTGGTGTGTCCTCTTACCATTGGTGGTGTGTTGCTTTATGCAGCTTCTTCGGCTGGAAGAGCATGGGTTGAGTCGATTTATTTATATAATCCTATCCATCTGGGTTTAATTGATTAGGTGAGAGCTAATTGGTTTATTCCCTCCATTCACAGGTGAGAGATGTGAGTGGGTCTTCATTTTAAGAAGAAGAATGCGCTTACAACTAAAAGTAAACTTGATGTACTCCATTAATTTTAGCAATAAGCAAGAGCAGACCTGGTCTCGGGCGATGTTTCACCATCTTCACAGCATGCTTCCTCATGCCAACAGACCCGAGCCTCGGCGCGTGCCCGCTTTGTATTCCGCTACGATCACTCACGTGCTTATTCCGATACGGTCACGTGCTGGTGCTTGAGGTCAAATGGAGGAGTGTTTTTTTTATTATATTTTTGCAAACCTGAAGCAAAACAAACGTTTGGCATTGAGTGTTGTTTTTTTGTTGCTCAGCTTATCCAGCTGTTTGCTCCATCCTGTTTTCACCATCGTCATCAGAGTTGTGTATTGTGTGGGTACCCAGTCTCCCCAGTCAGACCACCCTCTCACCTCTTCACGTGCCACGCTTCCATTATCAATCGGTGTCGTTTGTTGGACATCATATCGAGGACACGGGTCCCATCAAAGTCAAATTTGTGGCCAGATGGCAGGCAGTGACGTGCTATCGCTGACTGTCACCTTTCAAGCTCGATTGCTTGATCATGTTCATCGCACTATGTTAAAAAATTCTTTCAGTTTCACCAATGGAGAATTTGTCACAGTTATATATGCATTCTCATACCGGGAGGATAGCTTCGAGATGCGTGCACTCACCTCTGAGGTGTCGAGCCTAGTTCGAATCTGTGCCCAGCTATAAACTGTCATCCTGGTGTTTCGCAGGAAGGGTGATTCAACAGTGTATCCGACGTTAAGCCAAAGGACTCCTCCCAGCACTGTGGCCATTGATGAACGTTGAAGATCCCACAGTGTCCTTCTTGAGGAGCAGGTGAGTTATCGCCGACAAGCTGAATAAATTTCAAATTCCTGGCCAGTCCTGGCCAGCTGGTTCATGAAATACTTCGGCCAAAGAAAAAAATACCTGGCTGACCCCACAAGAAGGTGGGAATAACTGGGGCTGTTAATGATTTTTCATTCGGATAACCTTTTTTTTGTACACCCCACGCGATATTCTCTGAGGACCCACGATTCTAATATGCATCGAATCTCCTCCCTCGCCTTGGGCATATCAATATCCTTTGCTTCAAGATTCACAACAAAACAATGCGCACAATCGCAACCACTCAAAATCCATCTTGTGGGGCGGTTTCTTTTAATCATAGCCGGATTTGTGTGCATAACATCGCCAGAATTGGTCACCCAGGAGCCCACGATGTGATTTGAAATCTTTCAGCATTAATCCGCGTTCCCCTCGGCGCACTGCTGAGCAGTGTCCTGTGGTTGTGGGATCCAAAGTAGTGATTACAATGATACGTAGATAGCAGTGAGATTGAATTGATTATTTGAGATCATGTTCTGTTTTGTTCTTAAAACACACTTTTTTTTCTCTCTCTCTTTCCTTCCTCACAACCAACCGTCCTCCTTTTGTATTATTTTGTTTGCCAACTCACTATTTTAACGACATGAGTGAAGGCGGTTGCAATTTGTAATGTCCCATAACATTTCATTGTAGCAACCTCGTGGATTGCAAGGGCAAGCACCTGCTGTATATTTGATCCTTATAATCACTACTAACTCACACCACTGATTAGTAAATGAAAGACTGTGTCATATTTGCTTATTTGCTTACTTTGCTTATTCTGTCCAAGTGTTGCTCCAGTGCCCCACTGTCAGGCAGTTTGTTACTTTTGACCCTCTGCCACCTTGCTCCTCCTCGAGTTCAATCTTGTATTGGAAAAAAAAGAATAAGCCACACTATAAGTAATCACTGTTGGTTTTTACTTATGTGGTGGAACTTTTCCATATTGTAGCATTTGAGTGGTTAATTTTCTTGCATAATGTTTTTCACCAGTGTGTTGTCACCCTACTGAACCCTGTTTGCTGCTGTGTTTGAGTAAACATTTTCTTCAATGGCGGAGGTTGAGAGGGAATTCATATGGTAAATGAGAGGATGAAATGGAAAGGGTTCTGTTTCATGTATGGCCTAGCTGTCATTTCTTGGAAGTGCGGTTGTGCCGCTGATGCTGTTCCCCTCTATCGGTACACTGGTACTCATTTCACCGACCTCGGAAGGATGACAGGCTGAGTCATCCCACCTGGTGTTAATTCAGCAGCCAACAGGGCTCAAACTCAGGACCCTAAGATCCTAACCAAGCCACCCTAACCACTTAGCCGACACCAGGGTTAAGGAAGGGGGTGAGGAGGACTAAAATTCGGAAGCCCAGAATTTATAAGAAGCTTTTGTACATGCCATCAAACTTTTCCTGTTTTCCTCAATATTCACGCGGTCTTTATGCACATCGGACGTCTCCTGGTTAAATTTGAGCTAGTCCGATTGTTTGTTGAGTTATCTGCTTTTGAACAATCAAAAGAAAAACTAGAGCAAAGTCGATAGTGCGCCATCACAAATCCTCACGCTTCTCACCTAAAGCAAAGGTGAAAGATGGCAAAATGTTCCACCAGGAATGACCCAATATCATGAAACCCTGACATTTGTGGATTCGACATTTGTGGCATTTTTTCAGGAATGTATCTCCCACGAATGTCGGGGTTTTACTGGTATCACATTTAAAGTTTTAAAATATCTTCTGTTTTGATCCTGTGACCTTAAGTACCCCCACCCCCTAGGCCATAAATCAGGGGTCAAATCCAAAAAACATGTTACATGTTTCATGCAACCCCCAATGTTGATTGCATATACAAAGTTTCATTAAAAAATGTTTCACGACAATGGCACTCTTCGACGTCGTGACGTCGGCAGATATACCTCCACCAACATTTTTACATCAGTCAATATACTTGTACCAAGTTTGATTTAAATCCCTGAACCCAGATTCAAAACATTAAATAATTCTGGCTGCCAGACCATGCGTCCAATAAGGTTTAAATTTAAAACACATATTCCCTTGACTACTTGATCATAACTCTGACGTTTCACGTCGATTGATGAAGTGGTTCAAGAGAGATAAAAATGTTTAGATTTTCATTCAATCCAATATGGGTGCTAGACCATGTGACCTATTAATTATTCTTTACACCCTGGTATCCCAAGGCTTGGGAACATGTGGGTGAAGTTTCCCCTTGATCTGTCAACACCATTCTGGAGAAGAAGATTTTATAGGATTATTCTTCAAAAATTCATAGCTGCCAACCATGTGACCGATGACATCATAGGTGAAGAACTTTTTGGTTCTCATGGATAGGTATGCCTGGTGTTGGCTTAATGGTTAGGGTGGTGGGCTTGGGATCCTGAGTTCAAATCCCACTCGGCTGTTTTAATTAATACCAGGTGAGGTTTACTCTGCTTGTGATCCTTCCGAGGTCGGCAAAAATGAGTGCTAGCTTGCTGGTATCCTGTGTCGGAATGGCACCCTGTCCAGGATTGTGCCCAATAGCCAAGGAGACTGCTTAGGCATCACCAACGCTCTGCACAGAGTATGATCCAATGGATGGATGGATGGATGGTGGAAAGGTGATCATACCTGTAAAGTTTCGCCTTGATCTGTTCGCCGTTTCAGAGAAGATTTTTGAAGGTTTTTCATATTTAAAAAAAAATGCCTGCCAAACCATGTGACCGATGGTGTCATCATTTTTTCCCCCAAAACAATTTCGCCAAGATGACCCTCAAAAATTTTCACACTGTTCAGATGAAGCGTTCGACGTATACAATTATGACTTCGCAACTCAGCCACCTATGACGCATAAAAAAATCACTTTTTTTCCATGGGGAGTACTTGACGTGCCAAGTTTCAATTTTTTCCATGGAGCGGTCTCAGAGATAGAGGTCCAAATTTTTCCTTTTTTCCAACATGGCTGCCGCACCACGTGACCTATGACGTCATAGTTATTAAAACGTTTTCCATGAGCAGTCGCAATGATAGTGAAAAGTTTGTGTCAATCGGTTAAGCGGTTGCAGAGAAAACAGAAATTAGCATGTACGGACGGACAACCTGAAAACGTAATGCCGCTGGCGACTTCATCGGCGGAGGCATAAAATGTGCCGTAATTCAATTTCTTGGTATTTAACCTTTTGACCTCACCCCAGGGTCTCAGAGGGTGGGGTCAAAAATGAAACTGCTCTCGCCCCTTCTTGTCATGTGATCATAACTACCAAGTTTGGTGAATTTCTGCACAACTACTTCAGAGGATATAGCGTGACGGATGTACGGATGGACAGACAGACAGACAGATAGACAGATGGAGCCGATTACAATACCCTCCCCCCCCCGCGTTTAATTTTTTAAGCGTGGGGATAAAAAGTAAAGTGTAAACACGTGAATTTTAAATGCGACGAATTATTTTGGTTCGCGGGCGCCAGCAGTGACCACTATTTTCGTTGTGTCTGTGTGTCTGTGTGTCTGTCTGTTTGTGACTCTCTCCAGAGCAGAGCTCCGTGACGTTGGATGCGATCTTGATGAAACTGGACACGAGCTAGATATCATGGTCCAGTTGTGTCTTTTTGTATGAGGGGCGTCCCACGCCCTTTGTGAGCGGAGCAACGCCCACTTGAACTTTTTTCTCGATTTTTTCTCGCAATTTCATTTCCTAGAAGCTGTGCATAATATCCATAAGTAAAACAATATAAAAAATCCAATTGATTTGGTCAATTTTGACGGAAGAGATAGGTTTTTACGGTAGGGCTTCCCAAAAGCTTCCACTAACTCAATTGTACCTATTGTGGCATTGTTCAATAATGCCCGCGAACCATCGCCGCCTCCCGGCTAGTCGATATCTTTGCGTTTACCAGAGAAATGCCTGAGATTCCCAACGGTGCGTATTCGTTTTGCCTGCAAATCTCTGGAGATTGTGTTAAGCACCTGCGAATCAACTGCAATTTGCACAGAGGAGTCTTCTTGGTGTAAAGGCATCTTAAAGCTGTATACTCATGAGAATTTCTGCATGAATTGATGTCTCTGACATTCCTATCACCTTACCTTACCTCCTCAGCTATTAATGCTATCAACTTCAACATCCTAAAAGGACACGAAGAAGGCAAGACCAGCAATACTTGAATTCTCACTGAGTGATTCATGCCCTCTGCAGCATTCTCATCTTCATTCCCACAACCTGCACTATTCGTCTGCGGCGTGGAGCCGTCCAGATATTACGTAATGCGTTGGGTGGTGATGTATGGTTGATCAGTGTTATGGAGCATTGCAAGATTGAAGGGGTGGTGAGGAGGGAAGAAGGGGTGTTGCCGAAAATTGTGGGAAAATGTGTTTCGTGATCATCTTCATTCACAGAAATGACGGAAGTTTGTACGATACAAAATTCGTTTGATGAAGTTATATTTTCAATCTCTGTGTTTATCCGTGTCATGTGGCATTTAATGTTGTTAAGTCACGCACCTACCGGAAAGTTTGTCTTATACTGTTCGAGGACAGCAGGTGTTGAGGACGTATATTAAGCCTTCAACAAAACTGCTCTTGTTTGAGATTTCTGGAAAGGGTAAAAAAATCAAAGAATGCTACAGAATGGGAATCCCATTCAAACAAATACCCAAAATAACAAATTTCACGAAACCAAACAATAATTTCATTAGTTCGCAGTCAAATTTGATGATAGCAACATAATAATTACATTAGGGCATTTGGCACAGTGGGCTTGAACTGCATTCAACGAAGTAACATAATTGACTGTATTCAGGTGAATAGCAACCATATTTCTCCATGCTACTGTAAATAATTAGGCAGTGTCCATTTGGTTTCCTTTGGTACATTTCCCTGCTTGATCACCTCCAATGTGCCATGTAGTCCCGGGTTTCCCCAGTGGCCTGTTGAGATAACTTTGTTCTGATTACTTTGTACTTTGCTGAATGAAGTCCTGCCTTTAAGTTGTTGTGCTGTATTCCATTGCCTTTGTTCCGATCACTTCCTGCTGTAACAAATGTGCTCCCACTCCCAGCTTTAATTGGTCAGAGCTGCGTTCACCTCCCTGCCTTCGTAGTATTGCTGAATATTTAGAGGGACTTTTTTTTGGTCTTTTCCTTGTTTTGTGCTTTACTTTTAATGATGAGTCCTAAGGGAAGCAAAGGTGGAAGTTGAAGGTCTTGCCATTGGAGAAGAAATTGGTCACTGTTCCAACTGTTTAAGCAGGGGAAATGCTTCATCGTGTTGCCGGAGACTTTTGAGCGACAGTTACATGTACCGTATGAATGGAAAATGCAAGGAAGCAAGCAACATGGTAATTTACGACCGTGAAAGGCCTGTAAAAATGCAATCGGCTCAGCAGATATGAGCAGATGGGAGGATGTGCTGCTAGTTTGGTTCAACATCTGTCGAAGCGGAACATTTTCAGCTCCATGTGATGCTGCAGGACACAGCCAACCGGATTTACAATGATTGGCCTTACTGCTTCTTTCACTGATGCTGATACGGAACAATTCTTCGCAAGTATCAGATGGCCAGACTTTCATAAGTATCACGGCCTTTATTACGTGTCGGTACAAGGAAAAAGCAGCCATTTAAGAGGAGTTTGCTTGACTATGGGCAAAGTAGTCGTTGAAGCTAGTTTATAAACACCGATGAGAAACTGGGCTGTTTTTGAAGAAAATGCTGATAAGATGTTTCTGGCATTGGAAGGGACATCTGCACCGGATCTAAATCCTTGAAGAGCACACGTACAGCTCCATATCCAATTTCATGTCAGTGAACATCTCCATCTGTCGAGCTATCATCACCTCACCTGTTGAGATCATTTCCACAGTTTCACATCCACTTTCTCTCAACTGCAACGTCCAGCTTTATCCATCTCTTTTCTTTCATAATTTCACCAGTAAGCAAATCGATTTTTTTTATTTCATATATTTGTGATGCTTTAAAATGTAAGTGTTTAGATGAACCGTGCGTGCCACTTAAGGCTTTTTTGCTCCTTAAAAGCGTTTTTATTTATTTATTTATTTATTTACGGGCACAGTATCAGTGTGCTGTAAGCTCTCAACAATGGTTCTTAAAGGAGAACCCAAATGCTCAGACCACCTCAACGTGCATCTATCCTTTGATAGTTTAAAAAAAATTTTTAACTTCCACTTATTGTGGTGGCATGATTTCATGCTTTCAACTGGCTATGACTGCGGTGCATCACCACTGCTACCAAGTAGGGGGTGCAGCTGTGCCGCTGATGCAATGCCCTGTTTACAGCATGCTGGTATTCATTTTGCTGACACAGAAGGATGACAGGCTGAGTCAACCCTTCCCAGTGTTAATTCATCGGCCCAACAGGGGCTTAACTCAAGATCCGAGGATATTAAGCCAAGAACCCTAACCCCGTTAGCCAACAACCAAGGCTCTTGATACCCATAAATAGATATGATGTCTTTTCCAATTTCCGAATTATAAGTGGGTAATTTTGTGATTAAAGTCGAAATCTATTCTTCAAATTAGCCTTGACATGCTTCAGGAAGTCGACCGTCATTATCCATCTTGTCTATGGGTTACATCATAGTGCGATTTAACTTAAATGTTAAATAATAATCGATTTTTACACACAAATTTGCGAGTCGAAGCGTCCATGTGCTTGTGTAGTAATGCAAACCGAGATGGTTCATGCGACACCAATGGCCGAAAGACCTGAAGTTTGCCAGATATTTGGACGGGTTTGTTCCAAAATACGCCCGTGTGGATCGGGCCGAGAAAATGTTCGCTTTTGTGCTCGGAACATTTTACAGATACTGTTATGAAAAACAGAGGTGCTACATCTTGTGCCTGTTCACCACGATTGAGAAGAGGTTGCCACCCCCATATTAAGTGGAAGAAACAGCCATCACTCAAAACTGGAACACCATCGCTACAAACAGCTCCCAGCATACTGTATGCACACGGACCATTTGATTTTGCTATCACAAGAGCACCTGAAAATAATTGTCCATTATCAACACAAATTTCTGCAGGCAAATGACCTCCTCCATTCATAGTGTGGATAAGTATGTACGTACCAACTACTCGTCCGAGAGGATTTGACCAAGGACGCTAAAACTGTCCACCCCCCCTCCCCCCCCCCCCACAATCCCCCATCAACCATCACCCCGACAATACCCACCACCATCCAACCCTCACCATCCCCCACAATACCACGACCACACACACCCCCCCTTCCCCCCAGCACCCACTCCC
This sequence comes from Eptatretus atami, assembly GCA_035128595.1. NCBI lineage: Eukaryota > Metazoa > Chordata > Myxini > Myxiniformes > Myxinidae > Eptatretus > Eptatretus atami. The sequence goes on from CM068955.1 coordinate 112,825,947, forward strand.
CTCCACTGGGGCAGGACGTCGCCACCTCATGGACACGATGGTGGGACACGACACGGACACAGACAAATGGCGTCCAGGGAAAGTATGAAACGGATGGTCCGTAACATACAAGGCACCTGGTAAGCCTGCGACGGTGGTACAGCATTCATCACCATTTTGTCCGCTGTGTCCAGGTGTGCCTGGGCAGTGTCGGCTCTCTGCCGATGATGGGTATTTCTGCTCGAGTAATATATAAACCGATTTATCAATAAATACAAGATCCCTCTCTTATAAAACCTGCAAATTAACGAAAAAACAAAGCCGACCAATAAAAAAAATAAAATCTGCAGTGAACATGTGATCAGCGTTTCATCTTCATTAACATTCTACTTCTTCTCTGAATCGGTTGCACAAGGCTCGAAAACTAATGACTCCCACAATTTCCCGCGAAAGCGTTTCCATCACTAATTTTGTCGACAGAGTTCTTCAAAACCCACTGATTAGTTTCAACATATTGAGAACATTAGAGTTGCTGATGACGTTGGAGTCAGTATTGAATCCGAGCTCAAAAATATACTATTTCTCCATGTAAAATGCCATTCAGATGAAGGCAGACTCAAATGTGATGTTACTGGTGAAATCAAAAATCCACACTGCGAGGGGTGTTTTCGACACTTTGTGATTTGGCAAATTAAAATTTAAAAAAAATTCCCCTTCAAATTAGACCATGATTAATGATTTTCATTGGTTTTCAGGAAAAAAAATTGCGTTTGAGTTCCCTGTGACCATTATTTACCAGGGACTGGCAAAAGGTCAGTGATAAAACAATGTGGACTGGCAATTGGTCAGTGTCAGGTATGGAGGCATGCACAGGAGCAGCGCGTCGCTGCGTCCACTTCCGCCGGTACTCCAGGGGCCTCCGTCTGGCCATCCCCCAGGCAGATGCCTGGACCCACCCCATCTCCTTGAGATGCTGATCACCCTGCTGTAACCACGAGGCACGTGGAGGCCCATTGGGTCCTCCATTCACGAGACTCCCTCGCTGAGAGAATCTGGTGAGGCAGGATCAGCGGTAGGAAAAGTCATCTAGTATATTACTAAAACTATCGTAATCATAATATAATGGGCGTAAGCCTGGAACTTCTAACACACATTTCTCCAAACATATTCTGTTCATACTTTCCGAAATCTTCACATTACGTGTTCCATGGATTTACGCAGGTG
>CM068955.1:112827174-112838279 GCA_035128595.1 Eptatretus atami
TGGAAATCATTATATATTATATATATATATAATATATATATATATTAACAGACACCTGTCTACGACGGGTATGGGGGACAGGACGGATCACAATACTCGGTTACGGTAGTTTCTTTGGATGTTTTGCGGCGCATTCAACAGCTCAGTTCATATTGGTGGTGTTCTGGGTGCCCAATGTAGCGTTTGAGACCGGTCGCTTTAGATTGTTGGCCTTGACACATAGTGCCGGATGAGTAACACGAACAATTTGACATATTCATCGTTTCTATACTACCTCCATCAACAGATTAACAACATGGCAGGATAAAAGTTGTAAATGCTGAGTTGAACAAACGTCCTGAACTCATGGACTTAGTTAAGTAAAGCACGCGTCTGGGACCGGCCGTCGGTTTGCCGCCGAACGCTGTTGATTGTGACGTCATCGATTCCCTCTTTGAAAATTCTTTCTATATTCGATTTTTGAATCGCTTTCACCTGCGTAAATCCATGGAACACGTAATGTGAAGATTTCGGAAAGTATGAACAGAATATGTTGGAGAAATGTGTGTTAGAAGTTCCAGGCTTACGCCCATTATATTATGATTACGATAGTTTTAGTAATATACTAGATGACCGGGAACCCAACACAGCGGTTGATGAAAAAATCAATTCAAGAAAAAAAAAGATAGCTCCAGCGAACTATACCGCTGAGGTTGTTTGCATTGATCAAATTCTCCCGAAGAGTACTCGACTGAATCGGGAATTGATAATATTTAATAATTTTTTTCGTTGCCCGATTTGAATGAAACTTGATACTGCACACCGCAGGCGAATGGTGAGTAGGTGAGCTGAGAATTTTGCACTATCATGTACCGTTTTGGCTGTATTTTGGGAACATACATATATATATATACATACATACATATATATATGTATAATATGCAGTAAGTCCTTGCTTAACATCGTCCCAGTTAACGTTGTTTTGTTATTAAGTCTCTCATATATTAGAGAACATACTCGTTTAAAGTTGTTCACCGTTCCATTATAAAGCGTTTTACCTCTAATTTAGTACCAAGGTCATGGTTTTCCTCGTTTTAATGAAGATACAGGATACATCGTACCGTAAATACTGTGTGTAGCTGACGTAATACTGGTGTGTAAGCTGTACCGTAATACTGTGTGTAAGCTGTACCGTAAATACTGGTGTGTAACTGTACCGTAAATACTGGTGTGTAAGCTGTACCGTAAATACTGTGTTGTAAGCTGTACCGTAAATACTGGTGTGTAGCTGTACCGTAAATACTGTGTGTAAGTGTACCGTAAATACTGGTGCATAGGCTGTACCGTAAATACTGGTGTGTAAGCCCACCCAGAGTACGTGCAGTATCGGCCTTGTATACACCGAGCTGTGCATCAGTCATCGGTGGTTGCGTCACCTCTCCGATCTCAGGTGTTTGACAAGTACAGTAGTGATCCGCCCGACTCGCTGCCACGTATTTATGTGTTAAACTGATGGAAACATCCTCAAGTGCATTGATAACATCAGTGAGTCCTGGGCTGAAGTTACTGAGATTCGCATGAATATAATATGGTGTGTGGAGGAAGTTGTGGCCTGGATTTGTCAATGACTTGAGAGGATTTGAAGATGTTTCCCTCGCGATGAAGAATATATATATATATATATTATGTTGTTGTTGTTCGTCTTCGGCTGCTCCCGTTAGGGGTCCACAGCGGATCATCCGTTATGATCCGCATACTGATTTGGCACAGGTTTTATGCCGGATGCCCTTCCTGCGCAACCCTGGTCCCTCTTAACACAGGGATAAGGATTGGGTCTGCCATGATTCCGGGCTGCCCTACACCCTCTCATAGCGCGGCTCAGCGCAGAGCTCCCGTCCTCAAGCGATCCTCCAACCCAAGCCTCCGAGAGCTGGATTACAGGCGCACGCCACTACGCCCGATATATATATATATATTATATATATATATATTAATATATATTATATATATATATATATGTAATTATTAAAAATGCACAGCCCGACAAAATGACAAATTGACGAAACTCGCGCCTATTTTAATACAAACTAGTGTGAGCCGATCAAATCTCAAGGCGACGTTTCGTTCATATTACAACAAAGTTCTTCAAAGTCCAGCAAACAATTGAGTGTGTGGTCCTGATTTATTACCTCCGCCACCAAAGGTGAAGGAGGTTATTTTTTCACCCCTTTCTGTCTGTTTGTTTGTTCCTTGCAAAATCAAAGATTTTTCAAGTATATTGGTTAGTCGATTTTGTTATCTGTCTGTCTGTCTGTCTGTCTGTCTGTCTGTCGTCTGTCTGTTTGTCGTCTGTCTGTTTGTCGCCTACAGTCACAATTTTAAACCGATCTTCACGAAATTTCACCACATGGTAGAGTTTGTCAAAGGAGAATCCTGTTGTTTTTGAGGTCAAAAGGTAAAAAGGTCAACATATTCCCAAGGTCAACAACTAAGGTTGTATTTCTAAAATCCTCAATTTTCATCCGATTGGCTTGAAATTTGAAGAGGATTTATATTTCAGTTCACTGAATTCAATGAGCTAATTATTTTGAGGTCAACATCGACCAAAAGGACAACATAGGCCCAAGGTCAACAACTAAGGTGGTATGTCTAAAATCCTCAATTTTCATCCGATTGAGTTGAAATTTGAAGAGGATATAATGATTTATATTTCAGGTCAATGAATTCAACCACCAATTATTTTGGAGGTCCACATTGGCCAAAAGGTCAACATAGGTCAGATTTCTAAAATTGTCAATTTTCATCCGATTGACTTGAAATTTGAAGAAGATATATATTCAGGTCATTGAATTGAAAACCAATTCATTCTGAGGTCAAATTTGTTTTATGGATTTTGCACGTATTGTGCTCTGCACGACGTCTCTTCTTGCTTGTTTGTTTGTCTGTTTGTGTGTAGGATATCTCAAAACGTTTTGGCCGATCCAGATGAAATTGGTGGACAGGTTGCTTGTGTGACAAGGATGAACTGATTAGATTTTGGTGAAGATCCGGATCCTGATCCAACTACTAGAATTTTTGAAGTGATTCTTCACCATTGAGAAATAGGGACAAAAATGATAAAAAGCACAATATCCAAAAAGTTGTGGACGTAGTAGAATGAAACTTGGTGACACGTTGGACGTGTGATAAGGACGAATTGATTCAATTTTGGTGAAGATCCAGATCTGGATACGAGAATTATTTAATTTTTAAAGTGATTCTTCACCATTGAAAGATAGGGCAAAAACGATATATGCATGATATTTCAAAAATGTAATGGGCCCGATATGTTCTCATGGATCAGACATTGTGGGGTGGAGGTATGTGCTCTACCGAGTGCCCTTCTAGTTCTGCTTCTGTTAATCCTCGTCCGGTGCAACACATTGATGTTCGGAGCGGAAAACAAAACTATTACTTTTCTCCATTGTTCACGCTAATCGTCCTTGATTGATTGTCTGCTCCCTCTGCATCTGTTTCCTGCGTGATCTTATAAAATTAGTAGTGCAATAATCTTGGAAAGTTATTGGGCATGTATTGTCCATCCATGTTTGTCCTCCTTGGTGATGCGATCTGGTCACGTAGTCCTGTTGTTGGCGGGTTGGAATGTGGGTGGAGCGGTCTGCCTCGGTGAAGATTGTGTGATGGGAAGTAGCTGTGGTGGAGTTATTGGTGTGTCCTCTTACCATTGGTGGTGTGTTGCTTTATGCAGCTTCTTCGGCTGGAAGAGCATGGGTTGAAGTCGATTTATTTATATAATCCTATCCATCTGGTTTAATTGATTAGGTGAGAGCTAATTGGTTATTCCCTCCATTCACAGGTGAGAGATGTGAGTGGGTCTTCATTTTAAGAAGAAGAATGCGCTTACAACTAAAAGTAAACTTGATGTACTCATTAATTTTAGCAATAAGCAAGAGCAGACTGGTCTCGGGCGATGTTTCACCATCTTCACAGCATGCTTCCTCATGCCAACAGACCCGAGCCTCGGCGCGTGCCCGCTTTGTATTTCCGCTACGATCACTCACGTGCTTATTCCGATACGGTCACGTGCTGGTGCTTGAGGTCAAATGGAGGAGTGTTTTTTTATTATATTTTTGCAAACCTGAAGCAAAACAAACGTTTGGGCATTGAGTGTTGTTTTTTGTTGCTCAGCTTATCCAGCTGTTTGCTCCATCCTGTTTTCACCATCTGCATCAGAGGTGTGTATGTTGTGGGTACGTCCCCAGTCTCCCCCAGTCAGACCACCCTCTCACCTCTTCACGTGCCACGCTTCCATTATCAATCGGTGTCGTTTGTTGGACATCATATCGAGGACACGGGTCCCATCAAAGTCAAATTTGTGGCCAGATTGCAGGCAGTGACGTGCTATCGCTGACTGTCACCTTTCCAAGCTCGATTGCTTGATCATGTTCATCGCACTATGTTAAAAAATTTCTTTCAGTTTCACCAATGGAGAATTTGTCACAGTTATATATGCATTCTCATACCGGAGGATAGCTTCGAGATGCGTGCACTCACCTCTGAGGTGTCGAGCCTAGTTTCGAATCTGTGCCCAGCTATAAACTGTCATCCTGGTGTTTCGCAGGAAGGGTGATTCAACAGTGTATCCGACGTTAAGCCAAAGGACTCCTCCACCAGCACTGTGGCCATTGATGAACGTTGAAGATCCCACAGTGTCCTTCTTGAGGAGCAGGTGAGTTATCGCCGACAAGCTGAATAAATTTCAAATTCCTGGCCAGTCCTGGCCAGCTGGTTCATGAAATACTTCGGCCAAAGAAAAAAATACCTGGCTGACCCCACAAGAAGGTGGGAATAACTGGGGCTGTTAATGATTTTTCATTCGGATAACCTTTTTTTTGTACACCCCACGCGATATTCTCTGAGGACCCACGATTCTAATATGCATCGAATCTCCTCCCATCGCCTTGGGCATATCAATATCCTTTGCTTCAAGATTCACACAAAAACAATGCGCACAATCGCAACCACTCAAAATCCATCTTGTGGGCGGCTCTTTTAATCATAGCCGGATTTGTGTGCATAACATCGCCAGAATTGGTCACCCAGGAGCCCACGATGTGATTTGAAATCTTTCAGCATTAATCCGCGTTCCCCTCGGGCACTGCTGAGCAGTGTCCTGTGGTTGTGGGGATCCAAAGTAGTGATTACAATGATACGTAGATAGCAGTGAGATTGAATTGATTATTTGAGATCATGTTCTGTTTTGTTCTTAAAACACACTTTTTTTTCTCTCTCTCTTTTCCTTCCTCACAACCAACCGTCCTCCTTTTGTATTATTTTGTTGCCAACTCACTTATTTAACGACATGAGTGAAGGCCGTTGCAATTTGTAATGTCCCATACATTTCATTGTAGCAACCTCGTGGATTGCAAGGCAAGCACCTGCTGTATATTTGATCCTTATAATCACTACTAACTCACACCACTGATTAGTAAATGAAAGACTGTGTCATATTTGCTTATTTGCTTACTTTGCTTATTCTGTCCAAGTGTTGCTCCAGTGCCCCACTGTCAGGCAGTTTGTTACCTTTTGACCCTCTGCCACCTTGCTCCTCCTCGAGTCTCAATCTTGTATTGGAAAAAAAAGATATAAGCCACACTATAAGTAATCACTGTTGGTTTTTACTTATGTGGTGGAACTTTTTCATATTGTAGCATTTGAGTGGTTAATTTTCTTGCATAATGTTTTTCACCAGTGTGTTGTCCCCTACTGAACCTGTTTGCTGCTGTGTTTGAGTAAACATTTTCTTCAATGGCGGAGGTTGAGAGGGAATTCATATGGTAAATGAGAGGATGAAATGGAAGGGTTCTGTTTCATGTATGGCCTAGCTGTCATTTCTTGGAAGTGCGGTTGTGCCGCTGATGCTGTTCCCCTCTATCGGTACACTGGTACTCATTTCACCGACCTCGGAAGGATGACAGGCTGAGTCATCCCCACCTGGTGTTAATTCAGCAGCCAACAGGGCTCAAACTCAGGACCCTAAGATCCTAACCAAGCCACCCTAACCACTTAGCCGACACCAGGGTTAAGGAAGGGGTGAGGAAGGACTAAAATTCGGAAGCCCAGAATTTATAAGAAGCTTTTGTACATGCCATCAAACTTTCCTGTTTTCCTCAATATTCACGCGGTCTTTATGCACATCGGACGTCTCCTGGTTAAATTTGAGCTAGTCCGATTGTTTGTTGAGTTATCTGCTTTTGAACAATCAAAAGAAAAACTAGAGCAAAGTCGATAGTGCGCCATCACAAATCCTCACGCTTCTCACCTAAAGCAAAGGTGAAAGATGGCAAAATGTTCCACCAGGAATGACCCAATATCATGAAACCCTGACATTTGTGGATTCGACATTTGTGGCATTTTTTCAGGAATGTATCTCCCACGAATGTCGGGGTTTTACTGGTATCACATTTAAATTTTAAAAATATCTTCTGTTTTGATCCCTGTGACCTTAAGTACCCCCCACCCCTAGGCCATAAATCAGGGGTCAAATCCAAAAAACATGTTACATGTTTCATGCAACCCCAATGTTGATTGCATATACAAAGTTTCATTAAAAAATGTTTCACGACAATGGCACTCTTCGACGTCGTGACGTCGGCAGATATACCTCCACCAACATTTTTACATCAGTCAATATACTTGTACCAAGTTTGATTTAAATCCCTGAACCCAGATTCAAAACATTAAATAATTCTGGCTGCCAGACCATGCGTCCATAAGGTTTAAATTTAAAACACATATTCCCTTGACTACTTGATCATAACTCTGACGTTTCACGTCGATTGATGAAGTGGTTCAAGAGAGATAAAAATGTTTAAGATTTTCATTCAATCCAATTTGGGTGCTAGACCATGTGACCTATTAATTATTCTTTAACACCCGGTATCCCAAGGCTTGGGGAACATGTGGGTGAAGTTTCCCTTGATCTGTCAAACCATTCTGGAGAAGAAGATTTTATAGGATTATTCTTCAAAAATTCATAGCTGCCAACCATGTGACCGATGACATCATAGGTGAAGAACTTTTTGGTTCTCATGGATAGGTATGCCTGGTGTTGGCTTAATGGTTAGGGTGGTGGGCTTGGGATCCTGAGTTCAAATCCCACTCGGCTGTTTAATTAATACCAGGTGAGGTTTACTCTGCTTGTGATCCTTCCGAGGTCGGCAAAAATGAGTGCTAGCTTGCTGGTATCCTGTGTCGGAATGGCAACCTGTCCAGGATTGTGCCCAATAGCCAAGGAGACTGCTTAGGCATCACCAACGCTCTGCACAGAGTATGACCCAATGGATGGATGGATGGATGGATGGAAAGGTGATCATACCTGTAAAGTTTCGCCTTGATCTGTTCAGCCGTTTCAGAGAAGAATTTTTGAAGGTTTTTCATATTAAAAAAAAAAATGCCTGCCAAACCATGTGACGATGGTGTCATCATTTTTCCCCCAAAACAATTTCGCCCAAGATGACCCTCAAAAATTTTCACACTGTTCAGATGAAGCGTTCGACGTATACAATTATGACTTCGCAACTCAGCCACCTATGACGTCATAAAAAAATCACTTATTTTCCATGGGGAGTACTTGACGTGCCAAGTTTCAATTTTTCCATGGAGCGGTCTCAGAGATAGAGGTCCAAAGTTTTTCCTTTTTTCCAACATGGCTGCCGCACCACGTGACCTATGACGTCATAGTTATTAAAACGTTTTCCATGAGCAGTCGCAATGATAGTGAAAAGTTTGTGTCAATCGGTTAAGCGGTTGCAGAGAAAACAGAAAATTAGCATTAGGGAGCAAGCATCTGGCAGTACGCAATTAGTTTCACGTGACGGTAATATGCGCTGAAAGGTTCCAACTGTCAACGCCCTTGCCGCGTTCCTGGGACTTCATCGGCGGAGCTAAATTGCCCGTAATTCAATTTTTCTTAGGATATTAGACCGCTGTTTGACCTACGTGCCCCAAGGGCTCCCCTAACAAAAGTTGGGGTTTCGGTCGAAATATGAGACTCCGAACATCTTCGCCCTTCTTCTCATGTGATCCTACTTAACTACCCACGGTTTCGTTGTGAATTTCATCTTGGATCGCACTTGCTACTCAGGCTAGTCTTGAAGGAACATTGATTTTGCTGACTTATGATAGCGTGGTCAACGTGACTACATTGGCCAACTCGTTGTCTCTGACGGCTCCTCATCTCTCAGTTGTAGCCAGAGACCTAGACTCCTCAGGACAGATGGAGCCTGATTACACCCATCCCCCTCCCCCCTACCTACGCCTCCAGCTCTATTAACTTGATGGCGATCATGCCGTGTTTATATGAGACATAGGTCAAAGTGGTACATCACTTGATGAAATTTTTAGAAGTGTGTCCTTCTCCTCATGAAATGGCAATGCCGATTGGTCATATAGCTATTTTAGCGGTGTCTGGCGATTTCATTCTTGTGTGGCAGTGTTCACCTGGTGGCATCTTGCATGCACCTAAAAAAAAGGCGTAGACCATATATTACTTAAAAAAATTAAGTGATTAGCTTTAATAATTAAATTTTGAGATTTAACAGGATGGGGATTTGGAATAGGGGATGAATGATAAACTTTAATTGATCTTGATCAAACTTTTCAAGGATAGTGCAAGCCCCATGGTGAGTAAAATGGGAGGGGGTGTATGTTTTGGGAAAGAGGTATGGGTTCGTTGTGTTTGTTATCCTGAGAACAGTTGGAGTGTAGCACATGGACCCCCACCCCCCTCCTCGCACTTGTCTCTTTTAACTTCCAGTACCATTTGAGGGAATTGTAACACATCACATCAGCACTGACATCCGATGTTCACCTGTGCTCATTTTTTGATTGGCTTATTCTCATCATCATGATGTGCTTTTATTAACTGTCAAGTCAGTGTGTCATACTCACCAATTTTTCAAAAGCTTGGCAAGAACTCACAATCCCAGCAAGCGCTACGGCTGACCTTTTGTGAAATGCCATCAGACTTTGATATATTTGCATCATCCGTTTGGCATCGCAAAGACACTTTCTCTTTACGTGCAAATCCACATTTTCTAAATCTGTTTGCAGCTACAGTTTTACATTTCCGCGATGTTAACTTGCAATCCGCAGCAGCGGCATCTCATACATAGCAAAGAGGCAATATTGCTGAGATGGGATTTGGATTTGAATTTACTCTCACGCAGGTCTTGCTAAACAAATGACGTTATGCTGGGTTTTTTTTTTTTCTCTCCTTTTGACACGATGCTTCTGGAAGTTAATGTACGATGCTTATACGATACTGTACCTGTATTCTAAAGATGTTACGTTTTGTCACCAAGCTGTGTTATCAACCCAGCAGTCGAAGAAAAAACATAAAAATCGCTCTGCTGTTGCATGCTTTGAAAAATGACACCTTTTGTGCTGAAGTCAAACACAGTGAATTGACCGCCAACCCATGGTTTGTTTACAAAATGCAGTAACAACAATGCCACAAAGCATTGCAAACTTTCTGCATTCACAAAACTTTTGTCCTGCTGTTTTATATCCAGTGCCAAACCAGCAGCACTGGCAAGCCCACATAAAACGGACCCATGAAACGTTGGTTTTGATCAATAATGAATAATGTGACGTTGGACAAAATGAAATAATTGGACTTTGACAAAACCTTACACACCATATTTGCTGCATCAATTATTTGGTCATCATCAGGCAAACTTATATTCTTGTTTACACTTTGTTGCACTGCGTGCCAACTCATATGGAAGATGTGATAAACGCTGAAGCAGCTATAAAAGGAGGGTTTTTTTCATCCTCTAGAGCTCATCAGTTTGACGGTGGTTAAAATTTAAAGTGACCAAAGTTATTGTAATATGAAATTGAGAATACATCAAGACCATGTGATATTAAATGCATTAATTCTTGCGTGTTAGCATAAGGACACTGTTTACATCATTTCTGGGAAAATGACTGCGCTGCTGATCCCGTCACCCTTCATGGTTATGGTCGCAATGTATAATTTAGAGTGTACCAATGCCAAATGGCCTAATGTTGTCAAAATATACATTTTTTGAATATATGTCGGTAATCTACAAATGAATGTCAGCAGATGATTATTGTTTCCTCTGAAGAATGGTGCACTCATCGATACAACATCCTGCCTGTACACGACCCGAGGATGACAATTTATAGGAGGGCCAGAGTGGACAAGGAATTGTCCCCAGCCTAAACACTTTCAGGTCTAGGATCAAGAAGAGTAGAAGGATGATGAGAATGATTCCTTGATCATGGGTATCCTGAACAGATCATATGTATATATATATATATATATGTTATTATGGTTTCCCACCCGCTCGGCGTACAAACGACCACTTTTAAACCAATCGCGACGCGCGCCCACCGGACGGGCAAACCTAGTCGCAGCTTTCGGATCAACGCCGAAATCCAGCTACGGGTGTGTTTTTAATCACACCGTAAATCAGCCAACTCTTCTGTCCGCGCGCGACAGGGTCCGATCGCCGAATTACCTAATTATGCACGCAGACAGAATGCCGGGGATCTACACCTCAATGGGACCTGCTTGGAAATGAGCCGCTTAAGCAGCCCGCTCCGTTTGCATTTGCCGAGCGGTGTAATATCGCGAGGCCCCGTTGGACCCGATTACTTTACGGCTATTTAAAAGCCAGCTAATATCCCGAACGCAATGACGGCAGCTCAATTGAGGGAAAGGACGTAACGAACAGGTGAACATTCACACAACGACATTTATTTGTAACACGTATGCATGCAAACAGTCAATAAAGCAATGCAGGTAAGGGACAAAACATGAGCAAGACAAAGAACTACAACCGTTCTATTATTTCTGTACACAGTCACTTAACAGTTCACTACTTCACGGACAAGGCGCCATAGCTTTCATAGAAAGAAAAACCCCAGGAAAGGAAAGGGGCAGACTGGACCCGTAGGCCTTTATGTTCATGGAACTGTGAAGACCACAAGAGCTCCACGAGACCGTGCTGGTTACCTGCCACCCTCGTGGAGACTCGCTGGCTGGCGACCTCTCTCCGGCTTTCTCCACTGACCCACGGTTCGGCACCGTACTG
>CM068955.1:112839091-112850465 GCA_035128595.1 Eptatretus atami
TATATATATATATATATAGATATATCTTTTCTCTTTTCCAGCCTTCCTGATCTCGTTTGAAATCTTCTCCCACCAAGAACTCCCTTTTCATACTTCCTCTGCTCTCATCTCTTTCATACTTCCTGGTACTCCTTGTCTCGCAGTTTCCACCACCTCATCTTTGGTGTTCGTTGTTGCTTACATCGTTTCACTCCCATGATAACCATATTGAAGACCAACATTTGATGCTGGTGTGTTACTACATCACAAGGTATGACCTTGCAGTCTTTGACCTCCTTCTTCCCACCCCTTCTGCCCAAAATATAATCGATCTGCGACACTTTACCTTCGCTCTTATATATGATCTGATTTTATTGTCATTTATGAAAAATGTATTTGCTATTGCCATATCATGTGCAACTGAAAAATCATCAAGCTGCTCTCCTTCTTTGTTGCTCTTTCCCATTCCAAAACGACCTTGCACTCTCTCCACATCTCCATTTGCCTCACCAATATTCCCATTGAAGTCACCACCAATCACAATTCTTTGTGTCCCGGTTACGAAGCTGCCCCCTATGTCTGTCACCTTAATTCACCTCCATCTTGTTTCCTGCACACACAGAATCTGTACCTTCCTCCTCTCCATCACATCAGCAATCTCTCTACCTCTCCCAGTCATACTTCCTACATTCATTGCGGCCACCCACACATTCTCACTCCTCTCTCATACTTGCTTCTTTAACCGCATCCACTCTTAATATGGTAGCCCTTGCCAGTTTCTCACATAAACTGGGTGATGTTTCTGCACGTCACGTATGGAGTATGCCCTACCATGCTCCACATTCCTCAGGATCTGCATTCCATATGTTTCAGCAAAATGCGTATTTTTAACAGTCAAATTTAACAATCGGAGGAAGGACTCGCACTCTCACTATGTCTCTCCGAAAGGACTGTTTAGAACCCCCCCCCCCCCATCTACTTTCTCAACAATCCTCTGGAAGAAGTCTTTTCATTCAAGCTTCTGGGTCTCACTATCTGCCATGATCTTTCCTGGGAAAGCCACATTTCCAACCTGGCCTCCAAAGCCAGTCACCGACTGGGAATCCTCCGTCGTGCAAAGTCCTTCCTCGGCCCACCTAAGCTCCTGACCACATAAAAAGCTTTTGACTCAGCCTGATGGAGTAGTGTTCTTCCCACTGGGCTGGTGCTCCTGCCTCACATCTTTCTCGGCTTCACGCTGTGGAAACCAAAGCATTTAGGATCATTGGCATCTCCCACGATGAGGCTGAACCTTTGGGCCTCTCACTCTCTCACCGCAGGCAGGTCGGTGGTCTTTCTCGACAGAAGTAAACACTAAACAAAGTTATACATAAGATACAACCAGTTCAAGGGCCATTTTAAAATTGAGATAATCCAATCAAAATTTAAGTAAAAGTGCATGGTATGTAGTGGACATTATCTGCGAAGATATTCATCATCCTCACTGAGTGCAGTTGTCCCTGCACTGGCAGAGTGCTGTACACTGATGTCCCTTACTCCTGCACACACACACACACCTCTTTGAGCTTAAAACCACACTTGTTGAGTTGCTGCAGATTTTTGTCACTTCAGGTAGGGTCATCCAATGAGGTTCCCATCGGCTGTTCTTCTTAGTCCAGCCAAATGTATCTGGACTGGGGATATTCTTTTCAGTTTGCAAGCTTGTCAGCCAGATGCAAGCTTGGTACATATTCTGATTTGCATGTTCAATAAGAGCCGACTGTGTGGGTGGAATGTTTTGCATCAGTTAAGCCTTCTGTGGAAAGAGTTCCTTCCTCACGTCATTGATTTTTCCATTTCGAGTTGAGCTGTCAAGGAGGATGCAAGTGAATTGCTCTATGATGTTGAAGCTTGGTGACTCTAGTCAGTGGTTCGAAGGGATGTTGCACAGGGAATTTGAAACCCTCAGTTACCTGAGGGAAATGCCTTCCATGCTTCCCAAGATGATGTTTTTGCACTTCTGTTGAACTGTGATGTTGTATCAGCCCCAGTAAAGGCATGGAAGGAAGGGAGTGCACTGGACTTTTTGTCACCAGGTTCAAGGCAGATAAAATTGATATCGTAGAACCTGAAGATATTTCCTTTTCCAATGGCCTCCCAAAGCTCTACATCATGATGTTGCTTTGCCAGCTCAAATAATATACCCACCAGGTTTACAACAACATCGGTCTTTGCACCACTATGCACAACATCAGAAACATGAAGATGTATTCTAGTGTCAGCCTCCTCGTAATCGAATGCTAGCATTGGCTCAGTTGCATTTTGACACAACGGTTTGTCCAGAGGTGATATAGACTTCCGTCAGCAGAAGATGTAACTTTCTGTGATTACCAAAAGCTGCTGGGTAATCACAGATAGTTACATAAACCATCAGCAGTTCAAATAGCTATTCTTTTTTTGCTCGGGTCCTGCAGAAATGCGGCAAAGTTTATGGGTAGCTTTGTTTCAGGGGAAACTTTTATGCTGACCCATTCCCTCTCTACTCATGTGTGGCCTCCTTCAAGCTGTCTTCCTTGTATACGGATCATACCACATCTCTTCGTTCACAGCAATGAAGCTGGTGATTGGTCCAGGGTATGAAGTTCCTTGCACCGAACTCACAAAATATTGAAACATCACCCCTGGGAAGCGCGCATACCACAGCAGAACCATCAAATGCATTGCTCTGGACCCAACACCACCCATCTCTTCAATGCTGTTGGGTTCTCTGTTGGCCCTATTATTCGACCAGAATCCTTTACCTTTGCAATGTTTGACTCAGCAAATGCTGCTTCCCCAGGCTGTCCATCATGTTGGCCTTTCAAAATTTGCCAAGTATCTCACTGCAGCTTGGCAAATGACAGCACACTCACCTGATGGCCATTTCTTGTGGGATCAAGTGGGATGCATGAAGGAAAGAGGCTGTAGTTTCCACGGCGGCAATGCCTACCTCACTCAGAGCTGTAATCCAGCCACTTTCCACTCTCCTCAAGTATGTGATGCCTGGTGTTGGCTTAATGGTTAGGGTGGCGGGCTTTGGATCCAAGGGTCCTGAGTTCAAATCCCGCTCAGCTGTTTAATTAATACCAGGTGGGGTTAACTGGGCCTGTCGTCCTTCCGAGGTCGGCAAAATGAGTGCCAGCATGCTGGTATACTGTGTCGGAGTGGCGACCCGTCCAAGATTGTGCCCAATAGCCAAGGAGACTGCTTAAGCAGCACCAACGCTCTGCACAGAGTATGGTCCCAATCTCCTTTTCCTCCTCTCCAGTATGTGATCTTTGACCTTCCCCTGACCTTGACCTAGGCCACCCAGCCCAGGCACTCCTCCCCCACAGAATGTTTGATAAGGATTTAAACAACACATGTGCAAAGTTTGATGCTTTAATCCAGTGTCTCTATCTCATCAAAATTTGGTCCTAAGCCACTGGGATTAAGCGCAGACATGTCCAACTTAATCAAAATCACCCAAAAAATTGCCTTTTGAAAAGCTTATGATTTTGTTGAAAAATAAGAAGCTTATTAAAAGCTTTTGAAATGTTTATCACACAAAATGGCCTTTTTAAAAGCTTATGACTTTTGCATTTATATATCGTTAATATGACAGATACACCGATTATTTTATGAATGTTGCTGATAGCTGCAGGTCCATAGCTGATAACGTTGTTTTTTAGTATGCAGCCTATGGCTGCTGATTGCATCATTTTCTGGAAGCACGGCCATGCCGCTAGTGCAGTTCCCTTGTTACCAGTAAGCTGGTACTCATTTTGTCGACTTCGAAAGGATGGCAGGCTGAGTCAACCCACTGGTGTTATTTAAATGGTTTGACAGGGGCTCAAACTCAAGACCCTAAGATCTTAAGCCAGCCACCTTAACTGTGAAGTCAACACCAAGCTTAAAGCTGATAATAAAAAGTGATTGGTTAGCATATAATGCCTGGTGCTGGCTTAATGGTAAGGGTGGTGGGCTTGGGACCTTAGGATCCTGAGTTAAAATCCTTTGGGCGGTTGAATTAATACCAGGTGGGGTTGACTGCTTGTCATCCTTCCGAGGTCAGCAAAATGAGTGCCAACTTGCTGGTATACTGTGTCGGAGTGGTGACTTGTCCAGAATTGTGCCCAATAGCCAAGGAGACTGCTTAGGCAGCACCAATGCTCTGCACAGAGTGTGGTCCCGATGGATGGATGGATGGATGGTTAGTGTATGCTTCAGGGGCTAACTCATTAATTTTATTTTTTAGAATTTTTTTTTTGGTGTTCAATTGAATTTCTCTCATTTGTGTTTTTTTGTTTTTAAGTAAAGCTGGGATATATGAGTACCTAAAAAATTGACCCTTTGTAACTCTGAACCGTGTTGGCAGAACAAGTACAAATAAGGATTTTGAGTGAGGTTCAGAGGGAGAGCTGTGGATGGAGATTGTGGCATTGATAGACACCTGAAATCACAATAAAACGTGTTTGTGTTATATAACAATAAGAGTGGTTTATGCACGTCTTTGAACGCATGAGAAAGAAACGTCTGAAAAGGCAACACGAGATTCCAACTTAGAACACCAATAATCATAATAATAATAATAATTCAACACAATAATCATCATAGTAATATGGTACAGACAAAACAGGTAGAATGTGGACAGATGACATAACCACAAAGAACAAGATGTATCTACAGGAAACCAGGCTCAAATATTAACCATTTCCAAACCTGCCAGGTATATTTCACCACAAGTACTGATAAATAGCAGTTGCAGCATTTCAGCTGCCAGTAATTCATTTTAGTCGTTCCTTACTGGCTTGGCACCCTACATTACCTGGGCAGTGATCTAATTAAGGCCAGGGAAATTATGCCTTGTGAGTGGACATTCCTTCACAATGAAATTAGTCCCTGCCATTATTAATGGTGCTAAGTCGTGCAAAAGTGGCCCTTTAATGGTCGAGGAAACCGCCGCAGATCTGCCTTAGCCGCCTGAGCTCAGAACTAGGTCATTACAGCTTCTTCTCTCACAGGCATCTGGTCATTGCGACACAAGGAAGAGACTCGTACAAAAAAAAAAACCTGTCTTCTTAAAAATCTCAGGTTCCTTTAGCATGTATGCAATCGTAAAGAAATACACGTTTTCACAATGCAGCGCTCTAAAATTATTATTGTGTAATTTACTGCAACGTTGGACGATGATATTTGTAGAGTGTAGTCGGTTCATTAAACACATGTGCTTATGTATATGAATCTCACTTAACTCATCAACTGATGTTTAACTATTCCTACTTTAGCATTTTTTGGTGTCAAGATGTCCTGGAAGATAAATTTTTCTGTTCATTAAATTAAAGATGCAAAAAGTATCAAATCAATATGTAATTTATCAGTCTGCTGTGCCTTGACTGTTGGTCTACAATGTTTTGTCCATCTACCTGTCTGGATATGTGCGAACAATAAAAATAGGACCGCGGGTCCTGAAGCTCAACTGGATCAGGAGCAACATTCACT
Organism: Eptatretus atami; assembly: GCA_035128595.1. Classification (NCBI taxonomy): domain Eukaryota; kingdom Metazoa; phylum Chordata; class Myxini; order Myxiniformes; family Myxinidae; genus Eptatretus; species Eptatretus atami. Next base: position 112,844,570 of record CM068955.1, read on the forward strand.
CAAACCCCCCGCAGACCCATAGACCCTGATTTTTTTTTTCTGCCATGAACAAACTTTGGTAAATCATGAGTGATGAAGGTTGTGGTCAAGTTTCATCAAAATTGTATGTGTAGTTTTGGAGAAGAGAGCAAATACCTATTTTGGGGGGTCAACCCCCCTCCTCGTAGACCCCTTAATGAGTGCTGATTTTTATGCGGTCGATACACCTTCATTGGACATCAGATATGAAGTTTGTGGCCAATTTTCATCAAAATCGCTTGTTTGGTTCATGCAATAATGAGCGAAGCGTTTATGGACTGACTGACTCACTCACTCACTCACATACGGACACTGCTCGATCGCATAAGCCCACCTGACTAAAGTCCAGGTGAGCTAATAATTAATGGAGTAGGCCATTGTGTGCCAGTACATCGGATATATTTCAAGACAAAGACAAATCACTCCAAATATTCCTTGACAAAGAGAAGGCACCAGCAATATCTCCTCTCCTGGCAGGGTGATCGGTACATAACAATGTCACTCATTTATAATTCAATACAGTAGATAGTCTCTTTTTTCTTTCGTCTCCTGAACACCTTCGGTTTTTCTCTTTTCAAAAAGATTCAGGACCAAAAGGATGACTTCAATCCCAATAGCACGAGGAGACAGCCTTCATTGCTATTAAGAATGTAACACTGGATGGAAACTACAAAGATAATGATTAGCATCTGTGCCAAGTTTTGCTGGTGCAAGACCATTCATGTTTGCGTCTAGAAAATAAATCCCATTGACTCGCTGTAGTGCTGCGATTGCACAGTCATTAATTAGGAAAACATAAGGTTGCACTTTGAGGTATGTGATGTAAATTGACAACGCCGTGTAGTATCATCTTTGCATGCTTTCGCTTTGGTTGCTGGTTTGCAATGATTGAGCTCAATTTAGTTGTTTACACCGCAGAATGTGAGCATCTTTTTATTTTTAAATGCATGAGAGGAGTTCAAAAAGTTATCAGAACAACATACTCACGAGAGTCCAGGGAATCGTCAACTGTTTTTATCTTTCAAAAAACAAGTTCATATTTTGGAGTGTCATGGATTAGTGGCTCCCAACCTGTGGTCTCCGGGATCATATGAGTTCACGAGCCCATCAGAGGGATTCAGCGGGGGAAAATCCTCATAATCCAACTCTACGAATATGTTCACGTCCCCAAATCGAAGGAACCTCTGCTATAAGTGGCTGTGGGTCACTATAATAGTCGTACATGATGGTCCACAATTTTTTGAATGTTTGGAAGGGGTCCACACACCCTTAAAAGTTGGAAACCAGTCTTGGACGATCGTATCACGTCCTTAGAAGCTGATTTCAGCTATATGAATTCCAAATGTGATATCAACAACCAATTTGGATTCGAGGTTGAGATATAACTCCAGAGTTCCATGGAAAATATTTTTTCTTGATTTATTCCTGGGTGTAGGAACAAAAGGGTGTGCAGAGCCATAGTTACACGTTGGCTTAACGGACGAGTCAGAGCCTCAATGAAGAATTAGAGACACAACAAATCCTTAAGGAATTCCAAACGATAAAACAATCACGGATTCAACTCTGGACCATTTACACACCAGGGTCTTGCTATAGAACGTCCTATATGATATCAAAAGCAGATAATGCTCGCGAATCCTATTAATTTTGTACATTTTTCAAATGTGGAAATATGAGCCACTATATCACTGTCGCAGATTTCATATCTATGGTAATGTGGAATGGGCGGTAATTAAACATTTTGGTGTCAATCACGTGTAATTTATAAAGAGAAAAATGAATAAAAATGAATGAATGAGCTGTGGAACTTATTACACTTATCATGGAACTTACTCGAGCACATCGAGCGGTGGAAATTTATCTCACGATGCCAGTGTGACATTTATAGAAATTGCAATTACGGGTGTATTTTTTACACTATTATTACAATTATTTATAATATATTAAGTGCCTTGTGATCTCACTTCGGTCTGGCCTTGATTAAAGAGGCAGTGTACGATTTCAAGAGGAGCGACATTGCTCCAAAGATTACAAAGGTGAAGATTATGGTTTTGAAACATATTGTGCCAGGTTATTCTCCCGATTGTCATAACATTTGCTTGTGTGTGTGTGTGAGAATTTTTTTTATGTGTATGTGTGCGCGTGTGTGCGCACGCATACACACACACACACACACGGACTCCAAGTATTTCCATCTTCTTGTGGAGTCGGCCAGGAAAGGTTTTTAGTCCAAGAGTTTCAGCAAGCGGCTCGTCAGGGCTGACCTTCGACTGAAGCTGATTTTGGCAAGAATTTGGAATTTGGTCATGGTGCTCACAAGAACTCGTCTACTCTTTGCGAAAGACACCAAGGGATCTTTAGCAGGCACCAACGATCAGTGATGGCAAACGGGTCCTCCGGCTCAACATGCCTCTGATGTCTGGCATACACATTGATGTATCACCCTGCATGTGGAACACCAGGGTGACAGTTTCTTGCTGGGTCACAATCTGCTGTTTAAATTCAAACAAGCAAACCAAATTGAGCTCAATCATCACTCAAAGGTGAGTGTGCATACCTTTGAGCTATCCAGCTAGATACTGTATATAACATCAGATGAATGTGGTTGGGATTATCTATGATTCCTCAACAAAGGCACAGCAAACTCACAAATGAAACTTTACTCCGCCAATTTGCAACAACAGAGGGAGAGGGAGAGGGAGATTGAGAGGGAGAGGGAGAGGGAGAGGGAGATTGAGAGGGAGAGGGAGAGGGAGAGGGAGAGGGAGACTCAGGACAATATTTGTCATGACCAAAAATATTGGCACCTTTGCACTTTTTTAAAATAATGCACGATTTCTTCCAGGAATTTGTTGAAATTTAAAAATCTTTTGGTATCCACATATGTATTTATTTGGTTTGCTATGGAACAAAACAAAAAAGCTGAAAAAATTCCTAAATCTTAGCTTATTCAACACAGAAATCCTAAAATGGCTCAGACAATATTATTGGCACCTTTAAGAAGTTGTTAGAATAATTAGATTTCAAGCAGGTGATTATCTTTTACTTTGGAAATTAACTCACCTGTGGTGAGTTGCAGGTGACTGCAATACAAAAATAACTCATTCAACCAGTTTGAAGAGAGAAAATGAGTCATTCTGCTCTTTTGTGTCACTGTGTGAACCGCAATGAGCATGGAGAAAAGAAAGAAAACCAGAAAATTGTCTGAGGTCAGACACAAGATTAGAGCCAAGCATGGACAATCTCAAGGCTCCAAGTCCATTTCCAGAGACCTTGATGTTCCTGTATGCACTGTAGGCAATGTTATCAGGAAGTTTAAGGCCCATGGCACTGTAGCCAACCTCCCTGGACATGGCCGCAAGAGGAATCTGAAGATTACAGTGAATGATTTTTTGGAATGGTAGAGAAAGCACCTCGATCCACAGCCAAACAGATTCAAGCTGACCTTCAGACACAAGGTATGACAGTTTCAACTCACACCATACGTCACCAACTCAATGAAAGGGGGTTCTATGGTTGGAGACCCTGGATGACCCCCTGCTGAGAGACACATAAGAAAGCCTGACTGGTGTTTACCAAAACACACCTGAACAAGCCAAAATCCTTCTGGGAGAATATCCTATGGACGGATGAGACCAAATTCGATGTTTGGTAAAGCACATTTGGTAAAGAGTGTCAGGTCAGGTCAGATTAGATCTGTGACTTGCTGCAGGTACCATGTAAAACTGTACCAAACTGTTCCCTGGTCGGGTTGTCAGCGACTAAACCATCTCCCCCACCAAGTTTTTTGGTGAGGAGGGTGTATGATATGGACACCCAGCAGGATGAAAGAACAAAACCTCTCAAAGGGCGGAGGAGCTCCTTGTGAGCCAACGGCCATCCATACCTAGTGCCAACTGTGTCCTGATGCAGACGTCCTCCTGCAGTTGGGTTACTTTTTGTTAGGAGGTTGGTGGCAGGATTTGTACTCAAACCAGCGTAAACACTTCATCTCGCAAAACATACCAAAAGCAAAAAGAAATTGAAAACCCACTCCAAGGGAGTACCTCATGTGCAGCTGCCCTTCCCAGGGCAGCTCAGCGGATGATGCGATTGGGGCAAAGCCTTCAGGACCCCAATCCTTGATGATATGAGGGAAACACGGGGTAACCTTCCTGGGTCAGATTGTGGAAGTGTGTGTCGGGGTGGTGCTGAGGTGTCACTAAAACGCAGCGAAGCGCTGCTCCGGCGCATGCTCCCATACCTGACCTGACCTGAAATCATCTCTATGTTTACACGAAAACAAAAATGAAGCCTTCAAAGAAAAGAACACCTCCCTACAGTCAGACATGGAGGAGGTTCAGTGATGTTTTGGGGTTGCTGTGCTGCCTCTGGCACTGGGTGCCTTGAATGTCTGCATGGCATCATTAAATCATGAGATTACCAAGGCATTTTGTAACACAATGTTCAACCAATTGTCAGAAACCTGGGTTTCCATCGAGGGTCATGGGTCTTGCATCAGGACAATGACCCCAAACACACTCCAAAAAGCACCCAGGAATTGTTCAAGACAAAATGCTGGACTGTTCTGAAGTGGCCAGCAATGAGTCCAGATCTAAATCCCATTGAACACCTGTGGGGAGATCTGAAAACAGCACTTGGGAGAAGGCACCCTTCAAATGTGGAAGAACTGGAGCAGTTTTCACAAGAAGAGTGGGACACACTTCCAGTGGAGAGGTTTAGGAAGTTCATTCATGGCTATAGGAAGTGCTTTACTGCAGTTATTTTGTCGAAAAGCTATGCTACCAAATGTCGTGCCGGGAGTCAAAAATTTGGTCAATGCTGTTTCTTTTTATTTTCTGACTTAAAAGGACATAATAAGTTTCTGAATCAAAAACAAATGTTCTGTAATATTATCAGTGAAATAAAGAATTATGGAGATAAAATACTTTTGATAACGTGAACTTTTTTTTTGAGAAAATTGTGAGTTATTTGAAAAAACTGCAAGGGTGCAAATAGTTTTGGCAACGACATTATTCGGTGGATTATCAAGGAGTCGGTGGAATATTATCAGGAGCTTGGTGGAATATTATCAGGAAGTCGGTGGAATATTATCAGGAAGTCGGTGGAATATTATCAGGGAGTCGGTAAGGAGAGGATGAATCAATTCCACCAACTTTCTGATAATATTCCAGGACTCCCTGATAACATTCCACCGACTCCCTGATAATATTCTACCGACTCCCTGATAATATTCCACCGACTCCCTGATAATATTCCACCGACTTCTGATATAATATTCCACGACTTCCTGATATAATATTCCACTGACTTCCTGATAATATTTCCAATCAGACTTCGTGATAATATTCCACCGTCCTCTGATAATATTCCACCAAATCTCTGATAACATTCCACCAACTCTCTGATAATATTCCACCACTTTTGCTAATATTCCACCAACTTCTGATAATATCCACCAACTTTCGATAATACTCCACCGACCCTGATAATTCCACTGACTTTTGATAATATCCACCGACTTTCTGATAATATTCCACAACTTCCTGATAATATTCCACCAACTCCTGATAATATTCACACCGACTACTGATAATATTCCACACGACTTCCTGATAATATCCACCGACTCTGATAATATTCCACGACTTCCGAAAAAAGATTCCGCCGACTTTCTGATTATATTCCACCGACTTCCTGATAATATTCCACCAACTTCCTGATAATATTCCACCGACCTCCTGATATATTCCACACTCCCTGAAAATGCACCGACTCCCTGATGATACTCCACCCCTCCTGATAATATTCCACCGACTCCTGATAATATTCCACCGACTTCCTGATATATTCCACCGACTCCCTGATAATATTTCAC
>CM068955.1:112855395-112866259 GCA_035128595.1 Eptatretus atami
GAATAAAAAGAAAATTCCATGCAATAACAATGAAATTCTCCAGCATGTAAACACATTTCTAAAAAATGTAAAGAAACAATCAATGAAAACATTTTAAGAAATGAAAAAGGATGTAAGGATGTTCCTCCAAAAAGTATGTAAACAAGGTATGGATGGTCACAAGAAATGATCATGTGAAACCATCCCAACATCTATAATTCGAATAATGGTTGTCCCTACACAAGACACTTAGGGTGTGTGTGTGTGTGTGTGTGTGTGTGTGTGTGTGTGTGTGTGTGTGTGTGAGTGAGTGAGCGTTCGATATCACTTTTAGCAGACAAACAAACCGTACTCACACACCACCCAAGAGTTCAAGCATGGAGCAAACCGGAAGTACGTCAGAGGGCAAAGATGAATTCAGGCTTGACTTCCCACATACACCATTACTTCACGAGATCATGGCCTTTACAACACAGGAATGAGCAGCAACCAAATGGTGATGATATGGCCTTCTTTGTTTCAACACAAAAAAGGGTTCCATGCTTCTGCATGATCTATAAAAGTGTGGCAGTTGGTCTTGGCTTGATAAAGCTTGTGGATCACAAGTGGAACGTCACCTGAGGCTGACCCTGCTCATTCCTGTTTGCGCCAAATTGGAAAGTGGAGTTCAGGTCTATTCTTTGGTTTTCTGTGCTTTTTTTTATTGTTAAAATGGATAATAATCTCATGGCGTTTAATGTCGTGTCGCATCTATTGGGTCAGAAGGACTTTGTTTTGGATTATATATACAGTACTAGCTGAGGGACTTGGCATTGCCTGGGATAAATTTCACATTATTTCCCCAGTTTAAATAAAATAAAGTTCAAGACAAAAAGTTGAATTTGATTCATTGTTTTTTGTTTTTTTTCTAAGGAGATTGTCTTTCTTGCAATGTTTCTGTTGCTTTGGCTGTTGCATGTCATTCACGGTCAGCTTCAAGGCATGATTGTCTTTCTTGTGAGCTTTCCTGCTTCCGGGCTTCTTTGTTTTTTTCTGGCTGCTGATGTAGCTCTCCCCAAACTTGCCCGTTTCTTTGGTGGCATGGTAAAGTTGTTGGGATTTTCTAAAACTGCAAAAAGCATTGCCACATTAACTTCCTGTAACAACCATTACGCACATGACGAAACCTGATGTGGCAGAAAAGGACGGGACCGATTTTCGGGAAAATGTACCAAAAATCTGGAATTGTGCCAAATTGAACACTTGTTCATGTTGCAGGTACAGTCAAATGCAATGGTGTTGCAGATCCCGTGCACTACACACTCCTTTCTTGGTAGCTCTAGGTCAAGTGGTTTTCTTGGTAGCTCAGTCCCAAGGTGGTGATGATTCTTGGCTTACTTCGTTGCGGGTTTACTTCGTTGCTGGCTCTCGTCGTCTCGCTCCTGGCTTCAAAAGCAGGCTGCATCGAGTTCTATATCTAAACCACGCATGGACAAAGGAAAGTCCTCGCCTTCCTTTTTAATGTTTGTACAAGTGCGATCTGTGGTGCCCAGAGTGGGTTAAGTTTTGGTCTTTATTTCTCACTCGCAGAGTACTCACCCTACAGGCGATATTGTTCCAAGCATGCAACACGTTCTTCTGATGCATACCTTTATTTGGGCAGTATATAGGCAACTGACAGTTCTGTATAGGCAAAAAAAATACCCCAAGTTACATGCAGGAAGCAAAAACATACCCACTTTATAATTCCAAACACCTCACTGCACTGGAAAATGTCGAGACAGGAATACTGCACTGTTATTCGTGGAGACTTGTAATACCCTCTCCCACCTGGAGTTGGCGCTTCACGATACACATTTACATGGAGAATTTATGTCCCCTCCCCTCCACCTCAAGACCACTGGCAAAGATATAAACACACCTATACATTAACCGAGGTCATGCTGATTCTATGTAGCAAGTCTGGATGTAATCAGTCCAGAACTGCAGGAGTAAGCGACAAACAATCACACACGGTCCATGAATTATAGTGTTACGAATTTGGAATTCGATTGCACACAACATACAGGTTCCTTCAGCCAGTTATGTCGATAAGTGCTTGTTCCCTAGATAGCTCACCTTCATTGTTTAAATGTTCAGAAATCGATTAGATGCGCTGCGGATCGATTTAATAGTTAGGGAACGAACAATGGAGACATCCTCCCCTCTTCTGCGAAGAGCAAGAAGAACCCTGCCGTCCCGTGACTCATGATGTCAACAACTCCCTCCCACCCGTGGCTGAGCGGGGGATGGAGCACGAGGGCATGAGTCATGAGTCACGCCAGAGGCGGGGAAGGTGGGAGAAGGATAAGAGGAGATCTTTTCTTTTGTTCGTGGGCAGAGTTGGAGAAGGGAGTTGAGAGTAGCCGTTCAGCAGACCTTCGGTCCTGTTTGGCTTGGGTTAGGGTTGAGGCTTCGGAAGCTTTTTGCTTCGGCTGGCTCAGTGAGCTTCGGCTGAGGCCTGGCTCGGGAGGAGGCTTTTTGGAGGCTTTTTGCTTGATGGTTCCGTGAGCTTCGGCTTCTGCTTGGCTCGGGAGAGCTTTTTGCTTGAGCTGCTTTGCTTGGAAGGAAGTTAAGCCGGTCGCTCGGCTCGAGCTGCGAGTGGTGGCTTCTTCTTCTTGGTTCGTGGAGCTCTTTGTTCTCCATTTTGTTTCCCGGCTTGGTGCGACTCATCGACTCTTCGTGGAGGTGGTTCCTCGGGGAAGCGACGCATCGACGGGAAGGATCGCGCATGCGGTCATCCACGGTCGCAGTTGCGGATCGCACGACGCTCGCTTCGCTGGAGCCCGGGTCCGAACAACTTGAAGACCACACGAGGTGGAGAGGTTCGAGATAGGTTCTGGGTTTCAGCTCACCTGTCCTCCGAGCTGGAGCTCGTTATTAAAGGCCTCTGCCACCATTTCTTGGGTGTGTGTGTGTGTGCTACGTGTGTCCGTGGGCCGTCTAATAAGTAGGAAATTGTTAAGTGCTTTGTGTGCTGTAAATGTTTGCATTGCATTTCGTATAGACGGTCGTAGTTCTTTTGTCGTGCTTTTGTTGCTTGTATAATTGCATAGTGTTTTGCCTTGTTTAATTGCATACGTGCTTTATTATAATAAATGTCCTTGTGTGAATGTAACCTGTTCGTTGCGTCCATTCCCCATTGAAATGCCATCTTGTATTGCGGAATATTAGTTGTTTTTAAATAACCGATAAATAGAATCGGGTCCAACGGGACTGCGCGATAATACCCGCTCGTTATCCAAAAGGAAGCGAGCTGCTTAAGCGCTCGTTTCCAAGCGGTCCGTTGAGGTACAATCTCTCGGTAACCTACCCGCGCGAATAATTAGGTAAATCGAAGATTTGGCGATCGGACCCTGTAGCGCGGGTAGAGTGCGGACAAGGTTGTGGTGTGGTTAAAAACACACCCGTGGCTGGTTCCGGCGTTGATTCGGAAAGCCGCGACTGGATTGTCCTTCGGTGGGCGAAGCGACCGCTATTGGTTAGACGTGGTCGTTCGCACGCCGACGGGGGGAAATCTACAACAATAGTAAGGATCATTGCATATGAGTTTGCATATCCCCATTTCCCTCTTTGTCTCTTTTGAATTTGCTTGCTTTGCTCCGAACTGCTCATCTCATCCACAAATAAACCCTTTAAAAGGTAAGAAAACGTGTTCGAGGAATCTGATTCCCATGCATGTGCCGTCAATTTTGGCTCATTTGGGCGACCTTGGGCAACGGTAGAGATTAGTAATAATTACGTGCAATATGACACCGTTTGGCCATTTTCCGGGATGAAAGGTCCCGGTGCTGAAGCATATTGTGTTTACCTTAACAGAGCCTCAGAAGTAACAATAGATTCATTCAAGCCAATCGTGAAACAATGTGGTCGCTAGAAAACTACCATACATCGTAAGCTGTGTTAAACACAAAAGTACATGGCACTGACATAATCTGACTTTATCCACCCCATTCTCTGATGGCATTGTGGCAGTAGTTTCCAGGGGAAGGAAATTAGCTCCCAGGAGCTAAGCATCAAACCAACATTAGTTTGGCGTATCCTCATGAAGGAACTGAAGCTTTTCCCATACATCATCTTTATTAGGCATAAACTGAGTCAAGATGACATGAGAAGGAGACTTGATATGTGCAATTGGCTCAGTGACAGGATGGAGCGGTACCCAAACTGGATCAACCTAATCTGGTTCAGTGATGACGCCCATTTCCACTTGAACGGTACCATCAACGACCACAACAACATTTTCTGGGGGAAGAACTATCTAAGGAGATCACTGAGAGGTACCTGAAAGGGCCTAAGGTCACATGCTTCTGCACTTTCAATGCCAGATGGGGAACGTTTGGGCATTACTGATTTGAGAATGACAACAGCAGGACGGTAACGATCAACGGTGAGCGCTACTGGGCCGTACTCCAGAAGTTCCAAAATGATCTAACCCAAAAGGTCACCCCAAACCAGCTCAGCATGACTTGGTTTATGCAGGATGGTGCACCCCCACATACAGCTGGTGATACAATCACTTTTCTGCAGCAGCTCTTCAGAAACTGCCTCGTTGTCGTGGGTACCGCTCATGACTGGGAACCCCATAGCCCAGACTTGAACTACTGATTCTGGGGGGCTTACAAGGGCTCTGTCTATGCCAACCGCCCTGCCACACTGGATGATCTGAAGCAGGAGGTGTCAGACTACCTCCAGAGTGCCACATGAGACCGACAGGAAAGTTGGACAGATCTTTGGAGTCAGGATCAATACCTGCCTGAACGGAGGGGCACACAATGATAACGTCGATTACAAGGATTTTGCGTAAATGATAATTTCAGACCTTGGGCTCTCACTAACTCTATCAGTGACTTACTGCAATAGTAATCAGTGACAGAAAATACCATGTCATAAGCTTTCAATCAATGTTTGGTTCACGTTGCTGAGGTTTCTCTTTCTTTGTAAATAAACATATAAAGTTGCATCACTCTTTCTGAAACACCCTGTATATTGAGTGTGTGCACATGTGCGTGTGTATATGTGTGTGTACGTGTGTGTGCACGCAAGTTGCTGTTGTTGGCTGCTATCTCCACACGTGGGTGTGTTTCAGGAGATGGAACAGAGACCTACCAGGTCTCAAAGTATCCCCCTCCATCATCTACGGAGAATGTGTGTGTGTCTCCAAATGCTTTGGGATCAGTAAGAGGCCAAAAAAGCGCAAAAGAGAGAGATTGTGCAGGCTGGACATAACAGTGCTTCAAGCACTGCTTCACATCCACAATGTTGCAGGTTCGATTCCTATTGCCTGCACTGTCATAGTTTTCTTTTTTTCCTGTTATAACATCATTTTCCATTATAAACTTTGTGTATGGGATCAACCATGAGCTTTAGTCAATTGGTGAGGATTGGTGGTGGGGCTGGGGGTGGCATGGGGGTTGAGGGGGTGGGAGGTCGGGAAGCCAAAGGGACAAAAGCCAAAAATGCATCTAATGGAATCACAGAGCAAAACATTACTTAAAAATGAATGATAAAGTGTGAAACTTCAATTAAATTCTGCAATGTTATGAGCTCTGGTTTGGGCAAAGAAGGCCAGTAATGAATCCACTAATGAGATTCCGTCGCTCTGCAATGATGGCGAGCTGGAAAGGCATGTCCTACAGCGAAACGGAACCCTGCCTGCTGCTAATGAGTGCTATGATTTTAATCAGCCCTCGTATGGCCATTGTGGTGCACTTAACGCTCGCCAGGCCGACAGCTTTCTTGGCTAACACGCTGCGATGAAAAAGCGTTCCTACTTTTACTTTCAAAGTGTGTTCGATGTGTGTCAACCCACTGCCTGGAGAATATGTTTTTATCCAATTAGCTGCAAGACAGGGAATGAAACAAGTGAGAAATAGAAGGCAGTAGATAACATTCCACTACCAAATGTATCTGCAAGGGGAGTTATTGGAATGAGATACTTACATAGTTTAAGACTTGCCAAAGTGTGTTTGTGTGTGTGTGTGTGTGTGTGTGTGTGTGTGTGTGTGTGTGTCGTTGGTTGTTATCTCCATATGCAGATTTCAGAAGGTAAAACGGAGTCCTCCCAAGGCTATCCACCTTCGTTTCGGTAAGGGATCACGATTTATGGACCAAGCCGTTAAGTTTTCTTGTTCTCAATATCACACTCTAACATTGCTTGCAGTATTCTGCATGGGTATCTGATTGGTGGAACCTTTTGAATGCCCCATGTAGACCTTTCCACATGAACAGTATAAACCATCGTTCTTTAACTTATTTTGTGCAATTAAATAATGGTCAAATTTTGAATAAACCTTCCAGGTGCAGAATTTTGGATTGTGCAAATCATGGTCCAAAATTCTGCACCTGGAAGGTTTATTCAAACAAACAAGACTCAACACGCAACACCATTTCTCCTGGAACTTCACCGGCTTTTGACTCGTCAACGAATATGTTCAAAAATTCTGCACATCATATATTAGCCAATGAGCATTTACTCCGACATCATATCACAAGCCTCATCTCAGTTTGTGTGGCTCACCATCCCCTCCACTCCCCTCCCCCACCACCGTGTGATTGAAAAGTTTCAGTGCTTGCAATTTCTCAGCTTCTGCTTTGAAAATCTGAAATTATTATTAAGCAGAAATTTAATCCAAGTTTTCTAACTCTTTTAAAAAGAACATATCAATTAAAAACACCTTTATAAATAAGCCATACTTTTGAATTTTTTTTCTCGAACATCACCTATTCTTTTCCGATTTGAACTATAATGTGCCTCAAGACATCCGATTGTGAAAGGTGCGATTAACAATCGGGGAAGCATAGGGTTCTTACTGTTGTAGGAAGTGTGAGGAAATAGCCCTCTTTCAAGAGGATGGTTATTATGAGGTTGAAGGAACAGATAGATAATTTGCAGCAAGTAGCAGAATGTGAGGAATTTATTTTTAAAGATACAAATTTGAGGATGGCAAGTAGCAGAATGTGAGATAATAGTTGGTTACAGTTGTTGAGTGAGGTTTCAGAGGAGATTGGAAGTGGTGATGGTGCAGCGGGTGCAGGCAGTGGTGACAGTGCAGTGGGTGCAGGCAGTGGTGACGGTGCGAAGGGAGCAGGCAGTGGTGACGGTGCGAAGGGGGCAGGCAGGTGGTGGTGCAGCAGGTGCAAGTAGTGGTGAAGGTGCAGCAATAGAGATTGGTAGAAATGAGGTATGGGAGACAGTTTTTGTGGGTGATGAGAATTAAGTATGTATATTCTTCATTCTGCAGGAAAGATCGTAGACATTGAGTTTTGTGCAGTTTTGAATGAGCGGGAGTGAGAGACATTGAAGGAAGGGTAAATGATATCGTATCGGGCCACGGAAGGAAGACGTTGGTTGTGGTACATTTAGGAGCAAATTATTTCGGGAAAGTTTACTCTGAGGTTTGGAAAAATCAATACAGGATATTGGGTAAGCGGCTGAAAGCAAAGGGTTGTGAGGTCATGTTTTCTGGGATTCTCCCAAGATTAGGAAACAATATAGAAATTATGATTCGAGCGATAGCTGTCAACCAATGGCTGGAAGAATGGTGTAGGGAGGAAGGTTTTACATTTAAGAAGCAGTGGGAATCATTTCAGGGACAAAGGGAGTGTTTCCAGAATGATGGCCGTATGTGAAATAGACAGGGGGTAGCAAGGTTTGCAGTGGGAATTGAGGAAGGAATTCAGGCTTTTTTAGGTCAGCGGAGGGTGGGGAAGACTATTAAGGAAGGAACTGATGATGTAATTGTGATAAGTAATAGTGGGGCAGATAACAGCAATTTTTGAGAGGAATCGTGCAATTGATGATACAAGCATCAAATTTGGCACATTTGTTCTCCAGGGGATTCTAATCAAATCTGCCTGATTGGCATTTGAAAATCCAATTTTGAAAAAATAAAAATAAAAAAAATTCAAAAAGTCAAGATCACGAATCAATGTTGGATGCTGGATGAGATTGGTGAATGTTTCAGAAACATCATCAAGACGTTCCAAGTCTGCCATGCAGTTTTCTTCCTTAACCGCAGAAGGCAGACACGACGTCACATCAGTGAACGCATGGAAGTATGGGATCCTCTAGCTTTCTCAGGCCTATTGCAGAAACTACTCATGGACTGGAATCCATCGCGCCTTGGCTCCTGGCAAAGGCAATCCATGTTCTCAGACCTAGTTCTGTAAGGATGGAGTACAGATATTGCTATGACTAGTACGTCCGTGTCATTAGCCTTAATGATAATGGACTTGCTACATCCGTCGTTGCATCCTGGCGTGTACAATTATTCGAGTGTCAGCTTCTTCATGAAACATGGAGACACAGCATCAGTGACTTCTTGTGTTGCTAATGGCATCTTCTCCTTTTGTGACAATGACTGTGCTTGTCGTCTGTGCTTCCACATCTTTTCCGCAGGAAGTGAACAGCTCAGTCTTGTTGCTGTCATTCGAAGAAAGCTTCTCCAGTTACTTGGGGTCTTACTGGTTCCTGTCACTCTTCTTATGATTCCTTGCCCCTTTTGACCTTGCCTCGGACTTCAGACTTGACTTCTTGTAACATAAACACTAGTCCACCTCTCGTACCTGGCACCATAGGATTCCACTGTGGGATGATGTCTTCTTCAGCATAGTCATCAAATATCTTTGAAGTAGTGGAGGTAGGGCATTGATAAGTGCTGAGCATCAATGATGACTGCATCTCCCTTGGTTCTCTGTCTGGGATGTTATTGTGCTTCAAGATTTCAGCAGCTGCACTTTAAAAAATTTGAAGTTTTTTTTTTTTTTTCAAATTTTTCAAAATTTGGATTTTCAATGGCAATCAGGAGATTTGATCAGAAAGCCTGCGAACAGAAATGCCAAATTTGATGCTTGTATCATAATTTGCACGATTTTTCTACTATCTACTACACTATAAGGCCAGGCAGGAAAATAGAATTTCAGGAAGGGAAAGGTTAAATATATTCTATACCAATGCCAGAAGTCCTATATCTAAACCACGAACGGACAAAGGGAAGTCCTCACCTGTCTTTTTAATGTTTGTACAAGTGTGATCTGTGGCACCTAGAGTGGGTTATGTTTTGGTCTTTATTTCCGACTCGCAGAGTATCCAGCCTGTGGGCGTTTTTATATATCATCCCTTTAGATCAGGATTGCTTTTAAACCCAGTTTGTAGATAAGCCCACAAGGGGGAGTGCAGTGTTAGACCTCCTTTGAAGTAACAATTCCAAGATGGTGGAGGTGGTGGAGGTAGGGGAGCATTTCGGAGCAAGTGACAAAACATTGTGTGTGCAAAGATTCTGTTAAGGGTTAGAGTTCGGGATAGCAGGGTAAGGCTATTAGATTTCAGGAAGGCAAACCTTGAGGGTATGAGGAGAGAGTTGGGTGACGTCGATTGGGAGACTCTAACAACAGGACAATCAGCATCAGAGAAATGGGAAACCTTCAAGGACCAAATGTGTAGAGTGCAGACTAAGTCCATTCCAATGTGGTGTAAAACTAGAAGCAGAAAGAGACCAGGGTGGTTGAGCAGTGAGATAAGGAACGCTATTAAGGAGAAGCAGAAGGCATTTATTTGGTTTAAAAGAACAGGACTGGAGATAGATTGATATCACTGTCGGAGTAAACAGAGGCAAGTTAGGAAAATAACTAAGCAAGTCAAAAGAGAGTATGAGAAGGACATGGCTGAGAATATTAAGCATAATAGCAAGGCTTTCTTTCTTTAAGTATATGAGGGTAAAAAAAGAACAAATGAGGATCAGTATGGGTCCATTGAGGAATAGCACCGTGAGAGTGGTTAGTGATGAAAGTGAGATGGCAGGCTTATTAAACAGTTATTTTTCTTCAACTTTCACACAAGAAATATATATATCCATCGATTGGGACCATACTCGGTGCAGAGCATTTGTGCTGCCGAAGCAGTCTCCTTGGCTATTGGGTACAATCCTGGACAGGTTGCCACTCCGACATAGGATACCAGCAAGCTGGCACTCATTCTGCCGACCTCAGAAGGATGACAGGCAGAGGCAAACCCACCTGGTAATAATTCAACAGCTGAGGGGGATTTGAACTCAGGATCCACGGATACCAAGCCCACCACCCTCAAGCATAAGCAACAACTAGACACATATACATTTTATATATATATGTCAATGTGTGTATATATATAGTCTATATATAATGTTTATGTATAAGTGTCTATATATAATGTTATATATATATGTATATATTTTGTTGCAGGCCAGGGTCAGGTGAGAAGACCCTTGGTGGGGGAAGCTATGTCGATTTCCCACCAGACTCCCGGAATTGTAGGCCGGCGGCACGCGGCACCGAAAATCGGCACGCGAATCACAAGGTAAATCTTCATCGGGTCTGGATCCCTTGTCCTCGAGTGACCGACCATGGACCGCGGTCTTCCGAAGAACCTCCGGACCGACCACGTATCCTCCATTGGAGCCGCCTCGCGGATTCCGAGGGTGTTCGCATCTGAGATCTCGGCTCATCGTGGACCGCACGTCGTGTCAGGTGAGGACGGTACGCTGTGGTAAATGAGATGAGGGGGCAAGCAGGGCAGAGGGTACGTGGATCGTAGTGCTACACGCTGTGGTAGACGAGACGAGGGCAAGCACGTTTTTCATACTGCGTGGGCATCGTGCTGGCGTGTAACGGTGGTGTTTCGTGCAGCGTGGGTGTCGTGCTGTGAAAAACACCATTCGTACAGCCTCTCAGAGGTATTTGTTCGCATCGCCTTTCCAATGCAATCGGCAATTCTCCCCAGCTTATTGGAAGCTCAAATCGACAGTCCAGCACCTAGTGCACATGACTCGCCGCACATGTTGGGTTTCGGGCTCGCCCGGGAACGAGACTCCGGATACAGCGGATCCTT
>CM068955.1:112876077-112900748 GCA_035128595.1 Eptatretus atami
TTACTTATTTTTAAGGAATCCACAGTTAACACACTACTTTTGCTATTTTGTTGCTCCAGCTTGATGATATGCAGAACGCGATTGTTGTCTGGAATGAACATCGGTTGTGAGGGCTATTAGAGAGCAAGTGACATGTAATATGGCAAACACATGATGGCAGCGGTAATGCATTGCGACACGTGAGATGTCCCTTAACAAACGAACACAAAATGACAACATTATATGATCTAACGAGAAAATATGTTTGGAATGGCAACAAACGGTGTTTGGCTGAGTTCTACGATTTACGACATTTCATTTTCCCATTCCCAATTACATTTTGGGGAAAACACTCGTTGGGATTTCACAAACATTTATGGAAAACATGTTTCCTTCAAGAGGGCTCATTTGAATTCCACATGATTTCTGATTCCATGACATGCTGATGATGGGTATGAGATGATTTTAGGTGAGGGTGTTCTAAAGTAATTGAAACGAGATGCTCATGATAGTCCAAGAAACGCCGACTTTTTGTTTTGAATTAGTTTCAATACAGAGCTATCAGGCTGGCAGGATAACTGAGAAGTTTGCACACTCACCTCTGAGTTGTCTAGAATGGGTTTGAATCCAGACCCATCTATAAACAGCCACGCTGGAATTTTTCAGAAGGGCGAGGGATCAATGTGAGCACCGTCCATTGGATGGACGTTAAACTGGGTGTCCTGTGTATATCGGCAAGCATCTCTGTTCAAAGTTTACTTCCGGTTCGGGGATATTTCCACGTGCTGATCAAATCTGCCGGTGCTGTTTCCACCTCATCAAAGTTACGTTTTCCGAACCGGATTCATAGTCCATCCATCCATCCATTGGGACCACACTCTGTGCAGAGCATTGGTGATGCCTAAGCAGTCTCCTTGGCAATTGGGCACAATTCTGGATGGGTCGCCACTCCGACACAGGATACCAGCATGCTGGCACTCATTTGGCCGACCTCGGAACAATGACAGGCAGAGTTAACCCCACCTGGTATTAATTCAACAGCAAAGTGGGATTTGAACTCAGGATCCTTGGATCCCAAGCCCACTCCTTAACCATTAAGCCAACACCGGGTGGATTCGTAGTGTTTGTCTGGTGTATCTTTGTCCCATTAATGCTGTTATATCCCGTCCAATTTTCCATATTAAATCGTACCTTGCTTGTGCTGTATTTGTCGAATTCATTTTTGTATTGGTCAAGGCCTACTTTAGCCGCTCCTTGGAGAGCAACTGTGAAAATTCCGTGTCCCTTTTGTCTCCATATTCCTCGTTTTACTTCTTTATTCCAAAATATTTTACTTTTTCGACCTCAACAAATTATCCTATTTCCCCTCCTCGCTTCAAAAAATAAAAACAAACAAAACAAGAAAAATAGCAGAGATTGCAGACCCTCGCCAGGACTTCTTTTGAGTGGTGTATTTTATAGGTTTAAGGGTAAATCCAATATGGCTGCCAAACCATGTGACCTATGATATCATATGTGTGAACCTTTTGTTCCTCATGGACAAGCGGTCATCCGTGCAAAATTTCACTACGATTTGTTCAGCCGCTTCAGAGAAGAAGATTTTTGAAGGTTTTTTATATATTTTTTAAACATTATGGCTGCCGAATCAGGTGACCAATGATGTCATGAATTTTTTTTCTGTGGACCATTTTATCCCTATATGACCCTCAAAATTTTTCATACTGATCGGATGTGGCGTTCTACATATGCAATTATGACATCATAACGAGGGGACCTATGACATCATTTTAAAAATCACTCGTTCCGCATAAGGAGTACTTGCCATGTGCTAAGTTTCAATTTTTTCCTTGGTGTGGTTTCAGAGATACAGAGGTCCAAAGTTTTTCAGTTTTTCCAATTTGGCTGCCACATCACATGACCTATGACATCATAATTATCATGACAACATTGTACGTGAGTAGTCACACCAATGATGAAAATGTTGTCTCAATCCGCCAAGTGGTTGCAGGGAAAAACACAAAAGTTCTGCGCAGACAAACAAACCCAAATGCAATATCCTCTCCTCTGGTGAGGGTAAATATAGGACCACGAGACCTGTAGCTTATCTGGGTCCTGGCCTAATGTTGTAACTCAAATTTGGTAGCATTCTGACTGGTGGATCTGAAGAGGAAGATTTTTTGAAGGAATTTACGCAATTTTCCCAAAAATTGACGGTCCAGCATTTTGTTTTTCCACCCTTTTCTCAATATCTCCAAACTGAATCTTTATTAAATATAAATGCTTCTCCCTTTTTCCTATAAAAGCATTTAAAAAACATTTTAAAAAGCTTCACTTCCCTGACTTCTCCATTTGAAGTACCCCACATGTTCATATTCTTCACCACATTCTATTCTCTTCTTCTTCAAAAGATTATTTTCCAAAACTGTCTGTCAGATAAATGCTTGGTCCACCAACTTTCTTCCCACATGTACAGCACCTCTTTTCTCCATGCCTTCAACAATAATTCTGACCTCACATCCCATGATCTTTATCTCCGTTTGTCTAATTTGAGAATTTGGAATCAGCATCCCTCCACTTCATGTCATGCCCCCTCTCTGCCCCTCCCTCCTACCACCCCTCAACTACATGTCTCCCCTTTCTGCATCCCTCCTCACCCACCCCCTCAATGCTTCCCTAATCACTCCACCCACTAAACCTTCCCCTCACCCCACCCACAAAAAGCCTCCCTCTCACTCTGCCCTTGCAAAACCACCCCCCCCCCCCCCCCACCATCCCAAAACCTCTTCTCCTGTCCCTGTGTGATCCTCAAACATCCAAAGTCTCTAATCTGACAGATCTCTAATCCAGGCTGCTGCCGATAAACTGGACATCACCTGTTTAACAGAATCCTTCCTCCCACAGGGCGTCCCTGACTCCTTAGTGTCTCGCCCTGGTCATCATCTCCACTGGTTTGATCGACCTAAACCCCATCCTTAACCACTCATCCTAACTCTCTCTTCCTCATATGTGGTGATTTCTATTGTCACCATGCAAACTGGCTGGTGTGTTACCTCTCTCACCAAACCATGGCACTTCTGCAAAGGACTTCTGTGACTCCATGGCACTGACTCAATATGTCAACTTTCTCACCCAGATTTCTATCAATGGAAAATCCTCCCTTCTGGATTTGGTAATGACAAACTTCCCCAGCAATGTATCTTGCTCTTCCTCTGCCCCAATTGATTCATCCGATCATGTGCTTGTTAAGGTCAACCTCTCTCTGGCCATTCTCAGAGAACAGCCTCAACACCGGCAAGTCTGGCAGTTCACTCAAGCAAACTGGCTCGGACTGTTTACAGCCATCGCACTTCAGGACTGATCTCCTACATCTCTTTTTTTGTATCCAAAGTCGAGGCCAGTGGAAGACCCAGCACACAGAACGGATCACGACGCAACATAACAAAAGGGACAGCAGAAAGGGAAGGGGGAAATACCAACAGCAGAACCAAGGGAAAAAATAGATTGAGAAGGACAAACAAGGGACTTGGGTAATGATGAGGGGTAGGGGTGAACGCAAGGGGTAGACAAAATGTATACAGAAGCAAAATTTGGTTGGGGGGAGGACATGGATGGTGGTTTAACAGGTGTAAAAAAACATCCTGGTTTTGGATGTGGGATGATCTGAGATGGTGGTGAACAGCTGTCTTGAAGACCTGGAGGAAAGAATGAGATTGAAGAGAATATGGAAGTTGGTTCCACAGGTGAGGAAAAGAGGAAGAAATGAGTGGAGGTAAGCAGTGACTGAATTTTGGGAGTTTCATGAGAAGGGGGTTGCTGGTGGAACGTGTGCATCCTGCATATAGCTTGGGGGGTGGGGGGGGGACAAAGCATGGAGAGGGCAGAGGGTGCAAGACCAGAAAGGAGGTGGAAGAAGACAGAGAGACCATCGACCTGTCAGTGATGGCAAAGTGAGAGACCTTTCGACTCGGCTTCATCGTGTGAGATTCCAATGATCTTGAAGGCCTTGGTTCCCATGGTGTCAAGCTGAGCAACGTATGAGGCTGCCCTATCCTGCCATCCTGCTCCTAGGATGCCTCATCCTGCTCACCCTGAGTCTGTACATCCAACAGCTTTGTGCCAGCTGCAAGTCTTTGCCTACTCCCATTGTTTCATGTAACTCCAGAACTTATTAGGGGGTTAGACTTTCGTGTTTCTTGTATTTTTTTTGTTTTGTATACTTGTCGAGGCTCGTATGAGAGCTAACACACAACGCACAGCAAGGGGCATGAGACAAGAGGGGCGGGAGTGGGAGGGACAAAACAGTGGGGAACAGAACATTAGGAGATCTGTGGAAGGGAGAGGGATGGGACGGGGAACATGGGGAAGAGAAGATGGACATTGCAGGGACTTTCAGGAAGGAAAGCAGGGGAATTGAAGGAGTGGGCTTGGGTGGATTATCGGGGGTAGAAAAGATCGAGATAGGATTTGGATGGGGGATGATAAGAGGTGGTGGTCATTTCCAGTCATTGTGCATAGTGCATGTGCCTCAATACTCATTGACCTTTGAGCACCTGGTCTGTTCCGATTATTTATTTGTGTCTTGTCTTTCCCCCTCCCATGTACCTTTAATAAACCATTTTAATTGTAAAGAAAACGTTTTTACGTTTTCCTGCCTTCCTGCACGAACACCACCAGTTTCGGATACGTTGGGTGAACCTTGGGGAATCCTAGCAATTTTAAACGCAGAAACTATAAATACCGTTTCGGGATCCATGGAGGCATTTATAACACCTCCGGCTCAGAAAGACCATGTTAACGGACCCCTCTGACTTGACAATAGATTACAATTTGGAAGAAAATATATAAATGTTTTTCGGTTTTCTCCCCTCATTAAACTTTTACTTGGACTTTTTGTCGACATCTAAGACCCTTTAGATCCTCTTAGACGCTTTAGAGCCCCCAAGACCCCAAGTCTCCTTTGATGTTTACTCATTTTAGTTGTTTTAAGACCCATAAGACCCATTCAAACTTTTAAGACTCTTTCAACACTTTGAGACCATTTTGACCCATTCAGACCTTTCAGACCTCTCCACCTTCAGACCATTTGACCTTTACAGCTTTTCAGACCTTTTCTAGAGCCTTCCATTTATTTGCCACACAAAATATACCACACAAAACAAGTCCTGGAAAGTCTGCAATTTCTGATTGCTCTTTTTTGTTAATTTGGGGTTTAAGAAATCATGCCAATGATCATGTAAAATGACAGTAAAATAATCAAGGCAACCTTGGGTTAGTATTGGGAAAGTCGTTACAGGGTCAATATTACCCCATATCTCCGAGAGTAATTACCTCTGCCACCGAAGATGGGCGGAGGTTATGTTTTCATCCCTGTTTGTTTGTTAGTCTGTGAACAGGATATCTCAAAAAGTTGTGGACGGACTCGGTCAAAATTCGGTGCAGAGGTTGGGTGTGCGACAAGGACGAAATGATTACATTTTCTCGAAGATGCCGATCCGGATACTCGAATGTTTTGAAATGATTCTTCATCATTGAGAGATAGGGCCAAAAACTATATATAGCAAGATATCTCAAAAAGTTATGGACGGATTCGGACGAAACAGCGGATAATTTGGGTGTGTGACAATGACAAATCAATTCGACTTTGGTGAAGATCCGGATCCAGATACGAGAATTTTATTTTTTATTTTCTAAGCGATTCTTCACCATTGAGAGATCTCGGGCCACAAACGATATATATATGTTAGATATTTCAAAAAGTTGTGGACGAGTTATGACAAAACTAGGTGGACGAGTTGGTTAGGTGATAAGAACAAGCCGATTCGATTTTGGTCCAGGTCCGGATCCCGATCCAGCCTAGTATCAGTAGATGCTCATTGCCATTCACAACACACAGAGTGTGGTGTAGCCACCAGGCACCATCTTGGTTAGCACTAGATGCTGGGCGATGGCGATTCCGTCATGCTTTTACGAGTACAGTAATTTATAACGAGAAACAATCGCGTGTTTTTTTCACCTTTTGTGCGATAGTTTTACAATAGTAAACTTATCACAATAACTATAACACTTTCCTTTATCCTTTCCTTTTCACAATAAAGTTCAACAACAAATATTGTTCATTTGGGAGCGTGAAGAACATGGGACGTTTTAATGAAACTTATGAAGGTCAAGTCTTCCCGTTTATTTCACAATGGCTTTTTGGGGTCAAAACTGGAGACATGAATTTACCTGTCGTTTTTGTAATCCCATACCAAAATGACGCAAACCAAATTGATAAAATGTAACCAAGTATATTTTGTGTGCCCAAATAGTTGGCAGAGTGAGTGGCCGAGAGAATGTACATGTCTGCTGCAGGCAGAGTGATTCATCAATGTGTGTGCCATCCCTCAGCTGGACATTAAACTGGACTAGCGATACCCGTGCACATGCACGGGATAGCAGTACAACATAGCTGGTAGCAGACGACAGACCGTACACGGGGAATGACAAAAATACGCATTGTGCAAAATGCAAGTGGTACTATGGAACGCCAAGACTTCCCAAACATTGTCGGCATGTCCGCTAAGTGCCACAGCAATTTCATAGGGATCGTGTGACGGCGAGCCGAGTTTTTAGTGTGCAAGCTTGGTATTATAATAGGTTAAACTGGATGTCCTGGCTTACACTCGCCTCTCAGCTGTCAAGCTATCGCCGGCACCAGCCTGTTTGTTAAAGACTTGGGTCAAACTTCCCTTGGCCGACCCGACGAGAAGGTGGGATTAATGGCACCCGTTAATCCTCCCCCATTAACCCCCCTCAATAGATAACTGTTATAAACCAATTTCCGACCTATAAACAAATTGACTTATGAATAGGGTTTATGTGATGAAGGCCAGATTAAAAGCTATGATACTACAGTGAAACGTCTTTCCACAACCCTCCCCTAACCAATTGGATCAGTTTATTGCTGCACAAAATGGCATTTTAACATTTATATGGCTTTTTCAATCTGGGACGTGTTAAAAACGAGCTCAATCTACAACGCAAGTCAGCCAAGTAGTGCTAACCAAGATGGCGCCGGTCATATGACCTCGAGTTCACAGCTACGCATTTGAGGGGTTATAAGCATTTTATTTATTTTCAGTTCAGTGGATACAAAACGGAAACTGTTGAGCCTGGCGGAGGTATGCACTCTATTGAGTGCCATTCTAGTTTCCTCATGTGTTGTTTGTCGATCAAGAAAGTGCCTCACCTATGACGTCACAAACACCTCACGCTGATCGAATGATTTCAAAGATCGAATTTATCTTCTCGTGTTAATATTTCACATGGACTAAGGCTCATGGAAGAAGTGACACACACACACACACACACACGACTTGACTTCACACAAAAGACAAAAAGGTGCTAGTGACGCCATATTGTTACATTGCTTTTCTCTCCACAGTCAGCAAACAAACAGAAACAGGGGCAAACAAAGAGAAATCTCCCCCTCTCTCACTGCTCCTTTTTCCCCACTCCCCACACCCCCTCCCCTCCCCAACCATGGCAGACCAACCCACGGGATTTATTTGAGTGGAATGATGAGTTGTTAAATTTCATGTGTTATTACCCATTAGCACGACGGTACACAATCGGTATTAGTCGTAATGACATTGTAAAATCGGATCTGTTCTGATTAAGGGACATCTGGCATCAAATGTTGGGTTTCTCATATTGACGTCGGCTGTTTTTTGAATACAATGCCATCATGTTTACAGTTATGAGTAGGATACTTGAGTGAAATATTTCAGACTTGTGATCTTACTTTCATTTGCAGAATTTTTGGGTGAACACAGAAAGTATCTCATCATGTCTGTATCCTCAGCATGTCGTGAACACGATCAAAGAACATCCAGCAAGAAAGAGGAAATCCTTAAGAGTGCGTCTATTACACCAAGAAACAACAACGGAGAAAGGATGCATGTCGAGGGAATGAGGCCGAAATGCAAAATATCGTGAGAATCCCATTATGAAGAACACACATTTAGGAAATCTCAAAGCAATAACGAAAATATTTTGTGGAATCAAATCAGTTTTAATAAAACTGTTGCTGCATCATAAAACAAAAATGCCTTTTATGTCCAGCAAATGGCATGATGCACGTTGTACGAGCAATTTCAATGTGATATGAGGCAAGTAAACGCAAGTTTGGAATATCCAATGTGCTCATTTATTCTCAGCTCACAAGAAAGCTGTGGAGGGATATTTGCTCATTGTCTACCAATGTCCTTATAATTCGCATTAAAGTGCAGTGATGACTACTCGCCTTTATGTCCTGAATGTACAAGCTCCACGATGAGTCTTATATTGATGGAAATGAACTAGTAAAATACCATCATCCTATCCTAATACCACGACCTCTCTGGACCTCGGAATACAACTCATGTAAACTCAACTTAAAGTACAGTAAATTACATTAAAATAACTATTCTCTGATAATTATTTGCGAGATTGTTAATGGATGGTGTGCGTTGCGATTGTGAATTTCGTCGCATTTTCTTCAAATAAAGCTCTTAAATTGTCTGCAATCAGAGAAAGCTACTTTTCTACAAAGAATGAAGTTTCTGGGACTGCCATTGTAACAACGAACCCCCTTGGTGGTGCAGCCGCCATACTAAAGGCTGACATTAATTATCCACGAGAAGTCATCTGGGCAGTATGGGGGGGGGGGGGAATGGACATCCATGATTACATAGATTGTAAATTTGAATGCAAGTAACAGCTTATTGACAGACAAATACAGACAAATAAATAATATGCTTGCAAATAAAAGAGCACTTTTGACAATACCTGAGCAGCTTAACCTGCAGTTGGTTAACAGCCTTATCCACCTTCATTGTGGAAAAATTGTGAATTGTATTGAACAAGCACAGCTAGACGACTGTCCTGAAAGTCTTTCAGATGGCATGGCTATTCCATTTCCTGCACAGCCTCCTCCAAAGAGCAACTCCATGCTTAAAACATCCAGCCCAAGGGCCTAGTTTACTACAGAAAACTTACAGTAGGCCAAATTGCTTGTGAAAAGGCTGGGCGGAAGAGCACTGCAGATAAAAGAGCCGCAGAGTTTGGCCTAGGCCGCCCTCTCGGAAACTGTGCTTCCTCCAATTATTGCGAATCAGGCCAGGAACGCTTGTTTCCTTCACCCGTTCTGTTCCGGATTTTCCGGCTCCGATGCCCCCTCATTCATCCCCCAGCAGCAAACTTCCCAGGGAGTCTGCCTGGGTCGAAGCGCAGTTCTTATTATTACAGAATGCCTTTGCATGTCCAGTTATCTCAGAAAAGGTCACAAGTTTTGATGTCGCCATTCCCAAGCCATGTACTTCACATAAGAGCAATGTTGAGTGATGCGTAGTTGAAATGTTCTGCCTGTAAACCTTTGATAAGTTATCCTGTCCCCTCCAACCTTCAAAGCGTGCTCCATTGGTGTGCCGATCAAGCTCGGCATGCTTCAATTATACCTGCTTCCTACTCTGTTGAGCCACCCTTCCCCCTACCTTGTCCATTTCACTCTCTATAGTGGCTTCATCCATGGCCTCCAGGTGCTGACCTCCCCTCCCCTCCCTCTCCCCCACCCCCCGACGCCATCCAAATCACACCGTACCGACCCACACCTTCGCTCATCTCTGTCATACTGTTCTGTAACCCTCACCGTGCAGACTTTGATCAGCATTTGCTCTGACAGAAACGTACAAGCATCGTTGAAAAAGTTCATCAAGCGAGATATCACAATTAATCATCCAAGATGCAGCAACGTTATTATCTTTTTCAATATGTAGGTGTATATTCACAATAAGAAAGAGAAGAGCCTTACCATCCGAAAAAATCCTGAACTTATATATATATATATATTTGTTATCTGGAAGAAAAAAAACCTTGGCATCTCTTGGAGTATTGTGACTACTCATTTGTAGGACTTTTTGAACTTCCCTCGTGTAACCATTTTCGTGCCTGTGAATCAAACAATCATTTCTCTAACTGGTTTCCAAACACTGATTCTGTTGTTTCGACCAAAAAAACTGACGACGGACCAGTTTAAAGCCAAGAAATGAACCGCAGTGGAACTTGCTGTGGATCCTTCTTTGTGGACATGAAGAATGTGCAGTCTGTCTGTAGCAGCGAACGAGAATTCTTCACTTTTACCTTTAATTTGCCTTCTTGACTAATTCAACAACTTTTGTCTGATATGCACTCGAAGGACTTCATGGTGCATCTTTTAAGACTTTTTGATCAGTCGGTGAACTTCGCAGGTGAACGGAGGACTGTCTCTGTCCCTCAAGATGAGACCAAGGTCACTCTGTCTGAGCCATTCATCTGCCGAATTGATCCATCATAACGGTTTCACAGTATGTCCAATAACTGCTCGCAATGTTTAATTTGTCATTTACAGGATCTCGTCAACTACTTATGAGACTAGACCTCCCATCACATATAAGGCACGTTGAGTGTAGTGGTGTTATAAAATGCAAATTTGGCCCTTAGCATACTGGGTAACACTGTATTTCTACTGTTTTCCTTGCAAACTTTATGCAACTGCTTGCAAGAATATGTTGGGCGTTCTTTTTTTTTATTCTAACCTTGTACAGGTCAGCATTACTAAAATGTAGTTGTTCAGCATCATAACCTACTTTGTCTTCTCATGATGGGAATTCACAGTCGTGTGTTACCAAACTCAACAATGAATACATGCTGGTGGTCTTTGAATGACATCTTCTTTCTAGTTCAGTCTGGTCAAGAATTCTCAGTCAATTGAACACTTCTGAAAGAAGAGATTGATGTGAGATTCTTAGCTCTGCAGGAATGATAGACGAATCTCTATGGCGTTCACTTGTTCGTCTTTCGTATGAAGCACATGGCTGTAAGCAGCATCATTTGCTGGGGGGTGTGGCTGTGTGCTGCTAATGCAGTTCCCCCTGGAGGTTAGGGCAGGAATTTGTAATTTGTTAATGCTGCGGGTGATCGCTCGCCTACTTTTCGCGAAGGACGCCGTGGGATCTTCAACATCCACAAACTAATGTTGGCACATGGGACGTCATGCAGTTTAACGTCCATCTGAGGGATAGCACACACAATGATCCCTTGTCATACCTGTGGGTCACCAGGATGACAGTTTGTAGCTGGGCCAAAATTTGAAGCCAGGATAGGCCAGCTCAGAGGCAATTAGGCATACCTTTGGACCATCCTGCCAGCCCTGTTCGCTTACACAATGACTTCCTCTGTTACTTGCAGATAAGAGTCTGTCATTAATGACATCTGTGGTCATTAATTTCAGTAAAACATCACAAACACCTCCATCGCCCAATAGTGTTTTTCAAACAGATTCACAGCAAAATTTACCTACCCCGTTATCCAGCAGAACTGAACGTGCAGCCTCATGCTGGCCAGTCTATCACAGATGGACTGAAGTAACCAAGACAATGCAATGCACTGACGAAGGCACAGTGCTTGGAGGAGAATCACCACCAAATGGCTCGCCAGGATCCATAGCACCGATTTTCATAGGTACACCAACCATGCACCATCATAATCATGCAAAAAAGCCTTGAATGAAAGAGCAAGGTGCCTCCCGTTGGATAAAAAAACATCTATTTCATACAATGACTTGTACTGAAGCACAACAACCCCAATGCGATCGTCATTAGTTCTTCACAGAGCGGTGATAGCTCTACACTCAACAGTCTACAGCAATGATTGAAGGTATAATTCACGATTGCTATAATGAGCCCAAAATAAATGAAATCTATGAATGAGTCAGTCTCAGACTCACTCTTTCTCTCTCTGGATAACCATCAGAGACAAATAAGGTTGTGGACATACAGTTTGGAGAGGTTCTGCAATTAAAAGGTTGAAAACACGATTATGGACAGTGCCCAGCTGATGATCCAGATGGTCCTCAAATCACAATCTCAATAACCGAAAGAATTATCCATTCATACATCCATCGATCGATCCATCCATTAACTGATCCATTGATTCATTTATCCATCCGCCACTCTCTGTTACAATGGGTGGTTTGCCATCGCCTTTCCAACAGTAGTCAGGACAGGAAGTTAGATTTTGGCCATGCCACATGCAATGGCCTACCCCTTTGTGATGGGATCTTAATGCCTTAAAGTCCACCAGAAACCATTGCCAACAGACGGGTAACCAGCTTATCATCCCATCCAAGAGACAATGCACTCAATGGTGCAACACCCAGCATTGCGAATGAAAAAGACTGCAGTTTTATGGTTGGGTCGAGAATCAAACATTGGGAATTCAGTTCAAAGGCAAGTCCGTTAACCCCTGGGCTATCTTCAAGGGATTAACATGGTAAAAATGCACATGTAGGCATTTTGTTTATCATATCATCATTGCTTGACCAAGGGAATACTAGAATGGATCCAAAGAGAGAACAAACGAGTAGCGGTACATTCAAAGTACACCGCCCCCATGCCAAATAAATAAATAACAAATCCTCCAGTGCCAGATCACTTGGGCGCTTTCGGCGCCCGGCGATGCCACCCTGCAGCACATGGAGTCGGAATTGGGAGGGAGCGGTGTACACGAATTCATTGATTAATTGCATAATTAAAATAAGGAAATAATAATCATAAAATAATGAATTTCTCAATCAATCGCCGAATAGCATATCTAAACCACCACTGTTTTATTCGAATCTGTAACTTTTTGAAAATGAAGTAATTAATCGAATAATTGATTAATGAATAAATCTAATATACTCTTGATAGCTAAATCACTTGGTCACAATCATGCCTAAATATCAGCTTCCTAGCTCAAAAGGTGCCTGAGATATTGCCAGGATGAGAAATAAAATAAATAAGTAATTAAGAAATCTATAATAATGAAGTAATTAATTAATTAATTAATCAACAATTTAAAAACAGCGTTTTTGCCAAAGCACATCTTCACATTTGTCCCCAAATTTCAGTTTCCAAGCTCAAAGGATAGCTGAGACATCGCCCAGACAAACGAACAAGAAAACGGAGTGAAAACCGAGTACTTCCTTCCTTTGGCGCCCGGTGATGGTATCATGCATCGCCTGGATATGGAATTGGGAACAAGCGGTGGACAACAATCGAGAAGAGAATCTCTTGGATGATGGCAAAATGAAATCAAGAAGTTTGCAGGAGCAAGATAGATGAGACTTGCTGATGACAGATGTTTAAGGAGGAGCCTTTGAGAGACCTTTATCCAGCAGGGGAGGTGCTAATGGCTGTTAAAAATATATACGACTCCATAGAATTATATGGAATCTTGGATAATTTATCACGAACACATACCCTTAACTACAGGGTTCATAGAACACCTTACCTGGTGCAGTCTTGAGAAAAAAAAACGAAATGGGCGGAGTTTGCGAGCAGCAAATTTGATTGGTCGAGATGATGTAAAGTGCCGTAATATTTCGTCCAAGTACTGCTAAATGGAAGGGTTTTGGAAGTGACAAAAAGGTGATTTGTATTTTACAGTGTTCAAGTATATAATTAAATTGAAATAAAATATAGTTTTAAAGGTTAGAGAAAAAAATTTTTGGCAAGTTTACCAACGTTGATACACTATCTTTTACACCACCTTATTTAACACGTTGCATTCGTTATTTGTGCCTGGTGTTTGTGTCCTTTACGGTGTCGCTAAAAACAGCTCGGTTTCATGTTTAGAATGATTTTCAATTTTGCTTGACTGCCAAACAGGTAGACGGACTAAACAAAACAAAACAAAAATCTCACTCCTCTCTGCACATGGGTGATCTGGCCAAATTTAGAGCCAAAGTACTGCTGAACTACAGATTCGTTTTCAAAATATAACATTCAACTGATATCATGTTGTTCCTCAACCATCAAGTGATGTTTAGAGAGAGAAAGATAGACAGATAAAGTGAACCAATTGCTCAAACCCCGCTTTTCACTTAACGCTTGCGGTGGCGATTAAGGTGATGCAAGCCAAAAGGCAAACTAAAAATGTTGCATATTCAACATTAACTCAATCAAACAATGACCAAAAAAAATGGCAAGTCATGTGACCCAAAATGTAATCCTTCCCACAATTCACTGACTGGTGTTTGTGCATTTGTTTGTTTGTTTGTGTGTGTTTGTCGCGATACTCCTCCTACAGTTCGAGGCCAATTACGTCCAGACTTGCTACAGAGGATCAGCATGACCCCAATTAGTGTATGTGAGTGTTTTTATCTTTGCCAGTGGTCTTGGGGGAGTGAGAGTAGGACGCAAATTCTCGATGTAAATGTGTATCGTGTAGCGCCGCCTCCAGGTGGGGGAGGGTATTACAAGTGCCCACCATTTACGGGACAATATTCCTGTCCCCCCGTTTACCAGTGCAGTAAGGTGTTTTGAATTACACAGCGGGGGATGTTTTGCATTCCGCGACGAGGTTTTCAATTACACGGCGGCGATGTTATGTTGAGAATCTACACGTTTCGAAAACGGCAGGGACGTCGTCGGGAACAGAAGTGACGGTTGGTTTTGTATTTATGAGCGGTACTTGGGGAGAGATGGCGTTTGAGGTGAAACGGCCATGCTGTGATGACTTGCAAATAAAAGCTGTGATTAAACCACAACCGTTTACACGGAGAACCATTACTGCATGCAACAGATGCCGTTTGATTTACACCGTGGGAGGTGTTTTCAATTTTGATGTTTGCTGCATCCGCTCTAAGTCTCGCCTCCTGCATCAAAGTTCCTGGTAGCATAGGCGGACTCTTATTCGTGGATATTTTCGTTTATAGATAATTTTGGACAGTTTTGTGCTATTTTTCCCTGGAATATTGGCTTCAAGTTGCAGCAGTACGCAAAATTTCAGATTTCTGTGCCACCGAGAAGGCACTAAACATTTATATCAGTGAGTAAGTGGTTAGAAAGAGCTTTACATATTGGAAATAATATACAATATACATATATATATATATATATACATATATACACACATACATACAGTGCCTTCATAAAGTATTCACACCACTCACCACATTTTGTTGTGTTCCAGCCTGAATTTAAAATGGATTAAATAAAAAATATTGTCACCGATTTACACAAAATACCACATAATGACAAAGTGAAAACATGTTTTCAGAAATTTTTACAAATTAATTCATGATGAAAAGCTGAAATGTCTTGTGTCAATAAGAATTTAGCCCACTGAGTCAATATTTTGTAGAAGTGACTTTGGCAGCGATTACATCTTCAAGTCTTCTTGGGTATGTCTGCATCAGCTTTGCACACCTGGATTTGAGGATTTTTCTCACATTCTTCCTGGCAGTTTTGCTCAAACTCTGTCAAGTTGGATGGGGAGCGTCGGAAAACGGCAATCTTCAAGTCTTTCCACAGATTCTCAATGGGATTCAAGTTTGGGCTTTGGCTTGGCCACTCAAGGACTTTCACATTCTTGTTCTGAATTGCAGTGTTGCTTTGGGTTATTGTCCTGTTGAAACGTAACTCTTCGCCGCAGTCTCAAGTCTTTTGTGCTCTGAAACAGGTTCTCCTCAAGGATTTGCCTGTATTTGGCTCCATTCATTGTTCCCTCTGTTCTTACAAGTCTTCCAAGTCCCTGCCGCAGCAAAGCATCCCAATAGCATGATGCTACCACCATCCTGTTTCACGGTAGGGATGGCGTATGATGGGTGATGAACTGTGCTCGGTTTCCGCCGGATGTAGTGCTTTGCATTCAGGATGAAGAGTTCAAATTTACTCTGATCAGACCACAGAATATTTTGCCTCGTGCTCTCAGAGTCTTTCACATGCGTTTTTCCAAACTCCAAGTGTGCTGTCATGTGCCTTTTTCTCAGAAGTGGCTTCCATCTGACCACTCTCCCATAAAGCCTAGATTTGTGAAGTGCTGCAGCGAATGTTGTCCTTCCGGCAGGTTCTCCAATCTCAGCCAAGGAACTCTGTAGTTCTGTCAGAGTGATCATTGGGTTCTCACCTCCCTGATCAAGGTCCTCCTTGCCCCGTTGCTCAGTTTGGTTGGATGTCCAGCTCTAGGAAGAGTCTGGGTAGTTCCATATTCTTTCCATTTCCTAATGATGGAGCTCACTGTGCTCTTGGGAACTTTCAACAATCTAGATATTGTTTTACATCCTTCCCCAGATCTATGCCTCCTCACAATTTTATATTGGAGTTCTATGGACAGTTCCTTGGACTTCATGGTGAAGTTTCTGCTCTGACATGCACTGTCAACTGTGGGACCTCATGTAGAAAGATGTGTTTCTTTCTAAAGCATGTCCAATCAATTTAATTGGCCACAGGTAGACTCCAATGAAGTTGTAGACATCTCAAGGATGATGAAAGGAAATTTGATGCACCTGAACTCAATTTGGTGTGTAATAGCAAATGGGTTGAATACTTATTGATGCATGACATTTCAGCTTTTCACTTTTAATTAATTTGCAAAAATTCCTAAAAATATGTTTTCACTTGTCATGATGGGGTATTTTGTGTAGATCTGTGACCAAAATTTTTTATATGTAATCCTTTTTAAATTCAGGCTGTAACACAACAAAATGTGACAAACGTCAAGGGGTGTGAATACTTTCTGAAGGCCCTGTAAATATACATGTCTTAACCTTAAACCCTAACTATTTATTACAATGCACCACCCTCTTCCGTAACCCATGCCAATTAAACCCATGACTCTCACAGACAGTGGACCATCTGTGGAAATCCATGCACACCTCTCGGGTCATTCCCAATCACCCCATAATGTTCCACCGATGCTCCAGTGGTTGTCCTGTGGGCTGTGTTCACACCCAGTCCACACAGATAGAACCGCATCCATAGACCAGCACAGCATGGCAGGTCACCACATTCTGACCATCTCAGAGCCTCAGGGAGAGGCTGCTCGGCTGCTTGCCCAGGCGGTCACCTCGTCAGGCCCTCACTGGACATCAGTGGTGCCACCACCAAAGCGCGGCCCGCAGCCCCCATAGTGGTTCAAACAGTGCATGATACCAGGCACCCGGGAGGAACCACCTCAGACCCCTGGAGATTTCAACCCCTTCCGGGGCCAGAGACACTCGCTCAGACGGCACCCTGACGGACAGGGGACGCCACACTCCACCAGACCCCCTGTGGGGCACGGGTCATATCACACCCGTGGTCGGATCCCACGTCGAAATCCTGCCAGTGCATCTCCACAGCTGCCTGGCACAACCCAATCTCCCACGAAGCCAATTCCCATTAAACCGCCCCCCCCCCCCCCCCCCCCCGGTCAGAATTCTGCAGCCCGGGAACAAACTCCCACAACACCAAGGCTGCTCCGAAATGAATTCCCATTTCAATTTTAATTTAAAACTCATGGCCCCATGTTAATAAATGTGACTTGATTCAATTAGCCCTGTTAATGCATCCCGTGTTACCAAACGTGCTTTTCTGCCCCACTCTGCGGCCACTGTTTGCTTTGAGCCTTACGCTCTTCCAACTTTTCGCCATTGTCATGGGTCGTCAGCTGCTCATGACTCACAGCTCCGACTTGACATGAATAAGCGCGTTTAAAAACAAATTGGGGCTCAAACTGACACAGGCTCACAGTGGCCTGTTTCATTCAAAGTTCCCGACCGCTACATTTTTTTTTTCTTCTTACCCGCTGCCCCTTGGTAGCTAACACACCCTGTGCGCGACAAGTCGACAACCCCGGGCACAGAGTTGACCCTGACAGGGTCCACCCCAAAAGCCCCGGGAACAGGCATGACCTCTGCCGACACCAACTCCCTCCCCTTGACGAGCGTAGCCTCACCCACCAGCATAGACTTGGACCTGCTCAAAGGCGATCTGACTCACTCCCACCATAAGCAGGCTCACCCGCCACCAAACATGTCGCAGGTTTGGACACCTGGTTCGTGGGCTCAGGTTCGGCTTCCTCCACGTACCTCGGAGCTGGTGCCGCATTGCACACTGTCAGTCCCAGACATGCCAGGAGAATCTCCGGCAGGTCTAAACACACACCCATGAGTGTTGCACTGCAGTACACAGAGATTGCTTCGCACACCACGGAGCCTAACCTACCTCCCACTGAACCCTCTATTCTGCCTGTCACGTGAACAGTCTCTTCCCACTGGAGCAAAGCAACATTCACACTGGCGTGATACTCCTCCAGGCCATTACCCATTTTATTCATGCATGGCATTTATTCATCATGATATTCTTGCATTCGTGCTTCCATTTTATCAATTATGTTTTCCAAATTCCCGATCAGCCATTCCATTATTAGCTCCAAGGAGACCTGGATTGGCATTGCCCCTGCTCCCTGGGTCACCGGCTCTGATCCCACAGGGGAGGGTGTATGACGAACGCCAGAATGGGGGAGGTTCCTTCCCTGGACTCCTCACCAGCCCACACTCTGGCTCGCTACCTTCATACTCGTGGCCTCCGCACTGTGCCATTATGCGCACATCCGCCATTTTGTGCAGTTGCTTTCTTCCCGTGCGCTCCTAAAAAATTCTAAAATATATATTTCAAATTTGCAGCGCGCTCTACCACGATCTCCCAACACCAATTAGCTTTTAAATTTGGAAGTCCTTGGGTTCTAAATCCCACTCCTGATCAACAAATGTTGACCAGTGTTTGAATCCTACACTCCTGACTCCAAATCTGAGTCAGGAGGTTCGAAAAAAAATCTCATTCCTGATATCGAATGTCGATGTCAGGGTGGTTTGAAAGGTCCCACTCCAACACCAAATGTCATGTCCACACTGATTAACATCGAACTGGCTTTTACTCCGTTGGACTACGTCAATTAATGGCAGCTTTGTGTGCGCGAGAATCGCAAGAAGCACACGAGGCTCTTGACGCTCTTAAAACCAACAGGTTTATGTCCCAAACAAATAACAGGGGATGGTGATTGCGATGGTGGAGTATGACGATGGATTTGGGTGGGGTGGGGGGGGCTGGAAGAAAGGGGGAACAATAAATAATAAATAAATAATAATCTAAGGCACCACACATTGGATTCAAGCACAAACAGGGTTGGGGAACAAGAAAACCCAGGTGAGGCCTTAGCTCTGCTGGTGAATGAGGAGGAGCAGGTCCACGTGAAGGCTGATGAAGCACACGGGCAGGGTGACCAACAGGCAGCAAGCACGACAAAATGGGGAGCAGATGCAGAGCAAGGACCCAAGCAGGATGACAAGCAAGCACATGGGCAGGAACTAGGGAGAAGGCATGAACATGAGAATGCAGACAGGAAGGAACCACAGACTGAGGCAGGACCACTGTCAACAACTGTTGTCTGTGCACATGATCTCCTCTTCCAGGCGATTCTCCACTGACCTTTTCTGGAACAATCTCCATTCGCCTGTCCATCTTGCGAGATCTCCCAAACTCCGCCCTCTCGGGGGAAAGGAAACTCTGCACCTCGGGAGGTGATCAAAGCTCCTCCCACCTCTCTCCTGGACAATGCTGCCCCTCTCAACAGAGCCGTCATTCTTCTCGACCTCATCAGGTCCCTCACCCGGGGGATTACAAGAGGCTAGACATACAATTGTCTTCACCCTAATCCATAACTACCTACTTATTACAATGCACCACCCTCTGTATGGTGCACATTTAAACAGACAATTCTTCAGCTACATTTCCCTACTTAATCACATCGAGATGAGCTGACTACTCGTACACGGACCATACTACGACAAACATAACAATATGTATGTATGTATGTATGTATGTATGTATGTATGTATGTATGTATGTGTTTGCGCCACCGTGCCCCCAAACTCGAAAGCTTACAAAAAGCACATCAAGATGGAAAATATCCTCGCAATGTGAAAAAAAATTATTAAAAGGTGGTGTAGGAGGATGCTTCAGGAAAAAAATAAAAGAGCGAAACCCAACATCCAAATGTTTGTGAATAACGAGCAAACGGCGGAAACTGATTTGCGACAACCAAACTAAATATGTGGAACAATTGCCATGTAATAACTTTTCTCTGCAATTAACTCACTATATAATTGTTTTCACAATCTTTAATAACTTACACCACAGTGCACGATTTGTCTTATTTGAATCTTATAACACTGCTAATGTTTAAATATATTAATTCCTCGCCTTCCATTTTTAATACCGATTCATATGCATGCAAATGATTTTGCTTTTCCTAGCTCGGAGACGCACAATATTGAACTAATTTTTTTTGCTTTGATTTTATATATTTTTTCTCGCACACTGTTTCTTGCTAATGTCGTTTGCAGACAGCTTGATTACAGGGTAATGGTACCTCTTGCGCCAGGAAAAAACAACTTATAAGTGGTTTGTAACACGCGGACCCGATTCATCAGACACGAGCGAATTCCGTTAAGACATTTTAGGCGGCGTCTACATATTACGTACGTGCGACATAAATTGAAAATTGGGAGGCAGAAAATAAAATTGCGTGCTGGGGGCCTGGAACATTGGGTGAAGGAGAAAATAAAATAAGGAAAGGATGTTGAGAATAGTAGGATGTAAGGGCAAAAGGGGGGGGGGGGGAAGTGGTTGGGGTCCAAATATTCACCACTTTGAATATGTAATAAATGGAAAGGCCCGTACCACTTTTGCGCTCATCTTTGTGACCACTCCGAATAGAAGTATTATTATTGCCATTTGTTTCTGACTCATAATGTGATGTTTGCATCCTTCGGGAGAGTTTCCCGTCCGAGATCGTTTTCTGTGACACGTTTGCTGGTCCTGCGAGGCATTTTTGAAGTCCCGAATCCGAACATATTTCATGTCGCGCCTCAACTGCTCTCGCTCTCTCTCAATTCTCCATCGGTTTTCATTCGAACGATAAATAATGAAAGGAAGAATGTTCCACGGTTCTCGCTTTGCTAGTTCTTAGGATCTCCGTGGGTTTGCGGACGATCATTCGTAGTGGGCCGCCATGGGCTGCAGTATCGTTGGTGGGGTTATTTGTAATTATCATTATTCTTCCGCAAGAGTGAGGCTCATGGAAGAGCAAGGTTGGACTGACAGTGGGGTCAGGTAGCAAGGCAACAAATAATTGAGCATGTTCTGCAAGAATGAAACGAACAGGAAAGAGAGAGAGAGGGAGGGGAGAGAGAGAGAGAAGAGAGAGAGAGAGAGAGAGAGAGAGAGAGAGAGAGAGAGAGAGAGAGAGAGAGAGAGAGAGAGAGAGAGAAGAGACAGAGAGAAGACAGAGACAGATACAGAGACAGAGACAGAGACGAGGGAGCACTGAAACCAGCAAGTAAAAAGGTTGGATTGGAGAGAGTTAATGGGGTAATAAAGATCATGGGTCAGGAAGGGGGATAACATGAGCTGGCAGTAAACTTTCATTTATGTAGATGAGGGACAACACTGGGTCGAAGACACTGCCTTGGGGAACTCCAGTCTCCAGTGGGAGAGGGGAAAGGAAGGTTCCATTGATAGTAACATTTTCGAATGCATAAGTGAAAGAAGTTAGAAATCCAGGAATAAAGACGACCTTGTTGGCCGTAGGTAGAGAGCCTAGCAAGCAAAGCAGGATTCTAGACTGTGTCGGATGCCAGAGACATGTCAAAGGAGACTACTCACCTCTTGGTTTAGATGTAGGGCCTCCAACCATTGCTAAGAGAGGAGGAGCAGCATGCCTAAAGTTGACGAATGGGACAGAATCCAAAGTGATGGTCAGAGACCAGGTTGTTTCAAAACATGAACGACTTGACATTAGCAACAATGATGGATGACAATGATCAGTATCTGTGTGGGTTTGAGTATCTGTGTGGGTTCGACTGCGATTGTTTGTGGTTTTGACTGTGATTGTTCGTAAATTTGACTGCGATCTTTCATAGGTTCAATTGCGATAGTTGGTGGGATCCCCCATATGTTGCTGTACCATTTAGAGTAGACCCCAGAAGCTACTTTAAATCTTTGGGCTACTGTATTATCCATAGTCTTGACTGAGATCATTTATGGTGGACCCCCATGGGTTGCTGTCTCGTTTGTGGGTTTGACTCTTATTGTTCATGGTGAACCCATTGGGCTGCTGCACAACAATACACTCAATACAAGTGTGGTTTGTGAAATCGTGCCCATCGGAGATGAGTGACTTAATGGTGGAGTTGGTATAAATCCTCACAGGTGAAGGTTTGATCCTCACTGCTGCTCAGCAGAGATGTCTACACATTATGATGAAGTGGAGACCTGTTTCTGCATGGGATCTTCGCTACAGAAACGTTCCATCGTGAATGCCATGATGATCTGTCAATAGTTTGGACTCAACCACCAGCATCACAAAAGGTAGTCATTTTTTTGGATAACTTACTTGGGTTAATGTGTTTTACAAACACGTAAACAAGTGAAACGTATCACATACGGAACGTATCGACAGTTTTGGTCTATGTGCTCCATTTTACCCAGTCCAGTTCCTCTTGCACAACCCCCTTGGTGTTGCAGCCACAATTCAAAAGGCTGACATTAATCATCCACTAACCAACGACGGGGAACATCCATTAGGTTGCAAATTTGCCAAACGTACCACATCGTATTGGTCTAGGGTGTGTGCGGTAATCGCCTGAGGATCGTCCCGAGGAGGTTGGAACTCAGATTAGTCCCCGCTCAAGCACCTCTGAAGGTACAGCAAGGCAGAGGCAGTTTTGCACAATTCTTGTTGGACAACAATCTGTTTTGGACATTTTGTGAGATTTTCAAAGCGCCTCGGCGAATGGCTTTTTCACGGGCAAATCCCTGATCTCGATGCGTGGAAATGTCCCAACGCCCGATGGCAAACTTTGATGGCCAGGGAGAGGGGGTGGTTTAGCGAGTCACAGAAATGTCCCCTCAGGCTTCGCAGATGTTTGCTCGAGGGGCAGCAATATCAGGCCGGGCAAGACAACAGGGCTGTGTGTTTCTGCACGTCACGGCCAAATCGGCATGTCGAGACGAGAGCAGGGCCACGAGGGGGGTCGTGCTGAGCGGGGAGATGTGTCCCGGCCTGTATAGGTCGGGGACGGGCGACGCGGCTGTCCCCCATTGATTTGCCTTTTACAAGTGTGGACCAAACTTAGACTTGCGCAAGTCCGGGTCATTTTAGTAATTCGATAACCACGCGTTTGTAGCATTAAACCTTGCTTTGTTGCAGAATTGTTTTGTAAATCCAGGGATTTGAATTATCGTGCGTACAGTAATCCTGGAAGCTTCGGCAATTTAAAGCATAATTTGAACCTTTCGTTACGAAATGAATCCAATATAAACCCCATCCAATGAACGAACAGAGCAATTCATAAATTAAAATGGTATTTGTTTGAATATATACTCGAAGATAGCCGTTTGTCTGTCTGTGTGTGTGTGTCGCCATTTTTGTTAGATGGCTGAACGGATCTTCAAAAACTTTAAGAGGTTCATCAATGAGTGCCGAGGAGTGTTTTAGGCAATATATATGTATATGTATATGTATATGTGCTGTAAAATAAATTTTGGATTTTAAAAAATTATTTATCTTTTTTAATCTCTCTCTCTCTCTCTCTCTCTCTCTCTCTCTCTCTCTCTCTCTCTCTCTCTCTCTCTCTCTCTCTCTCTCTCTCTCTCTCTCCTCTCTCTCTCTCTCTCTCTCCATGCCAAAGCCTTTGTAGCTATGTGAAAGGTAATATTAAATGATCCCTGACCCCATTCTTGTAGGGGAGTGCTTTAGGCCCCCACAAAAAAGACAGGGAAAGCCGTGCAATATTGTTGTGGGCCGGGGGTCGGTGGCGAGGACGACCGCTAGGTGGAGCAGTAGGGTCGTCTCCATAAAACACCCGGAATTGCAAGGTCATAACCCTTGGATAACTCCAAAAGGTCACGGGTCCCTTAGCGGACCGTGGTCGCCAATATTTCGACGGCGTGGGGTAGGGTTAATGCCTAATTTCAATATACCTAAGTACCCACGCCGACTAACTACCGGGAAGCCACACCCTCGGCCGACTTTGTCCGAACCGAGTCGCTGTTACCGACTCGGATCCGGCCTAACCGAGCGGGAGTTAACAAGCCGCGTCGGTCCAATGACAACTTACGGCACCGCCCTCTCACTATTTCTCAAGCACGAACCATGCTAGGCCAATGAAAGAAAACACGGACAACGAACTGGAACATTTAACAAGGGTTTATTTATAAACAATAATCGGGGAGGGGAGCACACAAAGAGCAGAGTTATCCGAATAAAAGCAATGTACAATGAACAAAAGCATTTAACAATTTCTACTTACAGACGGGGCGCACAGACAGACAGACACACACACACAACACACACACACACACAACACACACACACAACACACAAAAGAAATGGACCCCGTGGGGTCTTTATTCGGTCCCTCAGCCCAGGTGGGAAAGGCGAGCTGGGGACCAGGGCCTTGTCGGGTACCTCTCCACCTCGTGCGGTCACACCGGACTTCAACCACCACGGTGGGACTCAAACCCACGCTCCGAAATCCACGGGCCCCACGACCCTGGCTGCTCGGCCTCCACCACCAGGATGAGCCATCGCGAAGGACCGCAGACGAAAAGCCACACGACCGCAGACGAAAAGTCACCACGACCAAGACCAAGCCAATCGCCACGATGACTGCAGAACACTGGTCCTGACAACCACTCTACTCTTCTTGCCAGGTCCGAGAGATTTCTTCCCCTCCCACTCGCCTCCTGATTGGACGAGGGGTTGGCGGGCGATCAGTGGTCTCCCCTCATTGGTCGGGGCGCCTCGGCCCTGCTCGCCCTTCGCCC
>CM068955.1:112903117-112916454 GCA_035128595.1 Eptatretus atami
ATATGCAAATCTTCTTCAAAATTCAAGTCAATCAGATTGAAAATTGAGGATTTTAGAAAATCGGCCTATGTTGACCTTTGGCTATGTTAATCTCAAAAGAGTGACCGCCGTATCACATGGTCATGTAAGATGTGGTGAAGTTTCAATTTCTTCCGCTGAACGGTTATCAATGT
Source organism: Eptatretus atami (assembly GCA_035128595.1). Taxonomy (NCBI): domain Eukaryota; kingdom Metazoa; phylum Chordata; class Myxini; order Myxiniformes; family Myxinidae; genus Eptatretus; species Eptatretus atami. The sequence goes on from CM068955.1 coordinate 112,903,291, forward strand.
ACGCTCTTAATAAAATGCAGACACGTACGATGTACGTACGTATGCTACGGATCGCTTAACTCCGCTTTTCACTTCGCGAGCGCAGAGTAATAAATTTGCGGTCGAGTCGGGGAGGAAGTGGAGGTGATATGAGGGGGTGGGAGTGTTCTGGAGGGAGGATTCAAGAAGGAGGTGTTGGTGGCAGGGGAGAGGTTGTAGGAGGAGTGGATGGGTTCTATGGAAGATGTAGATGGTGGGAGGGTGAGGTGTTCTGGGGAAAGGGTTCACTGGGGATGAGGTGTTGGTGGTTGTCGAGGTGAGGGAGGAAATGAATTGGTTAGGTGAGGAGTTTGTGGAGAGGTGGAGGGTTCAAATTCTGGACGGGAGGTCGAGGTGATCAGTGCAAGGGTTTGGGTGGAGGGATGATACTTCTGTTTAAAATCACTGATCTGGGAAGGCAGGTTGAATTGTTTCAGTATAAACTAGAGGGGCACTAGGGAGAGCGCATACCTCCGCCGCGTAATGCCTGATACACGAGAACATATCGGGCCCAATACATTTTTGACATATCCACTACACAAACAGATAAACAAACAGACAGAGAGGGTTGAAAACATAACCTCCTTCACCTTCGGTGGCGGAGGTAACAAGTCCTTGATAAAGTGAAACACCTCTTATAGTCAGGTTCATTTTAAACTAAACAAATGCCGGCTCTCCAATCACGAAGGAATGAATGTGATACACCATGTGCAAATCCGATTCGGTTGGTTTCACAACCAATGTTTACGTTTCCTTGTCGGAGCCGGAGTGGTGGTTTTGATCGAAAATTTGAGCAGCTTGTTCTTGGCTCGGTGTGATTCACACGATGCACTCCACGCAAACAGGGAGTTTACTGTTCCCTAAACTAGTAAAGTACGGACGGATGAAATTACTGTGAACACACAAAGGTCAAAAAAAAAGCCTACTGTGTTGTGCATTCCAGCCGACACGCCAAGCGGACACGATCACTCAGAGGGCGAGCAACCGCCTTTGGCTATCTCGCCTGGGTTTGAATCCAAACACGATGCCACCTCTAAACGACATCTTGTCAGCCCATCAAACAACACAACCACATCACACAATATTGGTGTAGTTGCAAAAACACTCCTGGTATTCTGCATCCTTGTCAGTGCAAAAAGTTCCAAAATATGTCGATGACCTTTGGCAACATTTCGACACACATTTTGAAGAGAATTCCTCAACAACTCACTGACAGCTGCTTGAAGGACTGATACGAGGAGAGGTGCACTCGCTCCTGAGCTGTCGCCTGGTGCGTCGCATGGAAGGTGAGGCATCAATGCATGTGCGGTGCCTCCGATGGACGTTAAACGGATGTCACGTCTGCCAGCAGTTGTTGGTGGGCGTTAACGATCCCACAGTGTCTTTCACAAAAGAGTAGGTGAGTTATCCCCGGCATCACAAACAAATTACAAAATTCTTGCACAAATCACCTTCAGTTGCATGTCAGGTCAGGCCGGTGAAAAACTTTGGCCAAAAACCTTCCCAGACTGATCCCACAAGAAGGTGCGAATAATTGGGGCTGTGAAAGTAATAGTCGCAGTCGTAGTAATACAATACAAGCCCACCAACTTTAGTTTTTAAACATTTAATGCATCATTTAATGCATTTAAACATTTGGTCTTTGAATTCAACCACCTATTATTTTTGAGGTCAACATGGGCCGAATTTCTAAAATTGTCAATGTTCATCTGAGTGACTTGAAATTTTAAGAAGAGTTGCAAATTTGGTCTTTGAATTCAACCACCAATTATTCTTGAGATCAACATGGGCCGAATTTCTAAAATTGTCAATGTTCATCTGAGTGACTTGAAATTTTAAGAAGAGTTGCAAATTTGGTCTTTGAATTCAACCACCAATTATTTTTGAGGTCAATTTATGCCAAAGGTCAACAACTTAGGTGAGATTTCTAAAATCAATTTTCATCTGATCGACTTGAAATTTGAAGACAATTTCTGTATTTTGTCATTGAATTCAAATACCAATTACTTTTAGGCCAAATTTGTTTTATGGATTTTGTAAGTATCATGCTCTGCACGATGTCAATTTCTTGTTTGTTTGTTTGTCTGTATGTCAATCGCCCACAGGTCACAATTTTAAACCGATCTTCGCGAAACTTCACCAAGTGGTAGAGTTGGTCATAAGCAAGCCTATTTTATTGAGGTCAAAAGGTCAACATAGTCCAAAGGTCAAAAACTGTCGAATTTCTAAAATCCTCAATTTTCATCCGATTGACTTGATATTTGAAAAGGATTTGCAAATTAGGTCACTGAATTCACACGGCGAAATTATTTTTGAGGTCAACATTGGCCAAATTCCTATAATTGTCAATTTTCATCTGATTGACTTGAAATTTGAAGAGTTGCATATTTGGTCATTGAATTCAACCACCAATTATTTTTTAAGGTCAAATTTATTTTATGGATTTGCAAGTATCGTGCTCTGCATGACATCTTTCTTGTTTGTTTGGCTGTTTGTTTGTCTGTCTGTGAGAAGGATATCTCAAAAAGTTGTGGACGGATATGAACGAAATGTGGTGGACAGTTTTCAGTGTGGTGACAAGGAAGAATTGATTAGATTTTGGTGAAGATTCGAATTCGAATCCAGATCCGGATACGACAATTTAAAATTTTTCAGTGATTCTTCACCTTTGAGAGATGGGGCTAAAAACGATATATAGATGATATTTCAAAAAGTTGTGGACGGATTATGACAAAACTAGGCGCATGACTTGGTTACGTGACAAGGACAAGCCAATTACATTTTGGTTCAGGTCTGAATCCAGATTTGGCCTATCAGTGGGATACAAAACATGAAGGCCTCTTCAGCCTGGCGAAGGTATGTACTCCACCGAGTGCCATTCTCATTTTAGTATGAAATTTGTAGATGGCCTCTTTCCAATTTTCATTCAAGGCTTTTGAAAATAATTTTAAATCAAAACTTTCATAAAGAACATTGTCATGAAAGAGAATATCATCTCACTGCAAACATGTAAATGCATGCTTTTGATGAATTAAAAATGGCTTCTCATGTGCAGTGAATACAAGTAGCACAAAGACAAATGGGTGTTAACACATGAAAAGCGCTCTATGTTTTCCAGCTCAACTCAAGCGGGCATTTATCTTCCATGGCTTTGACCGTTTTCATAAAGGACAGCCTGTCTGAAGCCACTTATGATTACCACAAAACACTTTGATGCTGTGACCACAGAGTTACTGGATGACATTTCTCACACGTGATAATCTATGGAATGCATCCAAGATTGAACTGAATTACTTTTTAAAGCACCCAGAGACTTACATTTGGCATGACAGCTTCAATTTGTTTGGTTCATTTGTTTGTGGCATAAAGTGCAAAACAAGCAAATTACAAAATCTTAAACATCAGACAACTCTGTCCCTGTCTGTCACGATAGTCAGGCTCCTCGAAGGCAGGAGGCAAAACGAGGATACGGTAAGCAGCATACCCCACATTGGTGCTGATATCCTCTCCCAGTGTAATTATCACAGGAATTGAGCCTGTGAATCGACACACAATAGCCGATGCTTTTTTAAAGATACGGTGGAGTCTTAATCACTCACTAGTAAATGCTAATACAAAAGAGAGCCAACTCCTCAATGACGGCGGTACTCTGTGATGCGATGCCCTGTCACAGCAAAGTGGTGGCTTGCAATCGGATATTTTCTGTCGTTGATCAAATTCAGATGATGCAACACAAAAGTAACTGTGCCAACTCCAACCTAACTCCAACTTAACCATATAGCACAATATACTTTGGTGATCCAGTGGCATGAGGGTGGCACAACCCTACTCCCTCATGCAACCTTTATAGACCGAGTTACGATCGTCGTCGTGAATCTGTAACGCAAGACGTCCCTGGCCGATGTATAAATCGGGCAATTTCACATGAAAAGTTCAGCATTCTGAACAAAATGCTCTCGGAGGAATATATATGTGCATCTTGCCCCACATTTGCCGACAGGGGAATCCTGCTCCACCATACTCCACATATTAAATTACATGATAAATATATGTGGAAAAATCACACACCCAGACCAGGAGTCAAACCCATGACCTGGGTTTGACTCCTGGTCTGGCCTGTAATTTTTTCCACATATATTTATAATGTTTGTTTCCTGTTCGTTGATAATTGTATTAAATTACATTTCTATGCACTAATTTTTTTTATTTTTCTCGATTCAAGCTTCTGGGACAGATAATAATAGACATTTTACATTCGAGTGCAACACAAAAATTGAGAGGCAGATCTTGTTTCCTTACGTACGCGAAGCGAAAAAGCGACGTTAAGCAATTGGTTCATGACCGTCCGTCCGTCTTATCAGTTTATGATCGAGGAATAACTTATTTAAATCGAATGTTATATTTTGAACATGAATCAGAACATGAATAGGAAGACAAGTTTCTCGTTTTACCGTACTTTGTCTGAATTCGTCCCGATTGCACATGTGCAGAGAGGAGTGAGATAATATTTTTTTACTCTGTCTGCCCTTGCCTGGCAGTGAGACAAAATTGAAAATCATTCCAAACAGGAAACTTACTGTTTTTCAGGACATCATAACGGACACATACGGCAGGCATGAATAACTCATGCAATGTGTTAGATGGGGGTGATGTTATAGACATTGTGCAAAATGGTGGTAAAACCAGAATTAATTAATTTATACGACTTTTACAATCTTTATTTTATTTAAATTTAATGATATATTTGAACACTGTAGAACACAAATTGCCCCATCCTAATACTTCCAAGAGCGCCCAGTTTTGTAGTACTTCAATTTAAATAAAGGTTCAATGATGTGGTGTTTGAAGGTGCTGTTCAGGACTGCTTCAGAACTACTTCAATAGCGCTATAAACTTTTGGATTGTTTTTTTTAACGACTGTTGAAATGATTATTTTATTGAAATTTAAGGAAAACTTAAGTAACACTGCATGGGGTATCATGTTCTATGAACCTTCTATGTTTCGGTAAAGAATGCAAGTTAAATGAACAATTCACCTGATAATTTAGATCCTTTCGCAAGTCTTCTCGAGGAAAGGACAGAATTATAAATGATGAACCTGTTATAAAAACAAAAAAAATTGTACACAGAGTCGAGGCTCGTGGAAGAGCTAGAACACAAAATGGATCAGGACACAACATAACAAAAGGAACAGTAGAAAGAGTAGGGGGAAATGCCGACAGTCGGGTCGAGGTAAAAAAATTAGACGGAGACAAACATCAATTACGGATACAGGTAACGATGAGGGGTCCGGGGAATTCATGGGGTGGATAAGATGAAGACAGAAGTAAAATTGTGGGTGGGGTGGTTTAACTTGGATGGTTTATGTGATATTTGTACATCAAATGTTTCATATCAGAATGGAAAACTGGTTTGAATTGGGAAAGTTTGTGTTATTCTATGTCAGCGGACAAGTGGAACAATGAGCAAAAAAAAAATAAATTAAAAAGAGCCCATCGAAAAAACAATGTGCCCCCCATCTTTTGATCTGGACGAAGGGTTAACACCTGAAACGTCATATTCTCGTTACTTCCCACAGAGGCTAGCATACTTTGATCGACGTTCTGTCGACCAAGTGAGGTGGACGTCTAAAACTGAGATCATCAGAGCTCGTGTACGTAGTTGGAACCGATGGATGTACAAAGCATTTCGTCCTTCCAAAAAGCAGTTCATGTCCACGGTTGTGACACAAGTTATGGAAGCAACAGTGTAAAGTGAAATTTGGTGTGCGACAATTAACACTATACAAATATTAATTTGATATATAATTTTGCAGTACGACTATACCATTCACATTGATCTGAATAGTCAGAAAAATGTAGTTTTTATGAAAAACTGACGCACATGTTTGGCTGGCACATCATCGTAGTCGAGTTCTAATATCCCTTGATAACCTTTGAGGACATTTGGAATGCTTTTGGAATTCAATTTTATCAACAAATCATTAATAAGCTGTTTCTGGAGGTTTGCAACATCAGCTGGACAGTCGAATGCAAAGGAAAAATCAAAACATTCATTCATCCACAAACTCCATGCACAGCGTCGGTTCTACCAGAGCAGTTTCTATGCTTGAGCTACAATCCTGGAGGGTCGCCACACTGACACAGGAAATGAGGGCAGGAATTTTGGAATATATCCATGGTGCCGGTGCCGGAGATAGCTCGCATTCTCTTTGCGAGGGACACCGTTGCATATTTTACGTCCACCAACTAGCGTCGGCAGATGGGATGCTCAGTTTGATGTCCATCCAAGGGATGCACACCCGTTGACCAATCGCCAAAGGAAAATAACTACATCTAAAATATCACATGAATGCATATATTTACTTATCGTACATATATTTGGTATATAATGTATCATATTTTATTGTCGCTGTTTGAATCCTAAACTACATTTGCTCTGTTATGCAAAATACATTCGTGTAAGGTTTGTTACTCAGTCCCATGCCTTGTCTTATCCCACAGCATCACATCCAATATCGGATGTTTCGGGTTTGTATAGCGGCTAGCGAGATTGCTGCGTTGTTAGCCTAAACAAGTCGATCCCAAGAAAATCACTATTCTCAACAGCGTTCAAGTTTCAACTCCAACGTCTTACTGCGAGGAAATCTAACGGATATCTCGATTGAAAGAACTTGAAATCGTTTTTCACATCTTATACCATGACCATAAATTTTCAAAGAAGGGACTCTGACTGATAGAAATAAAAGCACCAGGCACAGGAGAACTGAAAATGGCAGCCTTTGAAAGCCTCTTGACGTAAAGCACTCATGCCTGCTTAAAGCCATTTAGAGAACACACAATGAGACTCAATGTCGCATTCAGTCCCTCGCGCCGTGCTCAATAAAAGCGTATCGCCATAAGGGGATTTCCCGCGACCCACTTATTCCCATTTGTGAAAGAGGGGGAACAGAAAGGATTCTGCACGCAAAGCAGCAAATAAAAGTGGGAAAAGATGCTTTTGTAAGATAGCGATAGCTTGCAGGGAAACTAGTATGGCTTGCTTGCCTCTAATGCTGCTCTGCTTAACCCCTGACATCGGGAGCTTCACGCAATAAATAACAATCACATGCCCCTTGTTGTCAGTACAAGCCCTGTTTAACATGCTATCCAAGATATTGTGTGAAAGGGGGCTTTGGTTATACGTAGCCACGAGTGTTAGCTAATAGGATAATGAACAGTCAGTCGCCAGGACTTTAAACTGATAGTCTCATGGAAACTGCCATACATGCCTGAAAGAAAGAAATCAGCAGAACCCTTTATTTTTTATATATGCAAAATTTTTGCTAATCGAAGAGCGAGGAGACAGAGGGTAAAATGGCATCGGAGTGGCAGTAGGGTTAGCATGAACTTGATTATTTGATGAAATTATGTGCATCTTAAAATTAGAAGTGGTTAATAAGCTTCATGAAGTTGCTACCAGAATAATACGTAATTTGAGGTCACGTCATCATGGGATGAGATGGGGTCAGGGCATTTGAAACCAAGTCGTGGCTCCCAAGGATGACATAGTGAAGCCACACGCTCTAGGATGGTATCACAGCCACAATTTGTGACCCAACAAAACCTGCCATTTAGAGGCTGAATGAGCACAAGGACCACATATATAGACATATATATATATATATATATGTATATACACAGTGACCCCCATGCTCATCCATCCAAAGAAAGCAACCAGAAACGTTCCAAAAGGTTAGCTCTTTGCTGTTTCAAACCCTACCTGGGTTCCGCTACAGCTGCAGACATCCACAAGTAGTACATACATGAGAATCCCAATGCTACACACCCTCAGCCACCAGAACGGTTTCATCACTTGTTGGCGAGTCATCAGCGACAGCATAGACAGGAACGTGCACCACCAAGCAAATAAAATGTGCAATGTCAATTGCAGTTTATATATAAATAACAAAACTCAATCACATCTCTCACCCGTAATACCTGGCTTTGAAGATGATGTAATCCACCCCAGATTGCTCGGCGTGATTGCGCAGAAACCTCGAGTGACAAAGTAAATTGGGGCAGCCTGGACAACTTTCATGCCTCCCAGATAAAGAAGGTACAATGAAACAACTTTAAAAAAGCTTTTAAAGAAGCCAAAAGTACTTGTAACATACCTGCGAGAAGGGTGTGCCTCTGCACAATGAAACAGTTGGAGAACTTACTGATAAACTCATCTAAAAAGTTGATACACTGCTGTCCGTACTACAAAAACCATTGATAATTTACGCCCATGAAAGGCTGAAGATTCGCAGATGTGTGTTCTAACCAAACCTTCGTGCTTCTAACACAGATGGGAAAGTCAGATCTGGAGCTTGTCGATTCACAGGGTAAATTTATAATGATGATGTTTACTGTTCACCATGTTTTTGGGAGGAAGGGGTGAGGGGAGTGGGAGTTGCATGGGCTGTGAGTGTCGTTATATATATATATATATATATATATATATATATATATATATATATATAGTTTGTTCCGGAGCCACAAGATAAATTATACTTTATTTTTGCATCTATTGGTGAAAGGAGAAGCATCCATTCATGTGTGTGTGTACAGTATGTCTGTTATAACCACAGCCATGAGTATAATGTACCAACACGAACAGTAAATTGTACGAAGCAGTCTCCTCATCCACAGATGTTTCTCTACAGTCCGATTTGCATTCAGGAATACAATTATGGTTAACATCTTGAAATAGCCACTCTTTCATCCAAATGCTGAAAAGTGTGTTTAAAAGAAGATTTGAATCAAACATTCGATTAGTACAACAAAATTTGAAGATGCATTTCAATAAAATAGACATTGTTATAGCTTTTCGACTTGCACTCCTCAAGATCAAACCGCAAACAGATGAAGAAGAAGCACCAAACTATCATTATAAAGTTACAATGTAATGTCCTCAATGTTGATTCGTTGAGAGAAAGAAAGGATGGGATTACCTGATTGGTGGAACCATAGAGCATCATGAACAAGAAGCGAATACTTCGATATATAGCGCGGATGGGGGCAGTAAAATCTAGGTTAAGAATGATGAAACAATTTTGCAGTTATAAAATTTAAATGTAGACACGGTGAATTAGCATGCATAATGGAAGAGTTGTGACGTTGGACAAATTTTCTATTTATAGCCCTCAGATCAAAGGGACGTACACGGCCATAAGTGTGACAGAAGACGTGACAGAAGACACAGGACAGAATAGCCAATTATATAACAGCGCGGATGTCGCCGCGCTGTAATAATGAGTCGGCGGAAATTAACCGTTATGAATAATGATTAGGTGGAGATGAATCACCAAAGTACCGGTAGAAACGTAATAGCAATTAGCTGAGGCTAGTTGGGGGAGGAGGGGGGGTGTGGTTTCTCCTCTTGGTACAAGATTGGATTGATTGGTATCTTGATCAATAGAGCAAGAAACATCTGCTCCACAGATAAACTCCATGCTGAAATTGAGACCATTAACACTATTCTTCTTGTAATGGGTATCCTGAACAGGTCATATAATATATATATAACAAATTTCTGAACCCACCAAAGAAACCTACAATATGATCTGGTAAATGACCTGGTAAATACCTCCATCTACTTTGGAAAGGCAAAGTATCTCAACGGTTTGAAAACAAGATCAAACAGACAGTGTCCCCTTCTTACTATGCTGTTCAACCACGAGTGGTTTTCATCACCCGCCGGTTGCTTCCGTAAGTCCAAAAATATGTTGTGCCCGCCTCTCATATAAGTAAGATAATTTATGGATTTCAGTGCCAGTGTGATGCTCGGTATGTGGGCCGCACATCTTTGAGTTTGAGGGATCGTATTGAACAAGTCCTTTTGGAGATCAGACGGAGTCAGTCAACCGAACAGAGCCAACCAACTCGGGCTAGTAAGAATGTACATAGTCCGACGACTATTCCCTGTGCCTCTGCAATTGGTGACCAGATACTGAATAATCCTCAGTATGCAGAACAATATCGTATCGGTTGGTTTAAAATCCTGAGTGGAGAACGCAGTTTAACTCACCTTCGTGCAATGGAGGCTACATTCATCAGGTCAACCAATCCTGTTTTTTGTAGACAGAAATAATTTGTCCGAACTTTATATCTATTTTGACTATGATGGCTTGACTGTGTGACAACTCCACCACAGTGAACGTTGAGTCATCATGAAAACCACACCTCCCCTCCCCCCAACTAGCCCTCAGCTAATTAGCATTACGTTTCCACCGGTACTTTGGTAATTCATCTCTGCTTAATCATTAATTATGATGCTCCATGGTTCCACCAATCAGGTCATCCCATTCTTTCTTTCTCTCAACAAATCAACGTTGAGGACATTACATTGTAAAACTATATAAATGAGAGTTTGCTGCTTCGTTTTCTTCATCTGCTTGCAGTTTTATCCTGAGAAGTGCAAGTCGAAAAGCGTTGATGATGTCTATGTTATTGAAATGCATATTTAAAAGATTTGAATCACAGATTTCACGCCAGCAACGGCAGGTTAAAAGTGTCCTGCGAGCAGAACCGAAAAAGTGTACGCACATCGCAATGCGCAAAAAGGCCTCATTTAGCATTCAGATGTCATTTTGAAAGTCGCGTATTGGAGGGAAAAACCAATCAGCTCTCACAAAATTAACTACCCCAGGTGGCCAGGATTTCAATAAATCCTGTTAAGTCTGTCTCTCTTGTTAAGTCTGTCTCCGGAGTATGCTCCCCTTCCATCCCTTCTCTCACTTCAAATGGCACCACAGCCGAATCAACTCGTGAGAAGGCGGAAAGCCTCAATTCTGTGTTTCCTTCCAAATATTGTCACCAACCCCACACTCTCGATACCCATACTTCCCTGCGATACCCAACTGCTCCAGGACTCTGTGTCTTTTGTACCTGAGAAGGTGGAGATGGCTCTTTCAACCCTCGACTCTGACTCTGCTACTTGGCCAGATGGCATCAGTTCATGTGTCCCAAAAACCTGCTCTGCTGGTCTTGCACATCCTCTCTTTCTTCCATTTTCACCCTGTCATTTGCGCTCGGTCATCTTCCATCTGCTTGGAAATCCACCAACATCACTGCATGATATAAAAAGGTGCAAAAACTGATCCACTCAACTACAGACCAATCAGCTTACTTCCAATCACGAGCAAGGTCATCATCACGGTTGATCCATCATCCATCCATCATCACGGTTGATAGAAATTGTTCCGTTTCTCCAACAACCTCATCTCAGGTCACCAATTTGGTTTCAGACCAGGTCACTCTACCCTGGACTTGCTGCTTCTACTAACCCAACAATCGATGGAGGCACTCAATGCCAGACATGAGATCAGGGTAGTCTCTCTGGACATATCTTGTGCTTTTGGTTTAGTCTGGCATCCTGCCTTACTCTCCAAACTGTCTGCCTATGACATCCAAGCCCAACTCCACATGTCTAACTGACTTCCTCTACTCTCGTATCCAATGTGTGGCTCTTAAATAATGGAATCCTTTCATCTCCTCTCCCTGTCAAGGCTGGTGTGCCCCAAGGCAGTATTCTGGGCCCAGTCCTATTCCTGATCTTCATCATTGAACTCTCTGATTCTCTGGAAAATCCTTTTTATCTCTTTGCTGATGACTCCACCTTGTGCCGTGACATCCTACATCATTCAAACAGGCAGGCTGCAGCCTATTCCCTCTCTTCAGACCTTGGGGAAAAAAAAATCACAAGCTGGTCAAACACTTGGAATATGTCTTTCAATCCTAATAAATCTCACACTCTCACTATCTCTCTCTTATCCACCTACAAGGCCTTCATCTGCAGCTTGATGGAGTATAGCTCTGCCAGCTGGGCTGGCTCCCCTGCCTCACATCTTACTCAGCTTGATGCTGTGGAAACCAAGGCCTGCAAGATCATTAGAATCTCCACGCTGAAGCTGAGTCTATGGACCTATCACTTCGCCATCACAGTCAGGTTGGTGGTCTCTGTCTTCTCCCTCCTCCTTTCTGGTCTTGCACTGTCTGCAATTTCTGTGCTGTCCCCCCCAGGTTTCTACAGGGGTCACACGGTCCACCATCAACCCTCTTCTGGTAACTACCTAAATCCAGGATCACTGCTCACCTCCACTTATTTGTTCCTCTTTTTCCCCCCACATGTGGAATCAACTTCCACATCCTCTTCAATCTCATTCTTCCCTCCAGGTCTTCAAGACAGCTGTATCACCACCATCTCAGCATGGCCCCAACACAAAACCATCATCTTTTCTACCCTCATTAACCCCACCCTAATCCCTCCTAATTTTCCAGTTTTTCCTCCTTGGAGTTTCCTTCTCTATGCATGCATGGTTGCATCCTGTTTTGTCTGTCGAGTCCTGATCCGTTCGGTGTGCTAACTCTTCCATGAGCCTCAACGATGTACGTACTATATATATATATATATATATATATATATATTAATATATAAATAATATATATATATATATACATATATATACTTTATATATATATACCTCTCTCCTCTATCAAGTCTAGGGTGCCACAGAATCAGACAATCAGTAAGCTGAAGGAATATTTTCTATCTCCCCTCTGAGCTGTCTTCTCCTGGGGTCGAATCATGAGGTTCAAATCCAAGTTATTATAAATTATCACCGTGGCGTTTCACAAGCAGGGCGAGTCATCAATGTATGCACCGTCCTTCGGATGGATGTTAAACTGGATGTCCCATCTGCCAGCATTTGGTATTGGTCGTTGAGGATCCCACGGTGTCCATTGTTAAGAGTCGACGAGTTATTGCTGGAACCATGAACAAATTGCAATTCCTGTCAACTTCAGAAAACTAGGTGAGATCAACCGGTTCGTGAAAGACTTTGGCAAAAAAAAACATTCCATGACTGACCCCACAAGAAGGCGGAAATATTTTAGGCCGTTACAGAAGTAGTAGTAAATTAAATGTTTAAAATGCGTGCAATCTGACAATGTTCATTCAACTCACAAGGTAAATTATATAATGTTTCTTCAAGTGGGGATTTTGCCCTTTGGCCCATCATGCCTGTGCTGTATTAACGTCCCATTAACTGAATCTTACAGGTCAGGTCAGGTCAGGTATGGGAGCATGTGCCAGAACAGCGCGTCGCTGCATCCACTTTCC
>CM068955.1:112916464-112955821 GCA_035128595.1 Eptatretus atami
TACTCCAGGGGCCTCCGTCTGGCATTCCCCCAGGCAGATGCCAGGCCCATCCCCATCTCCTTGAGAGGCCGGTCAACCTGCTGAAACCACGAGGCACGTGGTCGGCCCATTGGCCTCCTCCACTCACGAGACTCCCTCGCTGAGAGAATCTGGTGAGCAGGATCAGCGTCAGGAAAACGAGCCACATGTCATACAGCCGCAACTGACGCTCACAGACCATGCAGGGTAACAAATCTCATCAGAGTCTCTCTCAGCAACCGCTCGTTGGACACAAAATCTGACCAGCGATAGCCAAGGATTCTCCGAAGAGACCTGTCCAAAGGAATTAAGTCTCCGTCTCAGATCCTGGTCAGAGTCCAAGTTCTCGCATCCATAGAGCAAGACTGGAAGCACCAAGGACCTGAAGACGCGGACTTTCGTCCTCCCGCACAGTTACCGGCAGCGCCATACCCCATGATCCAGTGAATCCATGACTCCCCAGGCCCGACCCAGAGGTCTATTGACCTCTGACTCACAGCAGCAGAGACATGAATATCACTGCCAAGTTAAGTGAATCTCTCCACGACCTCAACATCCTCACCACAAACAGACACAGACAGGACAGCAGCATCCAAGATGTCATTGAAAGCCTGGATCTTAGTTTTAACCCAAGAAACCCGTAATCCCAGCGGCTCCGACTCCTCATTCAGCACCTTGAGGGCCCCAAAAGGATATCTAAAGTCTCCGCAAAGATGACTGCATCATCTGCGAAATCAAGGTCCGGATCTTGACATTCCCAAACGATGCACCGCAGCTTGATCTTTCTGACATCCTCCCTAAAATCCAGTCCATACAAGTGCTGAAAAGTGTGGGGCGAGTACACACCCCTGACGAACTCCAGTAACAACTGGAAATAAGTCAGAGATGGTACCACCACATCTCACAGCATTCTCAGTACCAGAGTAGAGTTCAGACATCAGATTGATCAGTTTTGGTGGCACCCACGAAGACCTAGAATCCTCCAGAGGGCATCCTGATTCACTGAATCGAACGCTTTACAGAGATCAACATAGGCTGCAAGCAGCCCCTGCCAAAACTCTCGTCTGCGTTCGGTGAGACACGAAGAGCAAGGATACGGTCAATCGTTGACCTCTTTGGTGTAAAGCCTGACTGCTCTGGACGCTGGTGCTCAAGCAGATGGTGGCGAACCCTATCAATAATTATCTGAGCAAAGACCTTGCCCGGCACTGAGAGCAGCGTCACCCCTCGGTAGTTGTTGCAGTCTTGGCGATCACCCTTCCCTTTCCAGAGAGGGACAACAAGGCCCCTCTTCCAATCGTTGGGATGATGCCTGTGTTCCAGGCAGAGCACAAAACTGCATGCAACGACACGAGTGCAGCATTTCCACCAGCCTTGAGAAGTTCAGCATGGATGCCACAGATCCCTGGAGCTTTACCCCATTCAACCGGTTCACCGCAGCCTGTGTTTCCACAAGCGAAGGTGGACCACAGTTGATTGAGGGTCAGCAACAGGGATTGTAACACCCTTGATGTCCAACTCGACAGCTGGGGATCAGCCTGGTACAACCGCTCAAAGTAACCGGCCCAGCGGCCTTCATTTCAGACTCCTCTGTCAAGAGCCTACCACTCTCTGCTCTAACTGCAGTGCTGCGAGGGATGGGCTTGGATGAACGCAATGCACGAATTCCCTGTAAGCGGGACGAGAATCACCTGTCCACAGTGATGCTCTACCTCCTCACAGATTCCTCACACATAGGCCTCCTTGTCCACCCTTACATCTTACAATTGAACCTTTATCTTCAGCATCCTATTCTTATGATTAACTCAATGCAACTTAACATCCACAATGTGGGCACAGCCCATGAGATGACGGTTTTCTATTACATCGCAGGTTGTTCAACGGTGATTTTTAGTGCCAAATCCCATCGTACATCATGAAAATGTTGTGGAAAAACTGCTGTGGTTTTACTTACACATTGAAGAGTTTCATAATTGCTCTAAACTTATTAAAACGTTTATATTTCAACTGCAGAGCACGTGTCATCGTTTTGTGGGCCTCCTTGCATATCCTTTTATAATTAATTTACACCTGACTAGAGCAGCAATGGTCATGGAACCTTCTTGGAATAAAATGTTGAGCAGATAGAAAAACTTATTCGATGCATTTTCATCTGTCGGAATCGTCCATGCAATCAAGAACGTTAAATGATCATTGGTACTCTTAAATGTTTCTGGAGCGATCATCACCACTACACGTGTCATACCCTACCCCTCATTCTTACCCGCATCCCTTGTTTGTCCAAGTCTTCCTCTATTTCCCCTCAACCCTGTTGTTGGTGTTTCTCCCTTCTCCTTCTATTGTTCCTTTTCTTTTGTTGCGTCTTGATACATTCGTCTTTCTCCATTTCCACCTCCGCTGCTGCAAAGTTTCCTATAAGGATTGTTGCAAATGACCTTACGGAAATGCAGAATCATCAATTTAGCTAAATAATTTAAGTAAAGGCAGGTGTAAATCAGAAACACAATGATTAAAAACGACACACAAATACACAAACAGGCAACATCATGTTATAACATTTTAGAAACTACAGCGGCATTCGGTAGAGCGCATACCTCTGCCAGGCTGAACAGTTTACGTTTTGTATCCCACCGATAGGCCAGATCTGGATCTTCACCAAAATCAAATCAAATGCTCCTCGTCACACACTCAAACTGTCCACCAACTTTTGCCCAATTCATCCACAATGTTTTGCAATATCATGCAATATATAATTTTGGCGCCGTCTCTGGTGAAGAATCGCTCAGAAAATTAAAAGAAATTCCTGTATCCCGATCCGGATCTTCACCAAAATCTAATTAATTCTTCCTCGTCATGCAGCCAATCTGACCACCAAGTTTCGTCCAAATCCGTCTGTAGCCTTTTCCCATATCATGCGATCTATTGTTGTTGGCACAATCTCTCAATGGCCGAAGAATCACTTAGAAATTTCAAGTATCTGGATCCGGATCTTCCAGAAAATCTCATCAATTCGTCCTTGGCACACACCCAACATGTCCGCCAAGTTTCATCTGAATATGTCAACAACTTTTTGAGATATCCTGCACACAAACAGACAGACAGACAGGGGTGAAAACAACCTCCTCCACCTTTGGTGGCAGAGGAAATAATCATAAAATGTGTGTAATTAACGTTTTTTATAAATATGAAGACAAGAACACAAAGTGAAGCAATTTGTGTGTGTGTGTGTGGTGGGGGGGGGGGGGGGGGGTGTAATGAAATAGAGGAAACCAAGGGGAAGATAAAGGACCTTTGTCCTACTTTAATGAGTGCAAATCAATAAAACTTGTGTTTAAGGTACTGAGGTGTGAAATGCTGATGGTCATCTGTACTGTTTGTAACCCAGGACCTTAATATTACAGTGGGAAGGGTATGGGGGTCATTTTAAAAGGATGTTAATCATCAAGTCGTCATTTATGGGCCAGAAAACCGCATATTTGATTCACATGCATATTACAGCCAATCGAGGACCCCAACAGCAACACATGGCTGCCCCCACAGAGACAATATTGGGGAATTCTGCAAGATAAATTTACTGCTTATTTGGTGCTCATATATAAAAGGATGCAAATTGAAAAATTCAATAATGATCAGATCGAGCAATCCTCAATTTTTGATGTTTGAAATTAGCTTGCCTTTGGGCATCACCGAAGAGAAACAAATGATTTCAACGGATCATGATGATGATAATGACATTGTTGCAGTAGCATATATAAAACAAAATATCTTTCACAAATGGATGATATGAGGCCATTTACATACTACACATGTAATGGACTGTGTGTTGGGTGTTCGGTGGTAAATGCTGTAAAAGAAGAGCAGAGAGAAAGATGAAGAAAGAAAAGAGAAACACTGAAGTAAGTGGAATGGAGGAAAGGGGCTTACGGTACAAAGGGTCAAAAATTCTGGCATTCTTGTGTACATAATATTTACCAGCCTCAGTGGTGTCATGTTCAGTTTGCATTTGTAACCCTGAATCTTAATCTTAATGTTACCCATCTCAATGTAACCCGCCATCTTGTCACCCATCCGCACTGAGTCTGGGAGGTTGGCAGCTCCAATCGTGGCCGAGTCATACCAAAGACTTGAATAAATGGTACGCGCTGCTTTTCCTTGCTTGATGCTCCAAATTTAAAAAGAATAGAGCACTAACAACAACCATAGGTTCGCAACACCAGTGCAGGCTTTGAGAAGATGAAATGAAAGTTTGAGAAGTAAACTTTGAGAAGCAATAGAGAAAATTGAGAAGATTAGAAGATAACAGAAAGGGTAGGAGATTTGGAGGAAGAGAATAGGTAAAGAAGGTTTGTGTGACATGAAAGGCCTGAAGGATGGTGCAGCAGTTTTGGTAGTGCAGTACTTACCGGATACCTCAAGAAGGCAGGGGGACGAAACTTTCCACCATTTTTACCTATTTAAATACCTAGGCGACTTCTTATTCGAGTAGTGGTTCGAAAAACCTTTAAATCAGATACAAACAGACAATACTAGGTCTTAACTTGGCAGGAAGAATGCAACTAATGCTGCAGTCTACTTGCATTTAAGTGTACCGGCTCCAGCAGCTGCTTTTTGTGTTTTTCATTGACCTTCGACACAGCAAGCCTCACCAACATTAACCATGGTGCCCAAATCTCATAATTTCTGCCTAATAGTAGATCCACCATTACACCACAAGAGGATGTCATCATTAGGGAAGTCTTTCTCGACTGTTGTTGTGAACTGATCACCCGAGAGGTCAAATCAAGGTCAAAGTTTAATCCAGAGCCACAGAAAGACCTATTAAGGACATTCTTTTATCAGCATTGTTGGTGTTGCACAACTTTATATGTGTGTTACCAATGATATCCTGGATATCTGTAAATTGTACAAATCACTCATAAGGTTATAATGGTTCGAGTACACGTCAACTGTCCACACCAAGGCTACCGTATTTTCTTTTTCATTCAAAAAAAACAAACTGAACGGGTTTTCACAAACCGAAGCCTTTAGATGACATAAAAAATGGCAGAGTTTAGAAAGAAAGAACTGGGAATCATACAAAAGGAAAAGTTAGTGTCCCAAAGACCGATTATTCCAGTTGTACAACGTCCATTTTTTTAAGCAAAAAGTTAATATAGACTTAGTCTTAAGAGCCGGGTATTAGCGTTTTACTGATTAACAGCATGGAAAGTAAAAGGAGAATTGTCTTGCCTAAGGTCATCATTGCTCAAGCCTTTGAATATTTTATTGGCGGCAGTATTGTGCACCGGCTGGGAATAGATTGAGCGTCGGAGCTCGGGAGGGGAGAGATAATAAGGTGGCTGCTCGGGGGCAAACAGATTGGGGTCTCGGAATATATGAATTGGCAAACAGTAAAGGCTGGAAAAGAAAGAGAGGAGAGAGAGAAAGGAGGGAGGAGAGAGAGAGAGAGAGAGAGAGAGAGAGAGAGAGAGAGAGAGAGAGAGAGAGAGGTGGTGGGAAGAGAGAAAGAGAGAGGTTGGAGAAAGAAATAGAGAAAGAGGTGGGGGGGGGGGGACGAAGGGGAGAGAAGAGTAGGGAAGAGAGACAGAGACAGACAGACAGATACGCACACTATTCCAACTGGCCATACCCCAACCCCATCTCCCATCCCACCCAAAAATAATAGCCGAATTATTTACGGCTGATAACCTTAAGGGTGAACAGATGCAAGATGAGCCCCTAGTTCCCTTGTCATACCCCTCAGCCATTCTTTTTCCGCTTTACCAAAAGGATTGGCCTGCCAGTCTGCGTTAAGTGGCCATTGTTCTGTCTGATGGCGCGTGTAAACACTGCAGACTCCAACGTCCTATTGCAGCACGTGCTGTCACACCCTTTGAAAAACGTTTAGGCAATACTGAAGTCAAACCTCGTGAGGACGGTAGAGGCCAACCCTTCCGGTCAGGAAGCAGTGCCCACACGCTCGCTGGAAATGGTATTCTTTTTGACCTAAGGAGCCAGTGCCAAGCGTAAATCGACGAAGTCAAAATCGGACATCAAAACAACAGAGAATGATCAGAATTAGATGCTCTCGATAACAGAGAATGATCAGAATTAAATGCTCTTGCTGCTGGTGCCAACCTGCTGTGCCCTTGACACGGCGACTAAGAATTTTACCGCCTCCCATAAAAGAGCGGGCGAATTATGGCACGCACCAAAGCACCTAGCCAAAGGTGTCTTCGTTAATTATACAAACTTGGTTTCCAAGCAGAGCCTCACAAACTTCATGCTCGCTGTTAATGACTTTCAAATTGGCGCTGTAGTTATTAAGCAGTGATTGTAGTGCATGGCCTGAAGGATAAATTAGGCAACGTTTACTGCTTAGATGCGTGGTACCAGTTGTTGCGAGAGCGTTATGCTGCTGCATGCGGCTCGGATAATGAAGGAAAAGAGGGCATTTGGCCGATTTTTTTTCCATGTCATTTAGGAGTGATTGCAGCAAAGTTTGTCCCATTAGACATGTTAGCTGGTTGATGTTACCATCTTAAAGCTGTGCTCCCAGATTCCAAATGAAGCTACGGCATCCGTTTCCCATGAACCACATGCGCATTTGTTGTGTTCCCAATTGTGATCCTTATTTTCGTTGTGCGTGTGTGTGTGTGTGTTCGCACGTGCAGTATACTTACTATAAACACAGAAAACTACCAACTTTAAATGTCCATTGTATACCGTGAGAGACGTTTACGACCGCTTCACTGTGGGCCTAATTTGCATAATTCGGATTATGGGCAATCTTGCTATAAAAATTGCATATTGGGTTAAGCATTTTCACTTTGAGGATTCAATCTTCTTTCCTTTAGGCCTTTATATATACCTCGGGCAGGCCTTTCGGGTAGCTCGAAGGAAACCTCTGTTGCTTGGCCCACTCTTGGGGTCAAGCGCTCAGACTTTAAGCGAAGATCAAGGAGCGATGTGCGCTGGGCAGCTCTCTTATGCTCATTAAAACTGGGACCACCATAAGTCAGAGGGGAAATGAGAAAACGCACTTTCTGCAAATGAAGCCGCAGGGCAGGTTCTTCCCCGCCCCCCCCCCCTCCATTTTTCTTGCCTCCTGATTATGCTCACCGAGTGGTCTTTGTGCACCTGCTTTCCCCTGTGTGTCCGCATGCACATCCGTGACATATAAATGCAGTGCAACGTGAAATCACAAGATTCATAGTTTATAAAGAGACTTTGTAGAATACGATACTCATTTTAGTACGTGACAGTCCTAGTATATCAGAAATTATATTAAAGCAAATACTGTTAATCGACATGATTTATGTGAGGAACATTTAATTACATATAACTATGTTAATAAAGCTACGTATGGTTTGTCTTGTGTTGCGCAATCTCTAAAGTATATTACAGCAGCATATCATAAATAATAATCATCCAAAGTGCCAACCACATGTCTATTCGTCAACCCACATGTCTAAATATACCGTTTGGTCTCCCGAAGTCACCATGCAGGGTACAACTGGCCTAAGTACCCTCCGAAAGTGTGTGTCGCACAATCAATGGTCCTTGCTGAGTGGTGAGTGCTTTGAAAGTTTAAATTATATCCCACTCCACAGGAGACTGAAACTCAAAGGCTAACACCCTTACAGACAAGATGCAAGTAAATACATAAATAAATCTCACCACAAATTTATTGACATCATTATTGTTACTTGGGAAATTGAAGATTCGCTCGTATATTGGTTGGTCTGGTCTGTTATTACCCCGGGCACGTGCGAAGCCAAAAGTGGGGTTAAGCAATTGGTTCACTTTATCTGTCTGTCTGTGTGTCTGTCTGTCTGTCTGTCCACAAGCATCATTTTATGATCGAGGAACAACTTGACATTAATTGAATGTTATATTTTCAACACGAATCGGAACAAGAATCAGAAAACGAATGTGTAGTTTAGCAGTGCAAGCCTGGTGTTGGCTTTGTGGTTAGGGTGGTGGGCTTGGGATCTTAGGGTCCTGAGTTCAAGCCCTGTCAGCTGCTGAATCAACACGAGGTGGGGTTGACTCAGCCTATCATCTTTCTGAGGTTGGCAAAATAAGTACCAGTGAACTGGTAATAGGGGGAATTTCATCAGTGGTGCCCCTACATTAGGTAGCGGTGGTGATGCACTGTTGATCAAAGCCATTTGAAAGCATGAAATCATACCACCATAATATTAAAGTGGATTAAAAAAAAAAGTTTAGCAGTGCTTTGCCTCTGAATTTGTCCTAATCTCTCATGCAGGCACAGAGAGGAGTGAGCTGATTGTTTTTTGTCTATATGCCTATCTGGCAGTCAAACAAAATCGAAAATCATTCCAAACAGGAAACTTACTGTTTTCAAACACAAACGAAACGACAGGCAGCACACAAAAGGACACAAACGACAGGCACAAAGAACGAATGTAACATGTTAAATACGGTGGTGTAAAAGATGCTGCATCAACGGCGATAAGCTTCTGAAATATATTTTTCTACAACCTTTAAAAATCTTTATTTCATTTCAATTGAATTATATACCTGAACACTGTAGAACAAAAATCACCTTTTTGGCGCTTTTAAAACCCTTCCATTTAGCAGTACTTGGACAAAATATTACGGCATTTTACATCATCTCGACCAATCAAATTTGGTGCTTGCAGACCCCGCCCACGTCCTTTTCTCTCAAGACTGCGCAGAGTAAGGTGTTCCATGAACTCACAAATTCTGTTTGTCTGTATTGTCGCCCACAGGTCGCATTTTTACTCCGATCTTCACAAAACCTAGCAACCTGGTAGGGTAGTCACAAGCAAGAAGCCTATTGTTTTTGAGGTCAATAGGTCAAAGGTCAGGGCTTGAATCATCAATTTTCATCCGATTCACTATATATATATTGTGGCGTTTCTGGGAACCGAGACCCCAAGGCAACGGCACACAACACAGAGTGGTTCCCGAGGTAGTTATTTCATTATTACTTGTTCCAGATCGGGTCCTTGTATGTAATGTGTCTAATGTGTTATAAAATGGTCCTTGCTGAGTGTCCTTACACGGACCCTATCTGGAACAAGTAATAATGAAATAACTACCTCGGGAACCACTCTGTGTTGTGTGAACCACGCCACGCCCTTCTCGGGTGTTGGAGCGGCAGATAGGGACCACTGCAAGTCGGCCCAATGTTGAGTTAGGAGCTGATATGCATGGCATGGTCAGAAAACAGGTAAAGGCAATACCAGCCCAGCAACCTCACCGCGAGGGTGACGTCACCCCGAAGCGCATCTGGACCAATGGGCACGCTGCACTTGGAGGAAAGAGGGCGGTCTGTAAGCCGTGCCCTCAGGAACCACCCCCACAAGAGGCGTGGATTCACACTTGATCCCCCAAACTCAACCCCCCACCCCACCTCCCATGGCTTTTAAGTATCGACGCTGGTCGCTGGAGCAAGAGCTGTCCAGAGAAGCTCTTGGCGGAGTAGTTGCTACAGAGCTCATGTGGTGGTTGCTGCTGGACTGAGTGGTTACTGCAAGGTGCCGAAAGGAACGGAACGGAATGTAATGCTGAGGAGCAGCATTACAGATTGCCAAGCACCAGGCAATCCGGGCGCAGTATTGGGTGAGAGGCGAAATCAGCAACCATACATGATAGGCAATTCTGATGATTACACGTTCTTTCTCTCTTTTCCCGACTCATCAACTAGGGACGCACAAGAGTTATTAGCGAGGGCAAAGCCCAATAACCACTGACTCGCACCCTGTCTTTCTCACTCTATGCACCCAACACCGAATCCCACTCACACCTCCTCATCGCACACTCGAACACACCTTTGCTTTACCTTCCCTGCACCTTTGATTAGCACTTGCCTAAGTGTACATGCTGGGTAAGTCAGAGGTCACCAATGCTCAGCTTTTCAAATCTCTCTTGCTTATCTACTCTTCTGTAGAGTGACTCTAATGGTGCCTGCCATTTTAATTGAAGTAAGTCTGTGCAAGATAGATTGCTTTGTTGTAGAACAAAGAGCAGAACTAACCCAAGCTGTCTCTTCACTGAATGAATTTGTATCCTTGTATACTTTTTGCCATATCACATGAATACTGTATGTCCCTGCTTATCCTGTGTCGTAAGAGGCAACCAGGGTTGCGTCAGGAAGGGCATCCGGCGTAAAACCTGCCAAATCATTAAGCGGATCATAACGGATGATCCGCTGTGGCGACCCCAACGGGAGCAGCCGAAGAAGAAGAAGACTATGTCCCTGCTGTACGAATACCCGCTGTGAATAAACCCCTTGGCTTCACTATGCCACATGCTTTTCCTCACACTTCCTCATAAATAAACCCATGTCAGTTTTTCAGTTCAACCTGCTCGTCGCGTCCTTTCATCCATTCGTCCAGCACAGTCCTCAGTATTGTTAGACGGAAGTTTCACCCTCATGTAATTTGCTCTCGTTACCCAGCGTGCGCTCACTGTATCGCTCGGCAGTAGTCGGAGTGTGTGCCCAAGGCACGCGCCTCGGTTAATTTAGTCAGCTACTCAGGTAAACAGTGTTAGACGGGTAACCCTGTTAGAGTCGACAAAGTTAATTGACGTTTGTGTTTGCTTCGCAACCCATCGGACAGTGGAGTTATCCACAGCACGCCAACCTACAGGGTGTGACGTCATCGCCGGCACCGAAGGAAGGAGGACTCAGTTTTTACACTGTTTGTTTTCTTGTTTTGTTGTTTGTTTGTCTGGGCAATATCTCAGCATCTTTTGAGCTAAGAAGCTGAAGTTTAGGAACAAAAGTGAAGCTCTTGGCTTTGGCAAAAATGACTTCTTTTTTTATTTTTTTCTGAATCAATTAATTGATTAATTACTTAATTACTTAATTATTATCGATTAATTACTTAATTATTATCGATTTATTTTTACGTTTTTTATTTTTCTCTCTCATCTAGGCAATATCTCGGGCACCTTTGGAGCTCGGCAGTCAATATTTGGACACGACAGTGAACCAGTGATTTGGCTATTAAGGGTAAAGTTGGTTTAGTGATTAATAAGTTAATCAAATAATTATTCACTTTTTGATGAATTACTACATTTTCAAAAAGTTACAAATCCGGATGAAATAGCGGTGGTTTAGGTATGCTACGAGGCAATTGATTGAGAAATCCATTAGTTTATGATCATTGTTCATTTTATTTACACAATTAATGAATGAATCAATCAGTTATTGTGCACTGTCCATCCGTCTCCATATGTTGCAAGCGGGTCAGTATCATTTAAACGTATTTACCTCAGATGTAGATTTGTACACATTTACCTCAGAATTGTACAATTGTACACATAAACTAAGTATTATTTGTACACATTTAGTTCAGAAGTACATTTGTATCCATAAACTAAGTATTATTTGTACACATTTACCTCAGAATTGTACATTTGTACACATAAACTAAGTTTATTTGTACACATTTAGCTCAGAAGTACATTTGTACACATTTAGCTCAGAAGTACATTTGTATACATAAACGAAGTATTATTTGTACACATTTAGCTCAGAAGTACACTTGTACACATAAACTAAGTATTATTTGTACACATTTTGCTCAGAAGTACATTTGTACACATAAACTAAGTATCATTTGTACACATTTACCGAAGAAGTATATTTGTACACGTAAACTAAGTATTATTGTGCACACATTTAGCTCAGAAGTACATTTGTACACATAAACTAAGTATTATTTGTACACATTTAGCTCAGAAGTACATTTGTACACATAAACTAAGTATCATTTGTACACATTTACCGAAGAAGTATATTTGTACACATAAACTAAGTATTATTTGCACACATTTAGCTCAGAAGTACATTTGTAATACATAAACTAAGTATTATTTGTACACATTTAGCTCAGAAGTATATTTGTACACATAAACTAAGTATTATTTGTACACATTTAGCTCAGAAGTACATTTGTATACATAAACTAAGTATTATTTGTACACATGCAGCTGAGAAGTACATTTCTACACATAAACTAAGTATTATTTGTACAACATTTAGCTCAGAAGTACATTTGTATACATAAACGAAGTATCATTTGTACACATTTAGCTCAGAAGTACATTTGTACACATAAACGAAGTATCATTTGTACACATTTAGCTCAGAAGTACATTTGTATACATAAACGAAGTATCATTTGCACACATTTACTGAAGAAGTACACTTGTACACATAAACTAAGTATTATTTGTACACATTTAGCTCAGAAGTACATTTGTATACATAAACTAAGTATTATTTTGATACATTTAGCTCAGAAGTACATTTTACACATAAACTAATTATCATTTGTACACATTTACCGAAGAAGTACACTTGTACACATAAACTAAGTATTATTTGCACACATTTAGCTCAGAAGTACACTTGTTACATAAACTAAGTATTATTTGTACACATGTAGCTGAGAAGTACATTTGTACACATAGACTAAGTATTATTTGTACACATTTAGCTCAGAAGTACATTTGTATGCATAAACGAAGTATTATTTGTACACATTTAGCTCAGAAGTACACTTGTACACATTAACTAAGTATTATTTGTGCACATTTAGCTCAGAAGTACATTTGTACACATAAACTAAGTATTATTTGTACACATTTAGCTCAGAAGTACATTTGTACACATAAACTAAGTATTATTTGTACACATTTAGCTCAGAAGTACACTTGTACACATAAACTAAGTATTATTTGCACACATTTAGCTCAGAAGTACATTTGTACGCATAAACTAAGTATTATTGTACACATTTAGCTCAGAAGTACACTTGTACACATAAACTAAGTATTATTTTGCACACATTTAGATCAGAGTACATTGTATACATAAACTAAGTATTATTTGTACACATTTAGCTCAGAAGTACATTTGTATACATAAACTAAGTATTATTTGTACACATTTAGCTCAGAAGTACATTTGTACACATAAACTAAGTATTATTTGCACACATTTAGCTCAGAAGTACATTTGTATACATAAACTAAGTATTATTTGTACACATTTAGCTCAGAAGTACATTTGTATACATAAACTAAGTATTATTTGTACACATTTTAGCTCAGAAGTACACTTGTACACATAAACTAAGTATTATTTGCACACATTTAGCTCAGAAGTACATTTGTATACATAAACTAAGTATTATTTGTACACATGCAGCTGAGAAGTACATTTGTACACAAAAACTAAGTATTATTTGTACACATTTAGCTCAGAAGTACATTTGTATACATAAACGAAGTATCATTTGTACACATTTAGCTCAGAAGTACATTTGTATACATAAACGAAGTATCATTTGTACACATTTAGCTCAGAAGTACATTTGTATACATAAACGAAGTATCATTTGCACACATTTACCGAAGAAGTACACTTGTACACATAAACTAAGTATTATTTGTACACATTTAGCTCAGAAGTACATTTGTATACATAAACTAAGTATTATTTGTATACATTTAGCTCAGAAGTACATTTGTACACATAAACTAATTATCATTGTACACATTTAGCTCAGAAGTACACTTGTACACATAAACGAAGTATCATTTGTACACATTTAGCTCAGAAGTAATTTGTATACATAAACTAAGTATTATTTGTACACATTTAGCTCAGAAGTACATTTGTATACATAAACTAAGTATTATTTGTACACATTTAGCTCAGAAGTACATTTGTATACATAAACTAAGTATTATTTGTACACATTTAGCTCAGAAGTACATTTGTATACATAAACTAAGTATTATTTGTACACATTTAGCTCAGAAGTACATTTGTATACATAAACTAAAGTATTATTTGTACACATTTAGCTCAGAAGTACATTTGTACACATAAACTAAGTATTATATGCACACATTTAGCTCAGAAGTACATTTGTATACATAAACTAAGTATTATTTGTCACACTTTAGCTCAGAAGTACATTTGTACACATAAATTGAGTATTATTTGCACACATTTAGCTCAGAAGTACATTTGTATACATAAACTAAGTATTATTTTGTACACATTTAGCTCAGAAGTACATTTGTATACATAAACTAAGTATTATTTGTACAACATTTAGCTCAGAAGTACATTTGTATACATAAACTAAGTATCATTGTACACATTTAGCTCAGAAGTACATTTGTATACATAAACTAAGTATTATTTGTACACATTTAGCTCAGAAGTACATTTGTATACATAAAACTAAGTATTATTTGTACACATTTAGCTCAGAAGTACATTTGTATACATAAATTAAGTATCATTTGTACATATTTACCTAAGAAGTGCACCGCTCCCTCCAAATTCAGTCTCCACATGCAGCACGGCATCGGGTGCCAAAGGCGCCCTGGCAATGTCGCGCGCTGGAGGATGTTATTTCTTTATTTTGCATGGAGGCGGTGTACGTTGAATGTACCTCTTCTTGTTTTTTTCATTTATTTATTTCCATTTATTTATATTTTCATTTATGGATGTTTTCCAACAGTTCTGCGATTTTTCCTAGTGTCTCGGCTTCGATGTCCATCGGCATGCAAAATTTCAGCTTTCTACATCACCCAGAAGGTACCGATCTTTAATATCAGTCAGTGAGTCAGGGAGTCAGACACATTTTTTCGTGATACCTATTTGTTGGCATGGTACCAAACCATGTTGGCATGTTTTGTTTGTGATACCCAACCAAATTGGAGGACACACCCTTGGTGCCACACTTGGTGATCTTCTGTAGAACGGAACAAATAGGCGCAGCACCGGCTCGTCTCGTGAGCCAATTAGTGAGCTGGAAAACCTCCCAGGCTAACACTAAGTGCGGACTGTGCTTGACTAATGAAGGAAAAGATGCTACGAGCAGATTTAGAGGAACAAACACTGAAGGTATATTTACAAGGGCGAGGAAAAGCATGTGGTGTATATAAAACAGGGGCTTATTTTCAGGCATTCATACAGCAGGGACATACAGTAATTTATGTGGGGTGTGCAGAAAAAGACACAATATGGTCCAAAAGGAAAAAGACAAAAGAGCAGAGTTATCACCGTTTCGATCTATCTTAGACAATCTTACTTAAACTAACATAACAGGTGCCATCAGGATTATTCCAGTGAGAAAGAAAAGAGAATGTTTGAGGCATTCGTTGACCTCTGCGCTCATCCAGCGTGGGCTGGTGAGCCTGACGCTTTCCTGCGCTGGGGAAAGGCAAGTGAGAAGGTACTGGGAGAGAGGGGTGTCACTGTGCAGCTGGATTATTGTTCCACTTCGTCCCATGGCACTCTGCTGCGTCCCGTGGTGCTTCACCTCGAACCCCACCACCTGAAAGTCCACCCGAAATAACCTCAAAAAAACCTTCAAAATTATCTTAAATATCCTCCTGAAGTGCTGGTTTATATACTCCGAGTGGGGCGGAGCCCAGTGTCCCTGGCGGGCATGACCATGCCACGCGGCATCCAATCTCTACCCATCTTGTTCCGAGCATGCTGTGCCCATTGGCCCAGACATCGCCTGCGTCCTCACGTCACCCTCTCCACGAACCCATTGGACCGGAAATGGCTGCATTCATCTTCGAGGTGGGTCACAGGGCCGACCTCTCGACTTAACGTGGGTGCTTAACTTAACTTAACCTCCCCGCTGGTAGCGCAAGTGTCCTGGAGGGTCGTGGACGGTTCCCCTGGCAGTGTGATGATTGCCACCAAGAAGGAACAACAAATGTTAGCGTAAACTTGCTGGTTGGTCATGGCGCTCCATGTGCGGGCAAAGCGGAGCCACAAGCGGGCATGATAATGGTTGCTGTCATCAATAACAGGTGAGTGGTTGAGATGGTGGTTGAAGAGGTGTTGTGGTTGGAGAGTGCTTGGAACAGCACCGCAGTGGAAGAGCAATGGTTGAGGCTGAAGTGGATGACATGCAAGCAAAGCAAGATAAGGGTTGTTGGTCTTGTGGTGTGGAGGTAATTGTGGTATTGTGGTGCTTGAACTGTGGTTGCTGTGGCGTGGTTGAATAATGGTGAATCTGGCGAGAGAGCGATGGAATGTGAGCCTTGTATGACATTTTATAAAGTGAATCAGAAATAAAAGTTCATGCATAATTTTATTACAGTGGTGTAGTAATTATTTACGTTGCAGCGAGGTTGCGGTGGTGGTTGAAAGTGGTATGATGGTTGAGTTTTGGCACGTACTTTCAATGGGGGTTTTGGCGGCAACATGCCAATGAAGTGGCGTGCATGGTTTGAATGGGGTTTTAAATTAAAATATAGAAAATGGGGTGAAAGTGGGGAGAAACCTAACTAATCCCTCACAACGCATATTCCCTTTCTAGCTCACTAGATACAAGGGAAGGACCCTATCTGTAACAAGTACTAATAAAAGAACTATCTCGAGAACCGCGATATATGTTGTATGCCATTGCCTTGGGGTCACAGTTCCCAGAACTGCCACAATACATAGATACATACATACATACATACATAGTCACAGTTGTGGGGGTAGATGGAGAAATTTGTTCGGAAAGTTAGGATTAAATAGAGTTGTTTGGTCCATGGACGTGTATGATACATCTTGATGTAAATTAAGTAGGAAAACTGTGAGCTTAAGTGTTACTTATCACCACATGGGGGGCAGAGGTGATGCAGTGTTAATTATATAGGGATTAAGCATAATTTCCCCCAGTGTGTGATTGCCCCTTGTGAGCTATTCCTACGTTTTTGCATTTACAAGCCAACCATGAAGGAGTTGCGTTTTTAACCAACATCAACCATAACCACAAGCAAGACAGGCGTGCTGGAGCAGGCAAAGGCCGGGCTTTCCCGAGTTTCGTGCCAGCAAGCCACACCCCGGAGGTGGATGGATGTTCGGTGTGATGTCGAGGAGAGATCGGGAGCGAACGCACGAGTTCGGTGTGAGGGAACGGGAGTTGTAGTCATGAGAGGAACGTGGTGGATGGAGGATCTCCTTGCTCTCCTCTCGGCAGACTAAATGGTTTTCCTTTGAGCATGAAGGAGACGGCATGATTCTCGTATTGTGCTGAGGCAAAATGGCTCGCGTGGTGGAGCAAGAGCTGGCCATTGGCTCTTGGTTGGATTGTGAGAGACCAACCTCAAAACTTCGTGTAATCACCAAAGAGACGTGCCATTCTGCAAAGCCGCGGGTCGGAGGGACGATTGACGAAGAAGCTGCACAGCGTCTCTGAGCCTTGGCGTTGAATATCACCTCAAATTGCCTGATGAATGTTCCCGCGTGTGAGAGAGCAGCTCGGCGTCATTTTGGTGACAGCTCCTGACGGTTGTGACAGCTCCTGACAGCTCTTGACGCTGTGACGGTCTGACGGCTACTCCAGCGGCTCCTGATGGTTGGTGACAGCTCCTGACGGTTGGTGCAGCTTACTGACGGTGTGAAGCTTGACATTGACGCTGACAGGTGACAGCTCCTGAGCGTTGGCACAGCCCTTTTTGTATTTTTTTATACATTGTCGAGTTCGTCTGAGAGCTAACACACAATGCACAGCAAGGGGGGCATGAGGCAAGAGGCAGGAGAGGGAAGACAAAACAGTGGGGAAAGAGACATAAGGAGATCTGTGGAAGGGAGAGGGATGGGCGGGAACACGGGGTGTACAAGAAGGAAATTAAAGGGACTTTCAGGAAGGAAAGCAGGGAATTTGAAGGAGGTGGGTTTGGGGTGGATTAACGGGGGTAGAAAAGATCGAGGTTTTGGATGGGAAAGACAAGAGAGGTGGTGAACAGCTGTTTGAAGGCCTGAGGGAAGAATGGGATCGAAGAGAGTGTGGGAGTTTATCCAAAGGCAGGAAAAAAGGGAATGAAAGAGTGAAGGTGAGCAGTGATTCTGATTTTGGTAGTTTTACCAGAAAGGGGTTGCTGGCGGACCTTGAGAGCCCTGTGGAAATATGGGGGACATGACAGACAGGCAGGTGGGGGGGGGCGAGACCGGAGAGGAGACGGTAGAAGCCAGAAAGACACACCACTGCCTGTGGTGAGAGAGTGAGAAGCCCAAAGCCTCGGCCTCACCACGGGAAATACCAATGATTCAAAATGCCTTGGTTTCCACAGGTGAAGCCGAGAATGGTGAGAGGCAGGAGCACCAGCCCAGTGGCGAGACCAGTACTCCATAGCTGCGGACAAAAGCTTTGTATGTGGTCAGGATCTCAGGTGGGCCGAGGAAGGACTTTGCAGAGGAGGATTCCCAGTCGGCGACTGGCTTTGGAGGCCAGGTTGGAAATGTGCTTTCCAGGAAAGATCTGGCAGATAGTGAGACCCAGAAGCTTGAATGAAAGGACTTCTTCCAGAGGATTGTTGAGAAAGTAGATGGGGGTTTTCCAAACGTCCTTTCAAAAAGAATAGTGAGAGTGTGAGATTTGTCAGGATTGAAAGACATGTTCCACGTGTGGACCAGTTTGTGATTTTTTTTCCAGATCTGCAGAGAGCGAAGAACTGCTGCTTGCCGTCTGAGGAATGAAGATGGTAGACAGAGGTTGGAGTCATCAGCAGAAGATAAAGAGGATTTTCCAGAGAGTCGGATGAGATATTGATGAAAACCAGAAAACGAACAGGCCCAGAACACGCCTTGAGGACTCCAGCCTGGACAGGAGAGGGATGAAAGAACTCCATTTAGGGCCACACGTTGCTGCGAAGGAGAGGAAGTCTGCGAGCCATGAGTGGAGATGACCTTGGATACCATAGGAAGAGTGTTGGTAAGCAAGGCAATGTGTCAGACCGTGTCAAAAATACGTGATATGTCTAGGTATGGCTCTGATTTCATGTCTGTCATTAGTACCTCCATCCATCGTTGGGAGAGCAGAAGCAGCATATCCAGGGATGAGTGACCTGGTCTGAAACCAAATTGATGATCGGAAATCAAGCCATTGGAGAAGAGGAAGGATTTATGTCTGACGATGATGATATTGGATAATGGGAGAAGCATGAAAGGTCTGTAGTTGCAGGGATCTCTTTTTGCACCTTTTTTATGCAGGGCGTAATGTTTGCTGATTTCCAAGCAGATGGCAGATGACCTTGACCAAATAAAAGGGTGAATAGAGATGAGAGAGGGTGAGCAAGCGCCGAGGAGCAGGTTTTTAGGACACGTGGGCTGATGCCGTCTGGACCGGTTGCAGAATCTGAGTCGAGGTTTGACAGCAAGCTCTCCACTTTGTCAGAAGAAAAGGCACAGTCCAGGGCAGTTGGGTGCGACTGGGTCAGGTGGGTGCAGAAAGTGATGGGTTCGGACAAAGATTAATGCAAACACCGAGTTTAGGCATTCAGTCTTTTATTGTGGTATCAGCTGTGCGGCCATTTGAGGTAAGGGAGGGGATGGAGGGGGAACATACATCAGAAACAGATTTGATTACATGCCCCCAGGATTGGAGGAGGGAGAGAGGTTTGAGAGTTCAGACTTGAAATTAAAAAATGTTGCTTCTGGCTCCCCTGAGGGCAGACACACACTTGTTCCGAGCTTTATGGAAGGAACTAGATTACCCTCAGTTGGGTTTGCTTTCCATGAGGCAAAGACAAGTTGTTTCAGGCAAACTGCCTCGCCACAAGCTCAGTGAACCATGGGCGGGAGGAAGGGTAGGCAACTGAAGACAGAGGGGATAAATCTGTGCATGAGAGAGAGCAAGTTTCTTTGAAAGAATTCCCAGGAGAGGTGATGTTGGGAAAGTAGCGATGGGAGACCAGTCTAGAAGTTTGATGGCTGCTTGGAACCCTGCTGCTAGCCTTATGAAATGCAGACTCAGAACGGCACTGAGGTGGTTCTCTAACAACAGCCAGAGAAATGTTTGCTTTGACAAGCACGTGGTCAGAAGAACCGATTCGAGCAGAGGAATAACAGCAGATATTTTCAGGGAAATTTGTCAAAATCAGATCCAGAAGAGATGGAGTTTCTTTGAAATTGAGATGGAGTTTCTTGGTTGAGATCTGGGTTGGGAAGTTGACCGATTGAGTCAGGGCATTAATATGGAGTTGGTCCCCACCCTGACAGTTGGTGACAGCTCGTGACAGCTCCTGATGGTTGGTGACAGCTCCTGATGGTTGAGGACAGCAGCAACCGTGGTTGGTGACAGTTGGACGGTTCCTGCTGGATCTGCTTGGTGACAGTACACCTGGCTCTTGGTGTACCTGGTTACTGGGGGTGATGAGGTGATGTTGATTGGAGTTTGAGCCTGTTTGTGGGTGGGTGCACGGCGAGGCAGGGCGCTGCTAGCTGAAATGAGCCAACCTGTTGAGAGCTCATTTGGAGAGGGAGAACAAGGCACGCTCACACGTTTTGGT
The DNA here is from genome assembly GCA_035128595.1 of Eptatretus atami. Lineage (NCBI taxonomy): Eukaryota > Metazoa > Chordata > Myxini > Myxiniformes > Myxinidae > Eptatretus > Eptatretus atami. The sequence goes on from CM068955.1 coordinate 112,936,790, forward strand.
TTATTTTAGTGGACGCATGACTTCTGCCTTGGTAAGCAGACTGGATGTTTTTTTCCCCCTGAATGATCTGCTGGGTACCCACGTCTCGTGATTAATTGTTAAGCAAGGCATGGTGACATGCATCCACTCTTTGTCCATTTTTCTATCAATGCTTGTTGAATTCTTTATTTGTGTGAGATTACTTTGTTGATTGAACATTTGATTAATTTGAATTCATCCATTTAATCGACAAGGAAAAAAAAAGTTCTTCAATGTATTAATTTTTCTTCATAAATTCCTTGTTGACATTTCAATCTGTCCATACTTCTCATTTCCTTCCATTGATCCAGCATTGTCCGTACGAGATAGACTGGGAGGTAATTCCCAAACCAAGTGACCTGTCATAGTCGGTGTGCACAGCAGGAAACGCTTGGCCGCATTACTTAAAATATAATCAAGATAAGATTGGTGCATCGCCAAGGCTATGTTCCCCAGTCAGGAGGCCACGTGACCTCTAGTTAAACGAAAATGAGATGGTGGACACTGGAACTCGTGGTTACTGATTAGCATTGTGGTTGTTAAGCAACCCACCGCATCGCAAAGTTAATTGTGAGCGGTGGCCCCTGGTCCGGTTCTCCGAGGAGAAACGAGGATTAACCCCCACATAATACACACTCGGTAACCGTGGCCGTAACAATATATATGTGTGTGTTATATATATATATATATATATTGTATATATACATATACATATACATATACATTGTTGGGGCCGGGTCTCGGTGGCGGCATGACCGCTAGGTGCAGCAGTAGAGTCGGCTCCACCGAACACCGCGATTTATAGGTCGTCACCCGGATAACTCCGGAGCCGACGGGTCCTTATCGGACCGAAGATCGCCAATAGGTCGACCACGTGGGATAGGGTCGATTGCCAATTTCAATTTACCTAAATACCCACGTCGTCCAAACTACCAGGGAATTTCACCCTCGGCAGGATCTGCGTGATCCGGGCCGTTACCGAGCCGGATCCGAGCCGTACCCTGAGCGAGAGTACCAGAATCCTGCCGGGCCGATTGCACGATTTCGGCAGCAATGAGGCTCTCTCGTTACCGTTTGTAGCGCAGCAAACGATGATAGAAAGGACAAGGACGAGCTGGGACATTCAACAATAGGGGTATTTATTTACAATGGGAGGAAGGGACACACAAAGAGCAGAGTTATCTGACTAAGCAATGCAACCAATGTACATGAAAGCACTTAACAATTCTACTTGGACAAGACAGGCCCGCACAGCCAAAGAAAGAGATGGACCCCGCCGGTCTTTCTTCGGCTCTCCAGCCGGGAGGATAGTTCGGCTGGGAGTCAGGACGTGCTGGCTACCTGGCCGCGTTTTCGCGGCTCGGTGTCCGCACCTTCCGGAGCACCAGTCGCCAAGGACAGACCAGGGCAGCCGAACCCAGAGGAGGCGAGACGAGGTGATCTCTGTGATGAGATGGCCGACTCTGTTGTTCTGCGCCAGACAGACGATCGGATGCGAGCGATGCAGTCAGATGCAGACCACACTGAAGCGCGCTCGAGCAGACGGGCGCAATTGTTCATTCCTTTTTCCGTCCTTTGGGGCGCGTCCGCTCTCCGTGGCTGCTCTCATTGGGCGGACCGGTGTCGCGGCTCCGCCTTCTTGCAAAGGACTGCCCCGGCTCTGGTCTGCTCCGTCACCCATTGGCCGGAATGACGCATACCCTTATTTGGCACCAGGCCAGACCGAAACGCTTTTGAGCAGCAAAGAGCACGGACAATGCCGCGAGCAGATGGTTGTTGTGTGAGAGCGAAGATGGCATTGTTGTCATTGTTCTAAGTGATGTAAAAGAAACCCTGACGATCAAAAATAACTCCGCACACACGAACATTTAATTCCCATTAGACTAGGGACGGGACCCTAACTAGAAACACGTACTGAGATATAACTGATCTATAAGGACTCTGGCTGTTGTGTGCTCATGGCTTCCAGATTGCAACAATATACAGGGTAGCCCGAAAGTTACTTTACCCCTGATAAATTTCTCACACTTCCCTCCGTCCTTCCCCTCTGCCCTCGCCCGCTATGGTATGCGGAAACACTGACTCAGAAAAAATGAGACACATACAGATACAATGACAAATTAATTATTGTAAGTACTGTACAATAAAACCTGTATATTAAAAGAGTTCAAGAACAATGCTTCACTGGAGGGGTAAAGTGACTTTCAGGCACCCTGTATATACAGTCCATGTGTCGCATTACGACGTTTCGGTCACGACGACCGCATATACGATGGTGATCCATAAGATTATAATGGCGTGAAAAATTCCTATCACTGGTGATGTCGTTGCCGTCGTAGCGCTGCAGTTGTATAAAAGTACAGTATAGCATAGTGTTTCCCAAACTCTGGGTCACGACCCACAACGTGGTCGCAAAGGGTCAAAAATGGTCACGAGGACCCCGGAAAAAATTTTTTTTTTAAAATAAATCAAGCGGGTAAAAGGCAATCGCGCAAAGCCCACATCGTAGGACAGTGCCGTTTGGCACCGTTCCACTCGATAATTCAGCCCGAGGTGGCAGCGACACTTCCGTTTCTACCTACTCTGCCGTTCAGTACGGTTCAGTACTTTGTACCCGCCAAAACGGTTAACTGCAGGCCATCATTTCTCCAGCTCGCCTTTCAATTACTCGCTCTCTCTGCAACCGAAGTAATTTCGTGAGGTGACGAACTCAGCTCGGTCCACTTACATTGCGCTGACTGACAAGTCGAGACGCTGTTTTGTGTGATCTGCCTTGGCTGGCTGGACTGCGCAGCGCAGTTTTTCTGCTCCACATTGCGTTGCGTGTTTTGTGTAGTTAGCCTTGAACTGCCTCCACTGACTGATCTAGTCGCCTATTCGTTTTGCAGGATGGGCAAAGCGTTCTACAAGCAAGCTTTTTGGATGTGGCTTCACTTCTATCAGTGATCGTGGTTCTGTGGAGCCACAATGTGTGTTGTGCTTCGAAGTGCTGTCCAACGAATCGCTGAAGGAAACAAAACTGAAGAGGCATCCCGGACAGAGATCGGCGCCCAGCACTGATTCAGGATATCCGTCCAGGCTAAGGTTGACGACCTATCTGAGGATGTCCATGGACTGCAGAAGAGGTTTCATCGAGCTGCATCATGACGAGTTCCATCGACAACTCTACGCCAAGCGTCACTTGGAGAGTTCTGGACTGCAGTCAAGAAAGAAAGCCCATAATCGGCGCCGAGTCATGAATGTTTGCTCCCGTTTGCCGACCACGTATCTGTGCGAGCAAGGCTTTTCGGCACTGACGGTCATCAAAACAAGGCGCGCAATCGCCTCGACCCCGGCCACGACATGCGCATTGCGCTCAGTAAGATCGAGCCCCGCATCGAAGACATCATGCAGACGAAGCTGCAATAACCTCTCGCACTAATATAGTATGTATTAGCGCTGGTTGTTTGATTTTATTATGATATTATGTTTCGTGAAAAAGAGCGCTGATGTGAAGCTGGGTCGCGAGATTTTCAACCACACCGATTTGGGTCGCGCTCAAAAAAGTTTGGGAACACTGTATAACATACAATTATGTACAGTACATAATACTTGATAATGATAATAAAAACTATGTTACTGGTTTATGTATTTACTATACTGCACTTTTTATCGTTATTTAGAGTGTACTCTTTCTACTTATAAAAATAAAAGTTTACTGTAAAACAGTGTGCGTGTTAGGCAGCAGCCTCATACATCTCGTGTTTACCGTGTCTCTTGATTGCAGTCATTTTTCCGTGTGCTTGATTTAATCTCGTGTTGTTTTGTTCATCATGGCCCCTAAGTGTTCAACAAAAAGTTTTTAAAAAATAAAAAGTTTATAAAGTAAAAAGTTACAGGAAGCTAAGTTATTTATAATGAAGAAAGAAAAATATATTTTTATAAATTTAGTGTAGCCTAAGTGTTATAAATCTACAGTGGGTGTACGTAATGTCTTGGCCTTCACAATTCACTCACCACTCACTCACTGACTCACCCAGAGCAACTTCCAGACTGCAGTTCCATTCATGGTAAGTGCTTATACAGGTCTTCTTCTCTTCCTTTTGAATTTTTATGCACTTTCAGAGCCAGTAGGCTCCACACACGCCACGCACCTAAACGTGATCAAAATGTTCATTAGCCCATCGAGTGTAAGGAAATATAAATGGATTTCCCACACTCTTCAGAGAATTTTTGAAGTACTGAGTAACAGAGTTGAGGGTGCTTCTGGTTCATCAGCCTCAACGCTCCCGGTGGATCCGACACCTTGATCTGCCATTACTCCTACAATCTACACAAGACGCCGCCTGGGTCCCTCATAAAGAGGGCAATTTCGGAATAAACTATTTCGATCTTCGGGTTTCCTGCATGTCTCACAAAACCCCGAAGGGTGGCACCCAATTTTATACAGATATGAATTTAGGCGGCAGTGCCCGAGTCTGAGCCCACCAAGAGCCACCTGGTCTCTCCGGGAAAGCATGGGAAGTTTAACGAGAGGTACCACATCCAGATGCACCGTGTGACAGAATCTTCCCTTCGTGCTGGAGTCCCACTGAAATTGCCATTTTTTCTCGATCTGGTCCTTGGCAGACTAATAATTTCCGATGGTCCCAGGGGGATTTTGGTGATATTTTCCAGTTTAAGGGCATGCTTAGCCGCTAGATCACAGGCCTCAATTCCACCGATGCCGACATGAGCAGGGATCCAGCACAGGTCGACCAGCAGACCCCTCCACTTCGCGATATTAAACCCTCTACAGGTGTACCATTTTTTATCTTTTATACCGTATTTTTACTGTACCTTTTCTTTGTTTAGATGCGCAAATACTTTCCATTGTGTTACAAATGCCGACAGTATTCAGTACAGTAACATGCTAGGAGCAATAGACTATACCATATAGCAGAGGTGGGTCGGAGGCTATACCATCTAGGTTTGAGTAAGTACACTCTATGATGTTCGCACAATGACGAAATCGCTGAATGACGCATTTCTCAAACGATCCCCATCGTTAAGTGGCGCATGACTGAGCTAAATGTAGTATAATATATAATATATATATAATATATAATTATATATTATATATATATATATATATATATAGACCTCCTCACCTATACAGTGTATATATTGTTACGGATTTCAGAATCCGTCTGATGAATGCATCCACACATCCAGGTCCTCAGACAGTTATTTCCTTAAATGCATGTTCAGATTATCCCCATCCCATGTCTAATGGGACTTTAAATGTGATGCTTGAGAAGGGTAAATAATAGATCCCCTCTCTTATGCGAAGCTTTTTGCTTACGACAGACACGTTTACACATATTTCTTTCACGAACGCCGACGCCCCCTTTTTTGAGAGCCCGAGGTTCATGGTAACGGTGCGCAAGTGGCGGTGAGCTTGGGGGGACTCTGCGCCCGCCGAGACGGCCGCATATATAAAAAAATTGGAGGTCCGTTCTAAAAAAAGAAAAAGAAAGCAAGAGGGCAAGCACATGAGAGAAGAAGCGGCAAGCGAGCCAGAGAGAGTCGAGCGCGCAAGCGAGGAAGCACGAGGTGAGCATGTGGAGTGGTCTGACCAGCGCCAACGAACAATTCGTTCTTCCAGTGCTTGAGCAACGAGCGTGTGTGCGCATGTGGTGTGAGCACCGACACAATGAGGACACGGTCGGTCACAACGAGTGAGCGCGGGTCAGCACCAACAGAGGTGTGGGTCACTGGACGTCACCAGTTTCGTGAAGTTGAGGATGCCCGTGTCGCACCAGCTAGGGTCTAAACCTACGACAGACGATCTCGGTGCCCCCCAGACGTCGACTGGCGTTCAAGCTGTTGGTGAGTGGGTGCACGGCAAGGCTGGGTGCTGGCGACGACAAGACACCAACAACAACATTTCAGGACGTTTCACTTCACGACGACTTCTCTCTGGTGAGCGAGACGACTCTTCTTCCCCCCCCCCCCGAATGATCTGCTGGGTACCCTTGTCTGGTGTTTCATTGAAGTAAGTCAACCCCCAAGCATCTGCTCTCTGTCGCTTTCCTGTCATTTTGATTGATTTTGCCTGATTAATTATTAATTTTGATTGATTTGGAATTTATTCATTTATTTACGTCAGGAAATAAAAGTACTTTGTATTTATTTATTTATTATTAATAAATCATTTGTTGATTTCACCTGCCCTGTTTTCTTCCTTCCATTGGTCTTGCATTGTCCAAACCTAAATAGACTGGGAGGTAATTACCACAGTTTTGACCAAAATAGTCGGCACGCACCAGGGTTAAAACGCTCGCCGCCCTATTATTAAGATCTAATCAAGATAAGTTTGGTGCTTTGCCGAGGGCGCACTCCTCCCTCAGGTAACCACGTGACCTCTCGTTAAACGCATAATTAGACGTTGGACACTGGAACTTTGGTTACCTGGGTGGCGTTCGTGGTTCTAAAAAACCCACGGTACCACAACGTTAAATGTGAGCGGGCCCAGGTCCGGCTCTTCCGAGGACAACCGGGGATTAATCCCCCCCTGAGTGACAAACTGGTGTCTCGGTATCCGTGGCCGCAGCAATATATATTTACATACTCCTTCACCAATACAATATTACAGCTCTGGAAAAAAATAAGAGACCACTCCAAAAAAAATTTAAATCAGCATCTCTATATGTATGGCAGCCATTCTATTCCAGTGTCTGTTGAATTCCAACACAGGCACACCTCATTCTACTTAGTGAGGTACTATTAGGTGATCACCTGAACCGAATCTTATTTAACAAGGAAAAGAATAAAAACCACTGCTGTGGTCATCAGTATCCTCTGCAATAGACCAGCTGGATGGCAAAAACAGTGCTAGTAGTACCTCAAAAGTAATTGGAATCAAAAAAAATAACTATTGACCATGCCCAAAGAGTTGAAAAGTAAAGTTTTGATGAGGAAAAGAAGGGTTCAATTCTGGCTTTCTGGCAGAGGGATACAGTGAGCGTCACTTGCTTCCATCTTAAAATTTCAAAGACGGCGGTTCATAAGAACAAGGTCAAGCAGGACATTGGGGACAACAAAGCTACAGACTGGCAGAGGGCGAAAACGACTTTCCACTGACCGGGATGACCGCCAACTCATTCGAATGTCACTCAACAACCGTAGGATGACATCAAGTGACCTACAAAAAGAATGGCAAATGGCAGCTGGGGTGAAGTGCACGCGAGGACGGTTCGAAACAGGCTCCTCGGGGCAGGGCTGAAGTCGTGCAAAGCAGAAAAAAGCCCTTCGTCAATGAGAAGCAAAGAAGAGCCAGTGAGGTTTGCAAAAAACCACAAGGATGGACGTAGAGGACTGAGTAAGGTCATCTTCTCTGATGAGTCCAATTTTCAGCTTTGCCCAACACCTGGTCGTCTCATGGTTAGACGGAGACCTGGAGAGGCCTACAAGCCACAGTGTCTCGCACCCACTGTGAAATTTGGTGGAGGATCGGTGATGATCTGGGGTGCTTCAGCAAGGCTGGAATCGGGCAGATTTGTCTTTGTGAAGGACTCATGACTCAAGCCACGTACAAGGTTGTCCTGGAATAACACTTGCTCCTTCTTCGCTCTGACAATGTTCCCCAACTCTGAGGATTGGTTTTTCAGCAGGACAATGCTCCATGCCACACAGCCAGGCCAATCAAGGTGTGGATGGAGACCATCAATCAAGACCCTGTCATGGCCAGCCAAATCTCCAGACCTGAACCCCATTGAAAACCTCTGGAATGTGATCAAGAGGAAGATGGATGGTCACAAGCCATCAAACAAAGCCGAGCTGCTTGAATTTTTGCGCCAGGATGGCATAACGTCACCCAACAGCAATGTGAAAGACTGGTGGAGAGCATGCCAAGACGCATGAAAGCTTGATTGAAAATCAGGGTTATTCCACAAAATAATTGATTCTGAACTCTTCCTAAGTTAAAACATTAGTATTGTGTTTTAAAAATGAATATGAACTTGTTTTGTTGTATTATTTGAGGTCTAAAACACTGAATCTTTTTTTTTTGACCAGTTGTCATTTTCTGCAAATAAAGCTCTAAATGACAAATTTTATTCGGAATTTGGGAGAAATGTTGTCAGTAGTTATAGAATAAAACAAAAATGTTCATTTTACTCAAACACATACCTATAAATAGTAAAACCAGAAAAACTGATAATTTTGCAGTGGTCTCTTATTTTTTCCAGAGCTGTATATATATATATATATTTATAATATAATATATATATAATATATATATATATATTATTATTTATATATATATATATATATATATATATATATATATATATATATATATATATGTTTTGACAACTTTTTGAACAACTCCTCATCTATACAGTATTGCATATAGAATAGGCCGACCTATGTAAATATTAAGAGCTGTGGAAGGTGCCGATTTGGTTGGAATTGTCCCATTTCATCTTGATCAGACAAATGTGACTGATTTACTCAATATGAGCCACTCCCATGACACACTCGCTGCGATTGGATTGAATGTCATACAAATCAACATGGAGCCGAACCATGAATCTCAGATTGTGGACTCCGAATTTGGAGAATAATAAATAGCAGCAATAATGTTGCGTTCTACTATACGTATCCTCTCCCCCTCCTATCCACTGAATTGCATCCAAAAATGGAGCACTGCCAGCATCATATTCCTGCACACAGATGGATTCCGGTCCCACAAAGTTCCTTTGAGCTCTTTCATATGAGACTTTTTTACGGCACTTGCAATTGAACTCCCAATGAGAACGTTCTGACATTTTGTTTAAATTCCTCGATCCAGAGCCAAAGATGAAGGTCGTGCCTGTGGTTGCTTTGTTCCTAAGTGAAAGAAGTGCCTAGAGCTGCAGCACAGTTCCCTACAAACATGACCTTTTACAACAACACCATTGTTTCTTCAGTCTTCTTAGCAGAATTCCACAGACAAATCACTTTCTCATTAACTCGTCCTGATTACCTTCTTGCTTTAACATTGTCCATCTCTCCACAAATAAAAGGTCACTGGATTGAACAGGGACAAAACAAGCTCGAAGAGCCAAGATCCTCGTCCTCTTAATGATGACGTCATAAAAACGAATATGACGTCATTGTGATGAATCAGGTTTGCGATAAATTATCTGTGCTAATGCCCGGCTTGATTCCCGCAAACAGAATTCAAACAGCTTTCCTAGTTTCGGAGATAATGGTATTGGCGATTTCCATTAGCGGCGATATTATGACGTCAACTTTTTTTCTAGGAAGAATTTCCAAAATCGGAGATGGTTACTGCTTCGCGTGGGCTTTCTGCATATACATGGCAAGTTTCACGAAGATCCGATGAAAACTCTGGGTTGTGAAACAAAAATGTCAAAAAATAGGAATGACGTCATAAAAATTGATATGACGTCATAGTGATGTATCATATGTGCGGTAATTCATTTCTGCTAATGCCCTGTTCGATTCCCGCAAACAGAATTCAAAAAGCTTGCCTAGTTTCGGAGATAATTTTTTAGGCGATTTCCATTAGCGGAGATATTTTGACGTCATAACTTTTTTCTAGGAGGAATTTTCAAAATCGGAGATCGTTACTGTCTGCGCAGGGTATTTTACATATATATGCCAAGTTTCAGGAAGTTTCGATGAAAACTGTAGGCTGTGAAACAAAAAAGTCCACAAGAACAACAACGTGAGCAAGACTTGGAGATCCTCCACGAGGATCTAAAAAACCCCTGGTGTTTGGGTTATACTGACGTGTGCACCAAAAGGGAATCGGAGGTGCAGTCCTCTTCATGAACAAGTCATTTCAACCTTAAGTGTTACTTATGGACATAAAAAGCCCATAACTTCTTCTACTTGCATATGGCAGCTTGGCTGCCAGGTAGCTATCATTTTGTTTGGGCACAACTATGCCACTGATGCTGTGCCCAGATATCAGTACACTGGTATTCATTTCACCAACCTCAGAAGGATGACAGGCTGAGTCAACCCCACCTGGTGTTGATTCAGTGGCCAAGGGTGCTCAAACTCAGGATGCCAAGATCCCAAGCCAGCCATCCTAACCACTAAGCCAAAAACAGGCAAGCCTATAACTGAAGGAACAGCATTACTTACCTTTGCAGCTATCACCATCGCACCACCACCAGCTTCTCCTTCACCTTGATTTCACCACCATCACCAACTTCACCTCAATTTCACTCTTGCACCACTTTGTGTTCTTCCTGCTCCCAACAATAGGACATTTGAGCAAAATTTTAAAATTGTGTAATTAGTTATTCTGTAACATGTATGCCACAAACAAAAGTTACTTAAACCACTCCGTACTGTAATCATTGATAGTCATCTATACAGAATACCATAGTCATAGAATAGTTTATATATTTATTCATACCTTTGTCCCAGCAAAGGTTTTATAATCCGTTTCTTGGAGGTTGGTGCCACCTGTAGCCCATTTTAGTGAGACGATGCTGGAGGTTTTCATTTGGTGTAGTTAAAATACACCGTGTATTCAAAACACTGCAAAAAATACCAAGCCATTTTTATTGAATTATTAATCTTTACTAATCCTTACCGTACTAAAATCATTCTGAGAGTGACTTAATCACAGTAGCTTGTCTGCACGTGCTTGTAGCTCAAATAGAATGACTGCTATGAATGCAAAATGGTAATTTATGGTTTGAATCCATCACTAGGACATTCCCATATTAACCCATAATGAAACGGTGCTTGGCATCATGGCATTTGAGAAAAGCCTGAATGCTCGGTCATCACTCCCATTGCATTTCTAGCTTTCATGCTGAAAGACCAGAAGTCGTACCTCATTACGTGGTATGTTACAACGTTTGGTTTGTGCAGGTGGAATAAATACACTTCCCACGAATCCCAAGCATGCCATCAGAGACAAAGATATCCTGGTGATCTTGACATTGCGCCACACACAAAGCATAATGATTAAGCACTGCGCAAATATATGAAAACTACATATTGTAGGGCAAATGTACAGCGTTTTACTTCGATATCCTCAATCATCGAGGAAACTAAACTCATTCTTAACCTTGCTTTTCGGATAAATGGAAAAGTCCATGTGGGTTATGATGCAAAAAAGCAAAATGATGTGTGGTTTGAAAAAGAAAATCTGGCCACTTGCTCAAAGGAACTTTGTGGGACCATTGACAACTTTTGTTTATAATTTCTAAAAATATATTTTATTTAAACAATTTTAACCATAAATACATTTTCTTCTTGTATGGGGTGAGTTCAAGATTGTAGAACAACATGATGCAACTCATCATGTACAACCTGTTCATGGAATTATGGAGCGTTACACTTGCGTACACACCAATATTGGATCATCCCATGTATAATTGAATAACATGGAAAAGGGGAATGGGAGGGAGAGGGGGAGAGAAGGAGAAAAATTGCTAAAATTAAAATTTCGTAAATGAAGATGAAGGAAGGATGCTCAGAGAGAAAATGCAGAGAATGGGAGTTTAAGAGTGGAGAGAAGAGGGAAGGAGGTTTGGAAGATTGAGAGGAGTAGTAATATAAGGGGAGAGAATGGAAGGGACATACATAGATTGAACAAAGTTCAGAGGGGAGGAGGGGGGGGGTTCCCCCATATATGCATACGCAATAAATAGATGACTCCAAAATATCTGCAACATGCTTATGAATAAGATAAAGTACAACTTTAAGCCATGTCCATATTAATGCGAATTTAAAAAGCTTCAAAGTATAATGAACTAAAATATTTAGCAGGTACTTTAGGAAAATAATCATCCACATTCACACAATACTAAACATCATCTAAAATAAATAAACTTTATCGTCTGTCTGTTTGTATGTTCGCGTTTTTTGCAAAGACTGCTGGGCCGCCAACCACCAAATTTGATACACAGACCAAGTCCGACCCGGGGATTGGATTGTCCTCAGGGTATTTTCATCCACCACCTCGGCCTTTAAAGACCACGATGACCCTTAAGGCCCATAAGACCCCAAAGACCCTTTATGACCCAGAAGACCCCAAAGACCCCCCCAAAAAACCTGGGACCCTTTAGACCCCAAAGATCCTTTAGACCCCAAACACCCTCTTAAGACATAAAAGACCCTTAAGAACAACAAGACCTTTTAACATCCTTTAAGACCCTTTTGACTCCGAAGACCCCAAAGACCACTTATGCTCTTCAAACAGATTAGACAGCTTGGACCCTTGACCATTTAAAGCTTTAGACCACTTGGACCTTTTTAGACCCTTTTCACAGGCTTGAATTTAGACTCTTTTGATCTCTTTGACATTAACTACAATTGGAACATACCTTTGGAGTTTAAACCATCTCGAACCTTTGAAGCTCACACCACACAAACATCTATAATAATCTTATTACAAAACACAAACTATATATTTTATAGCAGATAATGCGCAAGATCGACCCACCCTGTGAGTTGATTTGGGGTGGGTACTCTGCGATCTATAATAATTCATGAGTCGGGAGGCTGCCGGTGAAATTGCCGAGAGTTTTTTTTTTTTAACTTCCTTTTTTTCGAAGTTATTATGTACTCCACGCGTACACTTTAATATACACTCTGCAAAAATTCCTTTGTGGGAGGAGGGAGAAGAATGGTTTGAGTGGGAGGCTGGAGGGAGGGGGTGAGAGGGAGGGGAAGGGGTTGGGTGGGAGGCTGGAGGGAGGGGAAGAGGTGGGAAGAAGGACCTGGCATTGCGGGGTACTTTTGCTAGTTGAAAATAAATTAATCACTGATGGCCACCATGTTGGTTCTGCTCACATTTCAAGTTTCTGTGTCATACATTAATGTTCTTTTGTGGGGGTGTGCAGCATCATGGAATGTACATTTGCTATAATTTGGAAAAAAAACTTTTGTGACTATATTCATGGCATGTTCTTTCGTTCATTGTTGAAGACTAGTATATCTATCTGTCTTTGTACATACATACTTGTCCAATAAACCTATTGAAAGCACAATCATGAAATGAACTGGGACAACACTTGAACCAACTTGCAACGACTTCTGAATAATTTGTTTCAATCCAGATTCTTAAGTGGGCCTGGGGAAATTTGAGTGGGCCTGGGGAAATCTGAGAGGGGGACAGGGAAAAAACTAAGTGTGGCTGGAGAAACAGGAACACATAATGAATCTTTCCAGCACCCATTGAAAGTACGTTAGGGTGGTCCAAGGTGCGAAAGAAGAGGTGATCTTCAAAGCTTTTGATCCATCACTGAGGCTCCGAAACACTGATGTAAGGACAAGAGTGGAAGTGAGTGAGGATACTGAGAAAATAGAAGAAGGCTGGTAGAGATGCGTTGACAAACATCTTGGTTCCTGACTGCCACGAACAAACTCACTTTTAACAAACTGGCATGGACAGGATCTACATATGTTTTCCATTATCTTTAATGCTGAAATAACCAGGTCATATACGAGTTATTTTGTGCAAACTCCTCCACACACACACGTGTAAGTGCTTTGTTTAGCCACTATGTGTATTTCAGAGTGGCCACTACTCAACCAGACACTTCAACAACATTTGGTATCATGGCTTAAAAGCCTAAAATGCGACTCAATGGTAGGCAAGTTAAGCATTTATCGTTCTTATTGAGCAGAAATTATGGCTTAAAAGCAGTTAGCCATTATTCTTCAGAGGGTGGCATTGCACCCAGGCTTGAAGGCCAAGTGCCGTTGCTAATTTTCCGATTCATAGGGTCCTCTCATACTTGCATGGATTGCTGTCAAAACAAGCATCAGAAGGATAAAACGAACCTGTCTCACGATCGTCTTATCTCTGCAATTGTAAGTGTTTGTTCACTCACTGCATGCACGATGCTTTGCTCTGTAAATAACGTGTATCAATTTGCCTAGTACCATAGCCTCAACTGTTTGTCTCGAGAGTATCGTGTTGTACTTGTTTTAGTCAGATCAGGATTCTCATCCTATTACATGTTTGTGTGCAGTCGGAAATTTAAATGACACATTGGTGCATTCCTCTACTTGCCAAGAATGTCAGAGTGAATCTTTGTATTGCTCCAAATTAAAGTTATATTCAACCAATAATTTGTGAAAATGTCTCGGCAGTTGCATTGTCGACTTTTACATGTCCCACCTGTAAAGGCAAATCATCATATCCATGTCAGCATATTTTTGGCAATTGAGTTCAATAAAGGAAGCATAACCACTTGGCAAGCCCTTGTTACTAGCTTACAATGAGCCCTTGTCCATCACACCTAACTGGATTAGTGGAAACCTCCCACCCTCCATCTCTCCCCGGGTTCATGGCAAATTGGCATCAGGAGTGGGATTCAAACCCGATACTAAAATGATGATTTTTTTTTGGCTGGGAATTAAACCCAATGACAAATTTGGCATGTAACAGCACTGCTACATTACACACTTTTGTGGAACAGGACCTTGAACATCCTGATGGTTTTGCATCCAATGTGACCTAATACCCAAATTACCAGAACAGACTTTTTGATATACAGTGCTTTATAAAAGTAACAATTATAATTAGTATTTTATTGCCTTATTTACAATTCCTCAAAGTGATGAGCTCGTAAATGTTTTTCAGACTTAACTTGCTCCACATTCAGAATGTCAGACTAGCACTCTACGTTCATAATATCAGACGAGCCAAGCACGTGCACCTTTCCTGATATAACATCGTGGCCCATGACACCTAATTTGCACATCACTCTTAATACAACAGGGTGCTCCATGAAATTCAGCTTGTGCAATATACCCGATACAACTTACTGGGCACTCAATTATGTACAACATTCCCAATACATCCAGGACATTCAGAATGGTTTTTTATTTCGATTTTTAATACAGATGTTAAGGCTCAAGGTTTCACTGAAAAAGTGAAGTGTATAGGGCATCAATGCACAGACGGAAAGGATTAAGAAGCAGATGAGGGAGTTATAAATGAAACTAATAAATAAGTAAAATGAAGAAGAATCGAAAAACATGGAAGTTGACATGGGATATGACACAAAGTTGTGACTATCTGACACATAAAATGATTAAAGGGAAGAGCAAGACGATACCGAAACGAGAAGATGGATCCACAAACAGGAGAAAAGAGGGAAAAGGATTGAAAGTGAACTGTAAGTCTGGACTTCTGTTGGAAAGCAACAACAGAGTTGGATGATCAGTGTGCTTGACTGAGTTGGGCCAAAGAGATGCAGAAAGAAGAGAACAGGTGGTGAAAAACCAGAATAGAGATGAAAGAAAATGGCAAATTTGCCTGTGATAGGAAAGAAGCAAGCCCCGTTCCTTGGCATCCTCTTTGGATCTGCATGGGTGCTCATGAGTGTTGTGTCTATTGCATAAAGAAGTGGCAGGTGTGAGGCAGGGGCTCTAACCTGAAGGAGCATACTCATTAGAAATGCTGTAAGGAAGCGACGAGCACAAAGTAACGACGTGATCCTGGGGAGGAGGCAAAGGTGACATTTGCCCCTTTTGAAACCAGATTTGCAAATGTCATCACTCTCGATCTGGAAAGGTCTTGGCTGATAATGTGGTAAAAAGCTGCAGTGAACGAACCTCTATTAAACACAGAAGATGACAGGGAGATTTGACAAATGATGCTGAAAGAGACTGTAAGAACATACTGTATGACACTTGTCACAGTTGAAGGGAATGTTCCATGATCGTGGTAGACCAATCTCAAGATTTCTGGACGTCAGCAAACAAACATTCTGCTGCAGCCTGTTTCAAGGATGAGGAACTTTGTGGCACCAACTTCTATATAAACAGTATTCTCTCTCCCTTCAATTATAAAGTGTCAACTCACAATCACCGATGTTAAATCCTATCGTTATTGTCTAGATACTTTCCTGATCATCACTATATTAAGCCATGGAGAGCAACACAGTGTTTGAAATGGTACAAGTCTGTCAACTTGTTTGGCATTCATATTTTGAGGTGGCCTGTTTGGTATTGCCACCAAAGCACTTTTTGCATCATAATCCATATCAAGTATGACTCTTGCTGCTTAGTTCCCAGATTTGAGTCCCAAACGCTGTGCTTATTTATCCTTGTTTCAATGCATCCTTGTAATCCAAGTCGAAGTACAATGATTTAAAGATTAAAAGCTTGGAAGGCAAAGTACAGGGTGCCCACAATGTCCTGTAACCTTAGTAAAATACTAACCATTTTCTTTCTGTTTTTTTCACTCCCCTTGAAAATGCGTGATAGCAGCAACAATACAATTCAAGAACACAGACTGGCGAGTATGCTATCAGGAATGCATATAATCTTATAACCCCTCAAATGCTCCGACAAATGTTGCACAGAACCTGGCGCAGAATCATTCCCTGCCATGAGAATGACTGCACACAAAAAGATTCATTGGAGGCATGAGCTATGTATCGTTAATGAAGGTACATGTAATGTCATGTAATTATGTAATATCATGCAATAAACCAAAATGCAACAAAAACGTAATTGTACGAGACATAAATCCTAAGTTACTCAGGGGTGACAAGACATCGTGGACACCCTGGAGGATGCCACACTGCGTCGAACACTTGAGGTACATAGTTTTGAGACTTATTGATGTTTTATATTCACGTTCTAGTTTTGCACATCATGCTAACCAAAAAGATGAACATATTGCAAGGGTGTTCGTGTGTTTGTTTCGCATCCACGAAGGAAACTACTCTGAAGAAGACAAGGCGAATCGAACGTCCAACAACCATCAACCCTTCGGTTTAGAAAACAGTGGAATTAAGTTGGGAGCGAAGAATGATCTGTATTGTAGGCATTCATTGCTCTCAAGGTATTCTCCAGGTACATGGTTTGAAAGGAAAGTATCCATCGAACTGTTAAATGAGAAAACGTGGAAGAAATATTTATAACCGTTCCCTTCGAGCAGTGAGCAGGAATCATTATATTCAATGGATGCACAGGAATGACGGTAAATTGGGCACAAATAAATTCTTAAAATAATTAAAAACTCAAAGCTGACAACTAGAACTGCCTTTTCGCCGAAAGACATTTTCTCCTCTAATTAGTTAATTAATCCATATGCAAATGAGAAGCAAAAATAATCAGCAACTCAACGCCATAAGGGATGTTTTTGACAGTCCTCGTGTTTGAGAAAAGCTCGGTTTGTCACCGATTGTACACTTTGTACATGACCTGGAAATAGCTCGAAATTAGTTGATGGAAAGAAAAAGAACCAGCAGACAATTTATCGAGGCTTCATAATCAGTGAGCAGATGAGATTTCTGGAGTCAAATGAATTAGACACTGCAATTTTAATTACCTTACCAATTAAAACTGCCGCACTTTGCACGAAATGCCATTGACAAGTGCCAACATTTACTTTTCGAACGGGATTTTGATGGAAATTGATTCCAATCTAACACCACCCCCTGCCCCCACCCACAATCGCTTCCAGGTCTCGTATGAGATCAAAGTAAATTTACTTTTCTCCTGACATGTTAAGGTTTCGCAGTGACGGGAGCTTCATTATTAAATATATCACACAGCCTAAAAGGAAAAGCTGTCTTATTGCTCAGCTGAGCTGGTGGGGAGGCTGCAAGACGACCATTTGACTTCCCGTTTGGGTCATAAGACCCTCAAATGTGCTCGTAAAACAAATAAAGCTGCGGTTTAACAGCTGTTATTTCACCTGCTGGCGAAGCGAAGCTCGAAACAGCTTGTGGGAAAGGGCGAGAGATGTTATTAAGGAACAAATGCAAATATACCTGGCCGCAGCCACAGGTTCACGCCAAACAAATGGTCAAAAAATACACCGGGTCATCGAAAGCACTCTCTCATTTATCGTTTCACTTGTGCATCACTTACTCTCTCCAGTGACAACCAGAAAATTTTTTTTATTGGCAATTGCAGGCAGAGGTGGAAGTAAAGTGGGGAGTATGGAGGGTGATGGGAGGGGGAGGTTGGGAGTGATAAGGGCATTATACATAAAAAAAACTAATTGATATCTTTCTGCACATAAGTTCAACAACCATGAATGTATCGATGGAAGTTTTTCGTTTTATCTGCACATTGTACATTTGTGACCTTTGTGCAGTTTATTCGGGCCATGATGATAACTTTAGGACTTGCATTTTCGTTGTCTTGTTAATAATACACGTACGTAAAAAGTGGTTCTTCTACCTAATATGTAAAGCAGGAGAAACCAATGAAAGAAAAATATACATCGAGATAAGGAAAGGATTAAGGAGGATGTGGAGTAATGTGGGGAGTTATGGATTTTGGGGTGAAAAGGGGAAGCGTTTGCTAGGTTAAAGGTAAGAAAACAATTTGTTGAGGGTATCAGGCAAGAGATCAAAATAACATATTTTTGCAAATAATGGACCAACAAATATACAAATGTATATATATTATATAATATATATATATATATATATATATACTGTATATATATTATAATATAATATATATATTTATATATATATAAATACATACATATTGTTGCGGGCCGGGTCCGGTGGCGTGAATGACCATTAGGTGGGGGAGGTTACGTCGTCTCCACCAGACTCCCGGAATTGTAGGCCATCGCTCCGAATAACTCCGCGAGCTGGCGGGTCGTTTAACCGGCCGTGGAACGCCAATATCTCGACCGCGTGGCGTAGGGTTATTGTGTCTGGATCCAATGTACCTAAGTAACCACGCGGTTTCGGCTACCGGGGATCCACCACTCCCTCGGAAGCCTGGCCGAACCGGATTCACTCTTACAGCGGTAAAGTTACACCAACCGATACCACTCTGGCCACCCACCTTTCCGGCTCAGATGCAGTCGAGTGGGCCTGCTCAGGACGTCCGGCTACAATTGTCCGATTACCGGGAAAAAACCCCGCCTAAACTCAGATCCAAACCATGCTGGACCAATTCAAGAAAGGACGGAAACGAACTGGGGACATTTCTACAATTGTTTATTTACAATAAAAGACACCAGGAAGACTTAACGCGGATATGCAAGTAATATTTACAATGATCAAAAACAAACAGCTTAAT
>CM068955.1:112957391-112976944 GCA_035128595.1 Eptatretus atami
ATTCGGAATGCTGTCCAAGCAGTTTCTTTGGTTTTGGGAACAATACTGGACGGACAACTATATATATTTATATATAAAAAAACATATATATATAAATATTATATTATATATAAAAAAACATATATATATATATTTATATATAAAAAAACTATATATAATTATATATAAAAAAACATATATTATATATATATATATATATATATATATATTATATTTATATATATATATATATATATATATACGGGTGTCCAAAAAATGTACTCACATTTGGCTCCTCATAACTCATTGAATTTTTCATTTATTTTCAGATCAAATTGACCATAATAATGGCAGAAGTACGACTAGGTTTGAAGAAAGAAATTTATCATAAAGTGCTACTGGAAGCACGAAAACATCATGGAAGTGCAAAGACAATTTAGAAGACATTTTCACAAGATCCACCAACGCGACGCACCATTGCTCGCATCCGAGATAAGTTTGAAACAGATGGAACTGTGCATGACGTCCATAAGGAGCGTTCAGGAAGACACGGTCATCAACCTCCCCCGCAAAGGAAAATCAATTGCTGGAAACCCTCCACCGATCCCCACGGAAATTGTACGACAAATGGCTCGTGAGACAGGAATCCAAATCAACGCCATCGCATTATTGAAGCGAACTAATGAAAAATTACATTCCAAAAATTAACCACGCTCTAAATGAAGACATCCTGACCGAGAGCTAGGAGACTTTTGAGTGGTACCTGGGCAATGCGAAGAAGATGCGAGCATTTCCATCCACAATTGTTTGGAGCGATGAGGCCAGCTTCAAGTAAATGCTCCAAATTAACGACCAATTGCACTACTGGCTCCTGAAAATTCCGCATCTTACTATGGAACACCATTTAAACTTACCAGGGGTTACTGTGTGGTATGGGATATCAGCATTGGGCATCCTAGGGCATTCTTTTTGACCAAACTGTCACTGGGGATGTTTACTTAAACTTGCTGCAGGAATCCGTCGGTCCATGTGTCGAAGAGATATTTGGTGACGATGAGATTTACTTTCAGCAAGATGGAGCACTCCCCGCTACCACCGTGATGTAAGGCCTACTTGAAGCAACTTTTCCGAACAGATGGATGGGCAAGGGTAGTTGAATTCCCTCGCGTTCCCAGACCTCACTCCAATGGACTTCTTTTTATGGGGATATCTCAAAGATAAGGTTTACGGCTCAAAACCAGCAACAATCGATGAGCTGAAAGAGGAAATTGAAGATAGATGTCTTGCAGTTCCAATGAAATGATTCGTAACGCTGTTGAATCCATTGTCCGGTTATCGGCTGTGGTTTGGAAACATGAGGTCGTCAGTTTAACATTTGTAAACATGCATTTATCCATTTATACATTAACCATTAATCTTTGTTTCTAAGCAATAAACCAACGCATTTATTATCATTTAAAGAGTGAGTACATTTTGGACACCCTGTAGTCTATATATATATACATATTGTTACGATCTGGAAACCATATGCATTCACATACAGATGTCCCAAAAGTCAGTTATGGTCGTTAAGTATGTGTGTAGTCAGATCCCCTTCTTTTGTCTAGTGGGAGACTCAAAGGCGTGCATTGCGATTTATTTTAGTTAGTTATTACATCTGCAAGCATCTAACAACCATCCCATCCCCGTCACGATCACCGCCAACGGCTGCCCTTCTCGCCATCCTGATTCGAGGCGGGATCTTGCGGTCCTTTCCAGTTCTCGGCTCCACAAACGTTGCACCTCTTTCACGACGACCTTTGCAACATGATACTGTTGCTCGACAAGTATGAACCCATGTGAAGAGTGGGTGGGTTTCCGCAGGGCGAAACCCGCCCAGAAAGGCGAACCCACCAGGAGCCGCTCCAACTCAGGGCGGGAGTACGTCTGTTCGAAGCGAGCCCCGTTGAGAGTCTTAAATCCGAGCCTCTCTGTAGGCAGGGGGTTTTACGAAGGTTTTCTGAGTTTTTACCAGGGTTGTGGTGGTTGAGAGTCGAGTGAGGAGAAGGGTTTGGAGGAAGTTTCTCCACGGGTTTCTGACAAGGTTTTGGATAGGGCTCTGAGGGTTGTTGTTGAGCGTGCAGTTCTTTTGAACGGAGGAGGATGAGCAGAAAGGCGTGAAGCGGCGAACGTGTCCCTGCTGGCCCTCTTCAAGGAAAGGAAAGAGCGACCCTGACCCCCTCTGTGGACCCCGTATTCACCACCCGAGCTCCGCCACTACCGCAAGTCCCACACGTCGACTGGGACCAAACAACGACCATTGTTAGTGCCGCACCATGGAGCACCCCCTTCCTCCGACAGTCAGGTACCCAGCTGACTCTGCCCCAGCTCGTCTCTCTCCTCGTGCGAGGTCCAATAAGAACTCTGGGTTATTTTCATTTGTGTGTGTGTCTGTTGTGTGGCCCGTCTTATAAGTAGAACTGATTAAGTGTTTGTTTTTGATCATTGTATAATATTACTGCATATCCGCGTTAAGTCTTCCCTGTGTCTTTTTATTGTAAATAAACAATGTAGAAAGTCCCCATTCGTTTCCGTCCTTTCTTGAATTGGTCCAGCATGGTTCGGATCTGAGTTTAGGCGGGGTTATCCCGGTAATCGGACAATTTAGCCGGACGTCTGGCAGCCCACTCGACTGCATCTGAGCGAAGGTGTGGTGGCAGAGTGGTAATCGGTTGGTGTAACTTTACCCTGTAAGAGTGAATCCGGTTCGGCCAGCATTCCGAGGCAGTGGATTCCCGGTAAGCCGAACCGCGTGTTACTTAGGTACATTGGATCCAGACACAATAACCAACGCCACCGCGGGCGAGATATTGGCGTTCCACGGCGGTTAAACGACCGCCAGCTCGCGGAGGTATTCGGAGCGATGGCCTACAATACCGGGAGTCTGCTGGGAGACGACGTACCTCCCCCACCTAATGGTCATTCACGCCACGGACCCCGGCCCGCAACAATATGTATGTATTTATATATAATTATTATATATATTTATGTATGTATGTATATATATTTATAACTTATATATATATACAGTATATTATATATATAGATATATGATATAGTCATATATAATATTATACATTGTTAATTTGTTTGTCATATATTTGCAAAATTAATTTTGATCTTTGCCTGTACACTCAAAAATTGCTTTCCATTACTTTAACCTACGCAAACGCTTCCCCTTTTCACCCAAATCCATACTCCCCACATTACTCCACATCTCCTTCATCTTTTCCTTATCTCGATGTATATTTTTATTTCATTGGTTTTCCTGCTTTAACATATTAGGTAGAAGAACCACTTTTTACGTACGTGTATTATTAACAAGACTACGAAAATGCAGTCCTATATCATCATGGACCGAAAAACTGCACAAAGGTCACAAATGTACAATGTCAGATAAAACAGAAACTTCCATCGATACAATTCATGGTTGTTGAACTTAGATGCAGAAAGATATCAATTAGTTTTTTTTATGATAATGCCCTTATCATCCCAACCTCCCCTCCAATCACCCTCCATACTCCACCTTTACTTCCACCCTGCCTGATTGCCAATAAACAAAAATTTCGGTTGTCACTGGAGAGAGTAAGTGATGCACAAGTGAAACGATAAATGAGAGAGTGCTTTCGATGACCCGGTGTATTTTTTGACCATTTGTTTGGCGTTGAACTGTGGCTGCCGCAGGTATATTGCATTTGTTCCTTAATAACATCTTCGCCCTTTCACAAGCTGTTTCGAGCTTCGCTTCGCCAGCAGTGAATAACAGCTGTTAAACCGCAGTTTATTTGTTTTACGAGCACATTTGAGGTCTTATGACCCAACGGGAAGTCAAATGGTCGTCTTGCAGCCTCCCACCAGCCTCAGCTGAGCATAAACAAGATTTTCCTTTAGGCTGTGTGATTATTTAATAATGAAGCTCCCGTCACTGCGAAACCTTAACATGTAGGAGAAAGTAAATTACTTGATCTCATACGAGACCTGGAAGCGATTGTGGGTGGGGAGGGTGGTGTGTTAGATTGAATCAATTTCCATCAAATCCCGTTCGAAAAGTAAATGTTGGCACTTGTCAATGATTCGTGCAAAGTGCGGCAGTTTTAATTGGTAAGGTAATTAAAATTGCAGTGTCATATTCATTTGACTCCAAAATCTCATCTGCTCACTGATTATGAAGCTCGTAAATTGTCTGCTGTTCTTTTTCTTTCCAATAACTAATTCGAGCTATTCCAGGGCATGTACAAAGATACAATCGGTGACAAACCGAGTTTCTCAAACCCGAGGGACTGTCAAAAACACCTTATGGCGTGAGTTGCTGATTATTTTTGCTTCCATTTGCATATGGATTAATTAACTAATTAGAGGAGAAAATGTCTTCGGCGAAAGCAGTTCTAGTGTCAGCATTGAGTTTTTAATTATTTTAAGAATTTATTTGTGCCCATTTACCGTCATTCCTCTGCATCCATTGAATATAATGATTCCTGCTCACTGCTCGAAGGGAACGGTTATAAATATTTCTTCCACGTTTTCTCATTTAACAGTTCGATGGATACTTTCCTTTCAAACCATGTACCTGGAGAATACCTTTGAGCAATGAATGCTACAATACAGATCATTCTCGTCCCAACTAATTCCACTGTTTTCTAAACCGAAGGGTTGATGGTTGTGGACGTTCGATTCGCCTTGTCTTCTTCAGAGTAGTTTCCTTTGGATGCGAAACAAACACACGAACCACCTTGCAATAATGTTCATCTTTTTGTTAGCATGATGTGCAAACTAGAACGTGAATATAAAACATCAAATAAGTCTCAAAACTATGTACCTCAAGTGTTCGCGCAGTGTGGCATCTCAGGGTGTCCACGATGTCTTGTCACCCCTGAGTAACTTAGGATTTATGTCTCGTACAATACGTTTTTGTTGCATTTTGGTTATTGCATTATATTACATAATAATGACATTATATGAACCTTCAAAACTAACGATACATAGCTCATGCCTCAATGAATCTTTTTGTGTGCAGTTATCTCATGCAGGAATGATTCTGCGCCAGGTTCTGTGCACATTTGTCGGAGCATTGAGGGTTATAAGATTATATGCATTCCTGATAGCATACTGCCAGTCTGTGTTCTTGAATGTTATTCTTGCTGTTATCACGCATTTTCAAGGGAGTGAAAAAACAGAAGAAAGAATGGTTGTAATTTACTAAGTTACAGGAATTGTGGCACCCTGTACTTTGCCTTCCAAGCTTTTAATCTTTAAATCATTGTATTCGACTTGATTACAAGGATGCATCGAAACAAGGATAATAAGAACAGGTTTGACTCAAATCTGAACTAAGCAGCAAGTCATATGATATGGATATGATGCAAAAGTGCTTTGTGGCAATACCAAACAGGCCACCTCAAAATATGAATGCCAACAGTTGACAGATTGTACCATTGCAAAACTGTGTTGCTCTCCATGCTTAATATAGTATGATCAGGAAAGTATCTAGACAATAACTATGGATAACATCGGTGATTGTGAGTTGAACACTTTATAATGAAGGGAGAGAGAATATGTTATAATAGAAGTTGGTGCCACAAAGTTCCTCATCCTTGAAACAGCTGCAGCGAATGTTTGTTTGCTGACGTCAGAAATCTTGAATTGGTCTACCACGATCATGGAACATTCCTTCAACTGTGACAAGTGTCATACAGTTATGTTACAGTCTCTTTCAGATCATTGTCAAATCTCCCTTCATTCTGTGTTTAATAGGGTTCGTTCACTGAGCTTTTCCAATTATCAGCCAAGACCTTTCCAGATCGAGAGTGATGACATTTGCAATTGGCTTTCAAAAGGGCAATGTCACCTTTTTGCCTCTCCCAGGATCACGTCGTTACTTTGTGCTCGTCGCTTCCTTACAGCATTTCTAATGAGTATGCTCTTCAGGTTAGAGCCCTGCCTCACACCTGCCACTTCTTTATGCTGCACAACACTCATGAGACCCTGCAGATCCAAAGAGGATGCCAAGGAACGGGGCTTGCTCTTTCCTATCACAGGCAAATTTGCCATTTTCATTATCTTTCTGGTTTTTCACCACTGTTCTCTTCTTTCTGATCTCTTTGGCCCAACTCAGTCAAGCACACTGATCATCCAACTCTGTGTTGCTTTCCAACAGAAGTCCGACTTACAGTTCACTTTCATCCTTTCCCTCTTTTCTCCTGTTGTGGGATCCATCTCTCGTTTCGGTATCGTCTTGCTCTTCCTTTATCATTTTATGTGTCAGTTAGTCACAACTTTGTGTCATATCCATTTCAACTTCCATGTTTTTCGATTCTTCTTCATTTACTTATTATTAGGTTCATTTATAACTCCCTTCATCTGCTCTTATCCTTTCCGTCTGTGCATTGATGCCCTATACACTCACTTTTCAGTGAACCTTGAGCCTTAACATCTGTATTAAAATCGAATAAAAAACCATTCTGAATGTCCTGGATGTATTGGAATGTTGTACATAATTGAGTGCCAGTAAAGTTGTATCGGTAATTGCACAGCTGAATTTCATGAGCACCCTGTTGTATTAAGAGTGATGTTCAAATTAGGTGTCTGGCCACGATGTTATATTAGGAAAGGTGCACGTGCTTGGCTCGTCTGATATTATGAACGTAGAGTGTAGTCTGACATCTGAATGTGAGGCAAGTTAAGCTGAAAACATTTACGAGCTCATCACTTGAGATTGTAATAGCAATAAAATATAATTTATATTGTTACTTTATAGCACTGTATATCAAAAAGTCTGTTTGGTAATTTGGGTATTAGGTCACATGGATGCAAACCACAGGATGTTCAAGTGTCCTGTTCCACAAATGTTGTAATGTAGCAGTGCTGTTAATGCCAAAATTGTCATTGGGTTTAATTCCCAGCCAAAAAAAAAATCATCATTTTAGTATCGGTTTGAATCCACTCCTGATGCCAATTTGCATGAACCGGGAGAGATGGAGGGTGGGAGTTTCTCACTATCCAGTTAGGTGTGATGGACAAGGGCTCATTGTAGCTAGTACAAGGCTTCCAAGTTGGTTAGTCCTTTATTGAACTCAATTGCCAAAAATATGCTGACATGGATATGATGATTTGCCTTTACAGGTGGGCATGTAAAAGTCGACAATGAACTGCCGAGACATTTCACAAATTATTGGTGATATAACTTTAATTTGGAGCAATACAAAGATTCACTCTGACATTCTTGGCAAGTAGAGGAATGCACCAATGTGTCATTTAAATTTCCGACTGCACACAAACATGTAATAGGATGAGATCCTGATCTGACTAAAACAAGTACAACACGATACTCTCGAGACAAACAGTTGAGCTATGTACTAGGCAAATTGATACACGTTATTTACAGAGCAAAGCATCGTGCATGCATGAGTGAACAACACTTACAATGCAGATAAGCGATCGTGAGACAGGTTCGTTTTATCTTTGATGCTTGTTTCACAGCATCCATGCAAGTATGAGAGGACCCTATGAATCGGAAAATTAGCAACGGCACTTGCTTCAAGCCTGGTGCAATGCCACCCTCTGAAGAATAATGGCTAACTGCTTTTAAGCCATAATTTTGCTCAATAAGAACGATAAATGCTTAACTTGCCTACCATTGAGTCGCATTTTAGGCTTTTAAGCCATGATACCAAATGTTTTGAAGGTCTGGTTGAGTAGTGGCCACTCTGAAATACACTAGTGGTAAACAAAGCACTTACACGTGTGTGTGGAGGATTTTGCACAAAATAATCGTATATGACTGGTTATTTCAGCATTAAAGATAATGGAAAATATGTAGATCCTGTCCATGCAGTTTGTTAAAAGTGAGTTTGTTCGGGCAGTCAGGAACAAGAGTTTGTCAACGCATCTCTACCAGCCTTCTTCTATTTTCTCAGTATCCTCACTCACTTCACTCTTGTCCTTACATCAGTGTTTCGGAGCCTCAGTGAGGATCAAAAGCTTTGAAGATCACCTCTTCTATTCGCACCTTGGACCAACCTAACGTACTTTCAATGGTGCTGGAAAGATCATTAGTGTTCCTGTTCTCCAGCCAACTTAGTTTTTTCCCTGTCCCCTCTCGATTTCCCAGGCCACTCAAATTCCCCAGCCACTTAAGAATCTGGATTGAAACAAATTATTCAGAATCGTTGCAAGTTGTTCAAGTGTTGTCCCAGTTCATTTCATGATTGTGCTTTCAATAGTTATTGGACATTTATGTATGTACAAAGAAGAATTACTAGTCTTCAACAATGAACGAAAGAACTGCCATTATATACGTCACAAAATTTTTTTCCAAATTATTAGCAAATGTCCATTCCATGATGCTGCACACCCCCACAAAAGAACATTAATGTATGACACAGAAACTTGAATTGAGCAGAACCAACATTGGCATCAGGATTATTTATTTTCAACTTTAGCAAAAGTAACCCCGCAATGCCAGGCCTTCTTCCCACTCTTCCCTCCCGTCCAGCTCCCACCCACCCCTTCCCTCCTCTCACCCTCTCCTCCAGCCTCCACTCAACCATTCTTCTCCCTCCTCCCACCAAGAATTTTGCAGATGTATATGAAGTAGTACCGTGGAGTACATAAACTTCGAAAAAAAGGATTAAAAAAAAAACTCTCCGCAATTTCCGGCAGCCTCCCGATCATGAATATTATAGTCGCCAGAGTTTACCACCCCAAATCGCCTCACAGGGTGGGTGGCGATCTTGCCGCATTATTGCTATAAATATAGTTTGTCGTTTGTATAATATTATTAATTGTTGTGTGGTGTGAGCTCAAGGTTCGAGATGTTTAAACTCAAAGGATAGTTCCAATTGTAGTTAATGGTCAAGAGACAAAAGATCTATATTCAAAGCCTTGAAAAGGTCTAAAAAGAGGTCCAATGGTCTAAAGCTTTAATATGGTCAGGTCCAAGCTGTCTAATCGTTTGAGAGCATAAGTGTCTTTGGGGTCTTCGGAGTCAAAGGGATCTTAAAGATGTTAGGTCTTGTTGTCTTAGGGTCTTTTATGTCTTAAGAGGTGTTGGTTAAAGATCTTTGGGTCTAAAGAGTCCCAGGTTTGTTGTGGGTCTTTAGGGGTCTCTGGGTCATAAAGGTCTTTGAAAAAAGTCGTATGGGCCTTAAGGCGTCATCGTTGGTCTTTTAAGGCCGAGGGTGTGGATGAAAATACCTGAGAACAATCCAATTCCCCGGGTCGGAACTTGCGCGTCTATTTTTTTTTTTTTTGTTGTATCATTTGGTGTTGGCGGCCCAGCGTCTTTTGGCAAAAAATGCGAACATACCAAACAGACAGACGATAAAGTTTATTTATTTAGATGTGTTAGTGTTGTGTGAATGTGGCATGATTATTTTCCTAAAGTACCTGCATAAATATTTTAGTTCATTTACTTTGAAGCTTTTTAAATTCGATTAATATGGACATGGCTAAGTTTCTACTTTTATCTTATTCATAAGCATTGTGCAGATATTTTGGTCTCTATTATATGCTATGCATATATGGAAGGGACCCCTCCTCCTCCTCCCCTCTGAACTTTGTTCAATCTATTATGTCCTCCATTCTCTCCCTTATATTACTATCCTCTCAATCTTCAAACCTCCTCCCTCTTTCTCTCCACTCTTAAACCCCATATCTCTGCATTTTCTCTCTGAGCATCCTTCCTTATCTTTCATTTACGAATTTAATATTAGCATTTTTCTCCTTCTCTCCCCATCTCCCTCCCATGTCCCCTTTTCCTTTATTCAATGTATACATGGACTGATCCAATATTGGTGTGTTACGCAAGTGTACGCTCATAATTCTGATGAACAGGTTGTACATGATTGAAGTTTGCATCCATGTTGTTCTACACTTGAACTCACCCAACAAAGAGAGAAAATTGTATTATGGTTAAATGATTTAAAAAAGTATATTTTTAGAAATGTATAAACAAAAGTTGTCAATGCGTCCCACAAAGTTCCTTTGAGCAAATGGCCAATTTTCTTTTTCAAACCACAATCATTTTGCTTTTTGCAGATCAACCCACATGACTTTTCCCATTTATCCGAAAGCAGTTAAGAAGTGAGTGTAGTTTCCTCGATGATTGAGGATATCTGAAGCTTAAAACGCTGTACATTTGCTCCCTACAATATGTTAGTTTTATCATATTTTGACGCAGTGCTTAAATACTTATGCTGTTGTGTGGTGCAATGTCAAGATCACCGATTCTTGTCTCCTGATGGCATGGCTTGGGATGTGGAGTGATTTATTCCACTTGCCACAACCAAACGTTGTAACATACCACGTAATGAGGTACGATTCTGGTCTTCAGCATGAAAGCTAGAAATGCAATGGCATATGACGAGCATTCAGCTTTCTCAAATGCCATAGATGCCAAGCACACGTTCTTATGGTTCAATTGGAATGTCCTAGGAGGATTCAAACCATTAAATTACCATTTGCATTCTAGCAGATCATTTATTTGAGCTACAGCACGTTGCAAGACAACTACTGTGATTCAGTCACTTCAGAATGAGTTTTTAGTACGTAAGATTTAAAAATTAATAATTCAATAAAACATGGCTTGGTAGTTTTTTCAGTGTTTGAATACACGGTGTATTTTAACTACACAAACGAAAACCTCCAGCATCGTCTCACTAAAATGGGCTCAGTGCACCAACCTCCAAGAAACGATATAAACCTTTGCTGGGACCAAAGGTGTAAATATATAAACTATTCTATGACTATGGTATTCCTGAAATAGATGACTATCAATTTTACAGTACGGACGGCTTTAAGTAACTTTTGTTTGTGGCATACATGTTACGAATAACTAATTACCACA
Source organism: Eptatretus atami (assembly GCA_035128595.1). Lineage (NCBI taxonomy): Eukaryota > Metazoa > Chordata > Myxini > Myxiniformes > Myxinidae > Eptatretus > Eptatretus atami. The sequence continues at coordinate 112,968,253 of CM068955.1, forward strand.
TTTTAAAATTTTTGCTCAAATGTCCTATTGTTGGGAGCAGGAGAACACAAAGTGGTGCAAGAGTGAATTGAGTGTGAAGGTGTGGGGGGATGGTGTGAAATTCAAGTATGAAGAGAAGCTAGTGGTTGGTGCGATGGTGATAGCTGCAAAGGTATAGTATGTTCCTTCCAGCTTATAGGCTTGCTTTTTTGGCTTAGTGGTTAAGGAGGTGGCTTGGTCTTGCATCTGAGTTTTGAGCACCTTGGCACTGAATCAACACCAGTGTGGTGTTGACTCAGCTGTCATCCTTCGAGTTTGGTGAATGCATACCAGTGTTGATATCTGGGCAACAGCATCAGTGGCATAGATGTGCCCAACCAATGAAGCCTACCTGCAGCCAGCTGCCATATGCAAGTAGAAAATTATGGGCTTTTTATGTCCAAAGTAACACTTAAAGGTTGAAGTGACTCTGTTTTGAAGGACTGCACCTCCGATTCCCTTTTGTGCACACGTGCAGTATAACCCAAACCAGGGGTTTTTTAGATCCTCGGGAGATCTCGCAAGTCTTGCTCACGTGTTGGTTCTTTGGACTTTTTTTTCTCACAGCCTACGTTTTCATCGAACTTTCCGGAAAACTTTGGCACTATAATGTAAATACCCTCGCAGACCGTAACGACTCCCGATTTTGAAAATTCCTCCTAAAAAAAGTCTATGACGTCAAAATATCTCCGCTAATGGAATATCGCCTAAAAAATTTATCTCCGAAACTAGGCAAGCTTTTGAATCTCTTGTTTGCGGGAATAGAACAGGGCATTAGCCAAAAATGAAATTACCGCCATTATGATACATCACTAATGACGTCATAGCAATTTTTTAGACGTCATTCCTATTTTTTTGACATTTTTTGTTCACAACCCGTTTCATCGGATCTATCTGTGAAACTTGCCATTAATCATGCAGAAAGCCCACGCGCAGCCAGTAACCATCTCCGATTTTTGGAAATTCTTCCCCATAGAAAAAAGTTGACGCATAATATCGCCGCTAATGGAATCCCAATACATTATCTCCGAAACTAGAAAGCTGTTGAATTCTGTTTCGCGGAATCAACCGGGCATTAGCACAGATAAATTATATCGCACGTATCATCACATGAGTCATATTCGTTTTATGACGTCACATTAAGAGAAATCTCTCTTTTTAGCACCAATGCTCTGCATAGAGTATGGTCCCAATGGATGGATGGATATACATACACACATGTGCAGCGTCTGTCACGTGTTGTTTTGCATTGTGTTGTTACTGAACTACTCAATCAATCTTTTGTGAAATTTCCAGGCTTCACCTACATCTCCCATGTATGTGTCCGAAGGGTGTTTGTTTGTTTTTTGAATAAAAAATTCTTCAAAACTTAAATCTTCAACTTAAATTGCTTATGATATGTATTATCACAAATATTACAAATAAATTTTCAAAATAATTGTTTGAATTCTGCTTGGTGTAAATCATGATGGCAACTCACGTACTTATCCTCAGTTAAAACAACCCGGTCTCTCGAGCGATGTGTGGTGAGGTGTTTTGAATTGCACAGTGGCAGTTCTTTTGAATTACCTGGAGGTGAGGTGTTTTTAATAACATGGGGGTTACGTGGTGGTGAGGTGCTTTTAACAGCGTGGTGGTTACATGGTGGTGTTTTTTTAATATATATATATATATATGGTGTCCCAAAAAAATATACAACTTTTAAAATGCTCCGTTTGATCCTAAAAAAGCAGTAATTTTGTCACTTTGAATGCTTCATTTCTTGTTGCAGAGACCCTGAAGTTTATTTTGATACCAAGCAAGCACCAGAAAAATGCCAAGACTGACAGATAAACAACGGGCAAAAATGTTGAACTTTGGCACCAGACGAAAAGTGTCATACAGGTGCAACGTCTTTACTCGAGACATTTCGGTATCCACTTGCGCCATGCACCAAACTTTCAGACAATAAAGTGCCATCGCAAAGTTTACCAATGTGGGAACATCCTGTGACCTTCCCAAGGGTCACAGTGGTTGGAAGAGGACAGGTGGTAGTGAAGAAAATGTGGAAATGGTGAGACAGGCGGTCGTTCAGAGTCCAAAAAAATCGATTCGACGACTTTCTGCCGAGCAAACATTCATAAGAGCACCGTTCAGAGGATCCTTCACGAAGACATTCATGCCTTCCATACAAAATTCAAATGGAAACGGTGCTTACTGATCAACAGAAACGCAACGACAGACTTTGCAAATTGGTCTCAGGAAAGCTGGAGAAGATGCAGACTTCTCAAAAACTTCACATGACGGACGAATGCCATGCTCACTTGTCCGGGAGGAAACAAGCAAAACTTCGGTACTGGGAACTGAAAATCCTGGTAATGCATCAACTGAACTGGTGCCTCGATCTGTCTCACAAGTCACCATGTGGATGGCGGTGGTGGTATGAGATAATTGGTCCATACTTCTTTGAAGATGACCAGGACGCACTTGCACGGTAAACAGAGGAACTATCGCAAATGATTCAGGAATTCTATCTGCCTGAGCTACGTACAGGCCCGTAGGAGAAACAACCTGATCCAGATGAGAACCCAGTGGTTCCAGCAGAGGGGGACCGCCCCATACAGCCAGGGAAACAAGGCGTTTTCTCAACCAACATTTTGAGGGCCGCTTTATCTCCCTCTACGAAGAGTTGAGTGCCACCGTATTCCCCTGACCTTACATCCTCCAGACTAATTCTTGTGGGGTATCTCAAGGACAGGATCTATGGAAACCCTTGGCCTCAGACTCTTGATCAGCTGAAGGAAAACATCCACCAGAAATCCAGAACATTCCTCAGGAAACGTTTCCCAAAGTGATGGAGAACATGACAACGCGTTTGCAGGCAGTGATCGGACAACGTGGAGCCTACGTCGAACATGTGGTCTAAAAGAAAACGACGATTCTATACCAAAATTTAAATTATGTGGCAATTTTGACATTGGTACAATAAACTTCAACCTTTCAGCTTTCTATCCAGCCATATACCTTTTTAAAATATATGTTATGACCATCCTCTTTGCAGATGAAAATTGTATATTTTTTGGGACACCCTGTATATACAGTGGGGAGAACAAGTATTTGATACACGCGCGATTTGCAGTTTTCCCACTTACAAAGCACGTAGAGGTTGTAATATTTATCATAGTACACTTCAACTGTGAAAGACGGAATCGAAAACAAAAACCTGAAAATCACATTGTATGATTTTTAAATAATTATTTGCATTTTATTGCATGAAATAAGTATTGATACATCAGAAAAACAGAACTTAATTTTGGTACAGAAACCTTTGTTTGCAATTACAGAGATCAGACGTTTCCTGTAGTTCTTAACCAGGTTTGCACAGACTGCAGCAGGGATTTTGGCCCACTCCTCCATACAGATCTTCTCCAGATCCTTCAGGTTTCGGGGCTGTCGCTGGGCAACACAGACTTCAGCTCCCTCCAAATTTTGATTGGTTCAGGTCTGGAGACTGGCTAGGCCACTCCGGACCTTGAGATGCTTCTTACGGAGCACTCCTTAGTTGCCCTGACTGTGTGTTTCGGGTCGTTGTCATGCTGGAAGACCCAGCCATGCCCCATCTTCAATGCTCTTGTTGATGGAAAGAGGTTGTTGGCAAGATCTCGCGATACATGGCCCCATCCATCCTCCCCTCAATACGGTGCAGTCGTCCTGTCCCCTTTGCAAAAAGCATCCCCAAAGAATGATGTTTCCACTCCATGCTTCACATTGGGATGGTGTTCTTGGGTTGTACTCATCCTTCTTCTTCCTCCAACACGGCCGAGTGGAGTTTTAACCAAAAAGCTCTATTTTGGTCTCATCAGACCCATGACCCTTCTCCCATTCCTCCTCTGGATCATCCAGATGTCATTGGCAAACTTCAGACGGGCCTGGACATGCGCTGGCTTGAGCAGAGGACCTTGCGTGCGCTGCAGGTTTTAATCCATGACGGCGTAGTATGTTACTTATGGTTTTCTTGATACTGTGTCCCAGCTCTCTTCAGGTCATTGACCAGGTCCTGCCGTGTAGTTCTGGGCTGATCCCTCACCTTTCTCCATGATCATTGAGGCTCCACGAGGTGAGATCTTGCATGGAGCCCCAGACCGAGGGAGATTGACTGTTATCTGAACTTCTTCCTCTTTCTAATAATTCGCCAACAGTTGTTGCCTTCTCACCAAGCTGCTTGCCTATTGTCCTGTAGCCCATCCCAGCCTTGTGCAAGTCTACAATTTTGTCCCTGATGTCCTTGACAGCTCTCTGGTCTTGCCCATTGTGAGAGGTTGGAGTCTGATTGATTGAGTGTGGACAGCTGTCTTTATGCAGATAACGAGTTCAAACAGGGCAGTAATACATAATGAGTGAGAATGGGGGGCTTCTTAAAGACAAAACTAACAGGTCTGTGAGAGCCGGATTCTTACTTGTTGGGAGGTGATCAAATACTTATTCATGCAATAAAATGCAAATTAATTATTTAAAAATCATACAATGTGATTTTCAGGATTTTTGTTTTAGATTCGTCTTCACAGTTGAAGGTACCTATGATAAAAATTACAGACCTCTATGTGCTTTGTAAGTGGGAAAACCTGCAAAATCGGCAGTGTATCAAATTACTTGTCTCCCCACTGTATATATATATTCATAATATATATAATATATACAATAATATTATATATATATATATATATAATATTATATATTCGGCCACAGGTACCGTGTGTATTATGAGGGGTTTATCCCCGTTTCTCCTTGGTAGAGCCGGACCTGGGGCCACCGCTCACAATTAACTTTGTGGTATGGTGGTTGCTTTACAACCATGAACGCCAAATCAGTTAATCATGAGTTCCAGTGTCCACCGTCTAATTTGCCATTTAACTGGAGGTCACGTGGCTTCCTGAACGGTGAGCGTGCCCTCAGCAAAGCACCAATCTTATCTTGATTAGCTATTAATTAGGGCGGCCTAGCATTTTGTCACTGGTGCGTGCCGACTATGACAGGTCAATTAGTTTGGGAATTACAATCTCCCACTCTATCTAGGTTCAGACAATGCTGGATCAATGGAAGAAAAGGACAGGCGTGGACAGGTTGAAACAACAACAAGGAATTTATTAATACGGAAAAAAATAATAAACTGAAGAACTTTATATTTCTTTTTGGTGAAAATAGGTGAATTCAAATCAATCAAAATAATCTTATGCGAATAATTAAACAGGCATTGAGAGAAAAACATACAAAGAGCAGATGCTTATCACTATGCCTTATTTAACGATTAAACACGAGACAAGGGTACCCAGCAGATCATTTAGGGGGGAAAGAAATCCGGTCTCTGCTTACCAAGGTAGAAGTCGTCGTGCATCAAATAAGATGTCCCGAAATGTGTGAACGTGCCTTGGTCCATTGCCGGCGCCATGCCTCGCCGTACACCCACTGGCAAACAGGCTCGAATACCAATCAACATCACATCGTCACCCCCAGGAACCATGACGCCAAGAATCAGGTATGCCAAGAGCAGGTCCCGAGCAGAACCAGCAGGAACAGTTCAACCGTCACCCACCGTCAGGAGTCACCAGGAGCCGCAACCCATGGACAGCTGTAAGGAGCTGCAAGGCGCTGTGAGGAGCTGTAAGGTGCTGAGGCACTGTGAGGAACTGTGACCAGCTGTCAGAGCGGTCAGAGCTGTTAGGCTGTCAGAGCAGTCAGAGCTGTAAGGCTGTAAGGCTGTCACCAGCTCACCAACGTCTGACTGGAACAACTGACTGGAGCTGAAAAGAACGGTCACCCAGCTGTCACAAAACTGTCACCCAGCTGTCACAAAAGCTGTCAGGAAAACGGTCCTCCCATCCTTTTTATAAGCAACCCGTCTGGGCAGAGCCTCAAGCAGACATCAGCCAAATCCACCTTGCCTATTGGCGCATCATTGCATGTGAACAACTGTCAATCTCGCGATCATTCCTTCCTCGTTCAGCCTGACACGAACAAGGGCCAGCCAGCATCTATAGAGCTGCCAAACGGGGCATCAAACGTCGATGGAAAAAGGAGGACGTCAACGTCAGTGAAAGAGGTGGGTGTCGAACGTCGATGGAAAAAGATGGACGTCAACATCGGTGAAAGAGGTGTGTGACAAACGTCAATGAAAGATAGGTGGGTGAGGTAAATGATCCACAGCGTTATTTGACGCGTCAGAATAACGCTCCAGGAAAAGCCGCGGTGTGCTTAATCAAATGTAAGGGCCCTGTCACACCTTGACGTTTTAACCAGCAATGGCAACGTATAAAAATGTATGTAAAACGTTGGCGTACGCTGAAATTTTGATGTTTTTTTTTAAGTTTTGGGCGTATCATAACGTGTTGGTCGTATGCATAACATATTAGTAACGGGCACAGAACGTTTCGTTGTGTTATTGATAACTTTTACCAACGATGCTTAGCCTGTTGTCGGCGTTCACAACCTATGCCCAACGATAGTTTACTTACGCATAGCGCGCTAAACGTATCGCGGCGAACTCGTGGCGTAGCCTGTTAAGAACCTGCCGCACGCCGATTTAATCATAACCGCCTGAGAATTTGAAGTGTCACATGCAGTCACACCTTGACGATTTTGCCAGCGTATGCCGGCCTATGAAAAATGTGTCTAAAACGCTAGGCGCATGTCAAATACGGTAAGGTAAGTTGTGTATACGTTAAGAGTAGGCTGGAAAACAATGAAGTACGCGTCATATTACGTGGTACGTGTAATACGTCGAAATTTCAAGCATGTGCTAAAATTTTACGACGTACTCGGCGTATGGCTAACACGTTCCGCATGCCTGTCATATGTTCCTGGCACGCTCCGCGATCGTTACACACGCACGGACACACGTTACTTGTAGGTTACTCTAAGTCGAAACACGTCAAGGTAATATTTAACATACCGCAACCTAATTTCAACCAATGGGTAACGTCCTTTTAACCTATGAGTAGCGTGCTCTGACCTATATTTACGTGCTTGAAACCTATGAGTAACGTGCATTGAACCTATTTGTAACTTGCCTTGAACCAATGACTAGCGTGCTATGAACCTATGAGTAACGTGCGTTTAACCTATGTGTAGCATGCTTTGAACCGAAGTATAACGTGCTTCTAACCTTTGAGTAACTGCTATGAACCATGTGTAACGTATCTCAAACGCACATTGTCGTATGTAGACGAATTAGATGACGTCTCCGATGACCACAGCACTTACTGAACGTGTTTCTAACTTACATTACCGTGTAATGGCGTATGCAGCGTTAAGGGGAATTGGTATATACAAATGGGCTTCACAAGAGGAACCCATCATTGTTCCAGACTCCATGTTGAGTAGATGTCATCCAGTATATCAGTAGTAGTAATACTATTAGCAGTAGTTGGTGTGCGTGACAGTAGTAAATAGTAGTAGTAGTTGTAGTAGTAGCATTGTAGTAGTAGTATGTTATGTCAGTAGTAGTAGTAGTATTTCTATGTCAGTAGTAGTAGTAGTAGTAGTAGTAGTAGTATAGATGTCTATGTCAGTAAGTAGTAGTAGTAGTAGTATGTCTATGTCAGTAGTAGTAGTGTAGTACTAGTCAGTATTAGTATGTAGTAGTAGTAGTAGTATGTCTATGTCAGTAGTAGTAGGTGAGCGTGATGGGAGGGTGTGGGTGATGATGGATCTCTATCGTCCACGAATAGGAGACTATTTGCACCATTGTTCGATGTTCTTTTCGGCTAATTTTTTTTCCTCATTCCCACGATAAAATATTTCTTTGTTTTACTTTTTAAAGTATTAAAAACGACTTTGACAAATGCATAATGTACTAGTAATGAACACAGAACGCTTCGATAACTTATACATAAGTTATACCAACGATTGTTATCGTGTTTTAGGCGTCCACAACCTTGCCAACGATAGTCTAGGTATGCATACGTAAAATTCCCAAGCACGTTATTCATAGGTTATAAATAAGTCACGGGTACCCTAAACATTACTTTGATGTGTTTGACGTATGAGGAACTTTCAAGTAGCGTGTTACGAAGTGTGAACAACGTTCGTGTAGCGTGCTTACAAACGTTACTCATAGGTTAGAAATAAGTTTTCGGGTACGCGAATGTTACCTCTACGTGTTTCGACTTATGAGTAACATACAATTAACGTGTGTCAACGATCGCATAACGTGCCTACAACTTATGGCCGCGTAGCGGAACGTGTGAGCCAAACGCCGAGTACGTCGTAAAATTTCAAGCATGCAAAATTTTTGGACAACCAAAAAGTACAACGTTTTAAACCAGCGTAATACGACCTATGGTAGTGTTTTTCAGTGTGCTTTAACGTACACAAAACGTACCCATAACGTATTCGACGTGTGACAGCGTTTTAGATAAATTTTTCAAAATCGCATACGCTGGCTAAATCGTCAAGGTGTGACAGCCCCTTTATGGAAGTCCTAGGTGTAAATAAATCATCCACCTCCACGCTAATGTGTCCTGGTGGAAGGTTGGTCGACGAGACTCCTTTGGGCTAACGGCTATCTCTCGTGTGCCTGAATGTGTCGTAAAGAGAAAAACGCCATCCCATGAGAATGGGAATCTATTTTTTACCCTTCTCAATGCATCAAAGTTAGAATCCCACCAGACATGGGGATGGGTCTATCCTGGACATGCAT
>CM068955.1:113002436-113013946 GCA_035128595.1 Eptatretus atami
CATTTAAATTTTTCATTTGTTGTTATTTTCATTTATTACTTACGAAATCTAAAGATTTCGTAAGTATATTGATGACTTCCGTCCTCTGTTGTGTGTTTGTTTGTTACTTACGAAATCTTTAGATTCGTAATGTTTATATATGTGTATTGTACTACTTTCGTTTCTGTTTGCTTTGTTTGTTTGTTTGTCTGTTTGTTACTTACGTTAAAATTCTAAATGATTCTTGTAAGTTTATTGTGATGACCACCCGCCTCTCCGCCCCCCCTCTCGCTCCTCTGTGTTGGTGGGGGGGTGGGTGTTTGGGGTGGTTTGTGTGTGGTTATGTGTGATGTTTTGCGAAATCTAAGATTTTGGTAAGTATATTGATTGACTTCCGTTTCTGTTTGTTTGTGTTGTTGATGTTGTGTTGTGTTGTTGTGTTTGTAGGCACGATACTCGAGACGGAAGAAAGCTACAAAGTCAAATTACACCAGTATATCAGGAGGGTGATGGCTAGGTGCTGATTAATTTTTGGTCGAAATCGGTCAATAGCGTCAAAGCACGAGTGACCGGTCAAAATATTTCGATTTTTGATGGTTGCTACATGATACTCGAGAACGTAAGGAAGCTACAATGCAAATTACACCAGTGATTCAGGAGGTGGATGGTAGTGCTGAATTGATTTTTCAAAATCGTCAAGGAGTCGAATGGTCACGTGAGGTCAAAAATTCAATCTTTGATGGTGGTACACGGATCATGAGAAACTTCTGGTTTGCGTCACTACCTCTTAGAGACAGTCTTATTAGACAAGTCCGAGGTCAAGTTGACGATTTTCTAGAGTACCAGTCTATGACTGCTTGTTTGTTTTGTTTGTGTTTGGTTACTTATGAAAATTAAAGATTTCGTAAGTAATTGATGACTTCCGTTTCTGTTTGTTTGTTTGTTTGATATGTTTGTTTTCTTGTTGTTTGTTGTTTAGGCACGATAACTCGAGAACGGAAGAAGCTACCAATGTCAAATTACACCACGGATTTCAGGAGCGGTGATGGCTAGTGCTCATTAATTTTGGTCAAATCGGATCAAAGGTCAAGGTCACCAGTGAGGTCAAACATAATATCCGCTAAATTCATCGTGGAGAAATGGGCAGTAGTTTTTTTGCTTTTCTTCGACGTTGCGAGTCGTTTTAACTTCGATTTTATTTTTGTCTTCGGTTTTTTGCGAATCGTTAGGCCTTAAAACTCGGTGGTTCGAAATTCTGGTAAAAATCGGATGTTGATGAGATTCTATGTGGGTGTCGATGCTTGAGTATTATGCACTGAAGATTATGCCTAATGAGGGGGATATGTAGCACACGGTATTATTACGCCTCGTTAAGTCATCTCATATAATCTCGTAGAGATGACCTAATTAAATCAAGTCTCGAAGTCTGTCCATTACGTCCGTCCGTCCACAATCAAATTCCGGAGGTGGAGACAAATAACCATAGTGGAATGGATACGGTCGATTGAGACATGCACAACGATATACGACTTTCAGGTGTCCAAGGTCGGAGTCAAGTCACGAGCGCTTTGTCAATGTTGCGAAAATCGTTCGATTTCAAATCGTATCTCCTCCGTCCATCTTATCAAGAGAGATAGCAAATGTTATTAGTGATTCAGATACTATGGACATTATCATGAACACAGAGCCATTTTTTGTTTGAAATTTGCTCTCGTTCTCGATTTATAATAGCCTCTCAAACTTTCGCCCTGAGTTCCCCGTTATGGGACGTTCATAAAGTACATACAAAAAAAAAAGTATTATTAAGAACCCGGCAACTCTTCCGAGACAAATATTACATGTTGAAGCTTTTGTCAGATTTTAACTAAACAATGGAACACAAGTTTATATGCACACTACTTCATTTATGACATTAACATTGTCTTGAATGTCAATTTGACTTTTATTTTCATAAATACGTGCTGTGATATTAAATTAAATGGTAAAGATTACACCACTAGGACGCATCGTCATGGCTTACAAACATCGGTTCATAAGGAATGGCTGGCTTTGCAAGCGATTAGTGATGTATTTTTTTTTGTGGAGGGGGGGTGGTTTAAGCCCGCGTACGGCCTGCGTACAGGGGTGGAGTGGTACGGACGGCCTGGCATTTAAACTGTTATGAAAGTGGACTGTCGGACTACAGAGAAGCGTTTTCAGGAGATGAAGGTGAGCCTGTGTCATGCGGGGGGAAAAATATCTCCCGTTCACAGCAACATTGTTTGGACAGTGATGTGAATCCGTGGACGCGTCATAATTGTTCCAGTATACTGTTATAACCGTTAGTTAATAATTACTGATGCATTTGAGATAAATCTTACGTTCCTTGTAATCTTCAAGTATTGGTGATGTATATGAGACAATATGGGGGTGGGTGGTCACTAGCCTGCATACCGGAAGGGCGTGGGGTGGTGTGGTCACTAGCCTGCATAGAGGGCGGGTGGCGTGGTCACAGCCTCATACAAGAGGGGTGGTGGGGATATAGCTACATACAGAGGGGGTGGGTGGGGATCACCTTAATAGAGAGGCATAGTACATACAGAGAGGGGAGGGTGGGATCACTAGTCCTACATACAGAGGGGGGTCTACACATCAGAGGTGGGTGGTCACTACCAAACGGAGGGTGTGGGGGTCCTTATACCTATATACAGAGGGGGTGGTGGTACTAGCCTCTACCAGAGGGGTTCACTAGCCTACATACAGAGGGGGGTGGGTTGGTCACTAGCACCTACATTACAGAGGGGGTGGGTGGGCAGGCATTCAAGCCTACATACAGAGGGGTGGGGTGGGGGTTACTAGCCTAATCAAAATAGCAGGGGGGGTTGTGGTTGGGGCAAAGCTTGCACGAGGTAGCTCCTAAGTCAATTAACAGGGGTGTCAATAACGGCGCGTAGAATTTCGAGTGCAATTGGGGTGGGGTCTGGTCAACCTACATAAGAGGTGTGACGGCCTACGCCTAATACAAGGGGGGTCTACCACGAAAGAGGGCGTGGGTGTGTCAATAGCGACTACATACAGAGGGGTGTGGGTGTGCATCGAGCCTACATAACGAGGGGTGGGGGTACGTTAGGGGTGTCACTAGGCCTATCATACAGAGAAGGGGTGGTGGGATGGCACGAGCCTACATACAGAGGGGGGGGGGTCTAGCCTCTACAGAGGGGTGGTGGTCACTAGCCTACATACGAGGAAGGGTGTGGGGTATGTAAGGGGTCGGGGGTCACTAGCACATCGATAACAGAGGGGTGGGTTGGGGCTTCCAAGCTATGCCGATACATACAAGGAGGGGGTGGGTGTTTTGGAAAGACCCGGAAGTATTATTTGCGTACGTTACTGTAATGAAACTGCCCCTATTGCCCAGTCTGGGCACGAGTTTAACTTAAGCCGTTTTTTCCGATCGCCTCTGGTGAGAGAATGACCGTGCAGCTCCGTCGATCAGGCGGGTATTGTTTTATAGAAGAGTCAATTTCAACTCTGTCTTCACTTTGTGTAAGGCGGTAAGGTATTGGCTTAACACATCGGTTGGTCGAGATATCTGGTATAACTCGGATGTTTTTATGAGATTTATGGTCGGGGTGTCCGTATCTGAGGTATTATGGCACTGAAGATTATGTAAATGAGGGGTTGTAACACACAGATTACATATAGTTGTTCGGCGCGCCTCGAAATATTATCAAGTTCGCCGGGTTTTTAAGTCATTTGCCATGTTTAAATCAATTATCTAATGTTTGTGGACAGTTGGACAGTTGAACAAGAAATGTACTGACCAACTTTAAAATTATTGATTAGATTAGAACAGTTTAGTAGAACTGTGAAAAATTTGGTTTTATTCCAACGAAAATATATATTTTTCATGCCAGTCGCCCGGACTAATTAAATACATTATGAGTAGTGTCACAAATGTGCTGTTGTGAAATTGGCATAGTCATGCCAGATGTCAATTCATGTATCCGGTTGGCTGCTTGTGCTGTCCTTATATAAGATTTAGGGCCGTCACACTAGCCTTGACGTTTTAAAACCAGGCATGGCCAAGGTATGAAAAAAGTTATTGTGTAAAACAAGGTTGGCGTACGCCTTGAAATTGATTTTTTTTTAAAGTTTTGGACCGTATTCATATACGTGTTGGTGTATGCATAGACTTTAGTAACGGGCACAGAACCGTTTCGTTCACTGTGTTAATTGATAACTTTTATCCCACAACGAATGCTTTTAGCCTTTGTCGCGGTTCACACCTATGCCCAAACAACCGATAGAGTTTAAGCGTTACGCATAGCATGCACGTATCGCCGTGCGACTCACCATCGGCCATGGCGCGGTGTAGCCGTGTTAAGAACCTTGCCGGCACACGCCGATTTAAATCATGAACCGCCGTGAGAATTTGAGAAGTGGTCAACATCGCAGTCACATGACCTGAGCGATCACGTGTGACAGATGCAGCGTATGCGGCCTATGAAAACTGTGTGTCTTAAAACACCTAGGGCGCACGCTCAACTACGGGGGTATAGGTAATTGTGGGGATACGTTTTAGGAGTAGCTGAAACATGAAAGTACCGTTGCTGCATATACGTGGTTACGTGTAGATACCTCGGGGTGAAATTTCAAGCATGCTGAAATTTTAGCGACGTAAAGTGGCTCGGCGTAATGGCGTGAACACGTGTCCGTATGCGATTGTCATATGTTTCCTTGGCACGGCTCCGCCAGATCGGGTAGGCGAGGAAGACACGACGGAGGGGGTGCCACACGTTTAGTACCTCTGCTTGGAAGAGGGTTACTTCATAAGTTCGAACACAGCGTCAAGTAATATTTAACATGACTCCGCAATAATCTAATTTTCAACAGAACATGGGGTAACGTCCTTTTTAACCTAATGAGTAGCGGTGCTCTGACACTATGTTTAACGTGCTTGAAACTATGAGTTATCGTGACATTGAACACTATTTTTACTTGCCATCTTGAGACACATGACTAGCGTGCTATGAACTAGAGTAACGTGCGTTTAATCTCCATATGTGTACGCATTGCTTTGAACCTAAGTTAAATCTCGAAGAACGTGCTTTCTAACCTTTGAAGTAACATGCATTAAACTCTTGTGTAACGTATCTCAAACGCATCATTGTCGTATGTTAGACGAAAGTTAGAAATTGACATCTTCCGCGACGACCACAGCACTTACTGAACGTGTTCTAACTTACATTCTACCGGTCAATGGCCGGTATTGCCAGCATTAAGGGGAAATTGGTAATATACAAATGGTGCTTCACAAGAGGAACCCATCATTTGTCCAGAAAACTCCATGTGAGTAAGATGGTTCAATGCCAGTAGTATCAGTCAGTTAGTATACTATTAGTCAGTAGTTTTGGTGTGCTAGTGACAGTATAGTTAGTATGTAGTATATTCGTATGTCAGTATATAGTAGTAGAGTAGTGATTTAGTAGTAGTAGGTACCATGTCAAGTATAGGTAGGTGAGCGTGATGGGGAGGGTGTGGCGTGGATGAGGATCTCTTATATCCGTCCAACGAATAGGGACTACTTTGCACCATTGTTCGATGTTCTCTTTCGGCTCAATTTTTTTTTCCTCATTCCCACGATGAACTATTTCTTTGTTTTACTTTTTATAAGTATTAGAAAAACGATCTTTCGACCAAAATGCCAAATGTACTAGTAATGAACCACAGAACGCTTCGTAACTTACATAAATGATTATATCACCAACGATTGTTTATTTCGTGTTTGTAGTTCTAAACCTATGCCGAACAGGATTAGTCTAGCGTAATAATTTCCCAGCACGTGTATTCTAAGCTGTTATAAAATAAGTTCACGGCCGCGTGGGGTAGCACCCTAAACCATTACTTTGATGTGTTTTGAACAGTTGACAGGAACTTTCAGTAGCGTGTTGCGAAGGTCGTGCAGGAACGAATCGTTTGTGTAGGCGTGCCTTACAAAACGTTTATCATAGGTTAGAAAAGATAAGTTTCGGGTACGCTGCAATGTTAACCTCTACGTGTTTCACTTATAGTAACATTACAATTAACCTGTGTGTCAAACGAGAATCGCATTAACGTGCCTACAACTTATGGGGCGCCAGCGTAAGCGGAGACGTGTGAGCCCAAACGGCGGTACCGAGTATCGTCGTAAAATTTCAAGGCATGCAAAATTTTTGGACAACAAAAAAGGCAACAACGTTTTTAAAACCAAGGGCGAATACGAACCTATGGTAGTGTTTTTTTTTCAGCGGTGCAACTCTAAACGTACACACAAACGATTACCAGAACGTATTCGTACGCTGTGCCAGCGGTTTTAGTAAATTTTGTTATAAAATCGCGCATTATCGCTGGCTAATCGTCAAAAGGTGTGACAAACGCCCTTTAGCTGGGGTGAGCTCAAAATTTGCAGTTTGGAAAATGTGTTGAATCCACGCATGTGTTTTCACATTAACTAAGGTTATAGATTAATTATAAAGTAAAGTAAATTACTTGTCAACTTGATCTGCTTAAGGATCGACTCTTTGTGGCTCTTAACCGTCAAGTGACGATTTCGTAAGTACCAGTCTATGAATGCTTGTTTTTTTCTATTTACGGATGCTTTCCGATGGCTCTGTGATTTAGTTCCTGGTGTGTATTGGCTCTCAAGGCATTGGCATGCAAAATTACAGTGCGGTCCCCATTGTCTCGGGTCACTCACACTGATTATTACTTTACGAAATCTAAAGATTTCGTAAGTAATATTGATGACTTCCGTCATCTGTTTTGTTGTGTTTGTGTGTTTGTTTGTAGGCACGATAACTCGAGAACGGAAGAAGCTACCAATGTCAAATTACACCACGTTGATTCAGGAGGGTGATGGCTGGCGCTGATTGGATTTTGGTCAAAATCGGTCAAAGGTCAAGGTCACGGTGAGGTCAAATATTCGATTTTTGATGGTTTGGTACAGATTAACTCAGAACGGAAGAAGCTTCCAATGTCAAATTACACCACGTGATTCAGGGGTGATGGCTAGTGCTGATTAGATTTTTGGTCAAAATCGGTCAATGGTCAAGGTCACGGTGAGGTCAACATATTCGATTTTGATGGTTTGGTACAGATATTCATCGTTAGTATAACTTCTGGGGTTTGGTCTGTCTGCACTCCTTCTTTCTTGAGAACAGGTTTTTATTAGACTAAGTGTCATGAGGTCATATGTTGATCGTATTTCGTAAGTTTCACGCCATCCCTACTGCTGCCCTCCCTCCGTGCCTACTACTTTAATTGACGGACGCTTTCCAATGGGTTCTGTGATTTTTGCCGTGCATCGGCTTTTTAATTGTCGCGTCGGCACAAAATTATCTGTGCTTTGCCATTGTCTCGGGTTGGTCGCTCATACTGGCATTTTTTTTCATTTATTATTTTTCATCAATTTATTTTTTCAATTTATTTATATTGTCATTTACGGATGTTGTGCGACCAGTACTGTGGTCATGGTGCAGTGGTCGTATGGCAGCTTAGCATGCGCTGGTGGCGGATGGTAGCTATCACTTTCTTGAAAGTTCAGAGCGACATGTGTCTGCTGATGTAGGTGCCCTCTACCTAGTAGCACTACTGATACCCGCGCTACTCATCTCTCCTCCCGCCGACCTCGGAGGGGTGCTTCGGGGAGATGGTGACAGGGGCGAGGGTCACACACCCTGGTGTATTAATTCAGCGGCTTTCGATGGGGTTTGATATACTATGGACCCAGGTATTCTCTCCAAAGCCTGCCACACTCATCTCAGACCAACATCCGACCGCCAACACCCAGGCCTCGACAGTAATGCTGATTGCTTTTTTCTAGTGCGAACTGGCTTCTGATTTCGTTCGGCAGCGCAAAATTTAAGCTTTCTAAACGCCACTCGGAGAGTATGATCTTTAAAGATCTTTAAGTCAGTCAATTCAGTGGTTGAAAACAAAAAAACAACAAGCAGTCTATAGACTGTACTGTACAAAATCGTCACTTGACCTCTGACACTTGTCTAATAAAACAGTTCATCAAGAGAAGGTAGCGGACGCAAACCGAGAAAGTGATTCTTACGATGAGGATCTGTACCAAACCATCAAGAAATCGAATGTTGAGCCTCAGCTGTGACCTGTACCTTGTACCGATTTTGACCAAAATCTAAATCAGCACTTAGCCAGTCACCCTTCCTGAATCAGTGCTTGGTGTAATTTGACATTGGTAGCGCTTCTTCCGGTTGTCGAGTGTATCGTGCCTACAACAAACAACATCAAACAAAACAAACAAAACATGGGAACTGGGACGTATGGCAGGTGTATACTGTACGGGCAGTGCTGGGATTCGTAGGTACAATGGCATTCAAACGGAAGTCATCAATATACTACGAAATCTTTAGATTTCATAAGTACACCCAAAACAAGAAAGCAGTTCATAGACTGCGTACTTACGAAATCGTCAACTGTGACCATCGCCTGTCTAATATAAAGCTGTCTCTAGAGAAGGTAGCGACCAAACCAGAAGTTTCTACGATGATTCTGTACCAACCATCAAAAATCGATGTTTGATCCTCACTGTGACCTTGAACCTTTGACCAAGAATCTAAATCAGATCGCTAGCCATCACCGTCCTGAATCACGTGGTGTAATTTTGAAAAACTTTTTGGGGGTAGCTTCTTTTCCGTTCCTCGAGTTATAATCTTTTTTTTGCATTGTTTGACCTCAACTGTGGACCTTGACCTTTGACCGCGATTTTTGACCAAAATCTCATCCAGTGCTAGCCATCACGCCTCTAGATCACGTTGGTGTAATTTGAACATTGTAAGCTTCTTCCGGGTTTCTCGAGTTATAACTTTTCTTTGGATGTTTTTGACTCAAACTGTGACCTGGCACCTTGAACCGATTTTGACACAAAAATCTAATAGCAATCTAGCCACACCCTCCTGAATCCATGTGGTGTAAAATTTGACATTTGGTAAGTTTCTTCCGTGTCTCGGTTATCGTGCCTACAAACAAACACACAAACACACAAACACACAAGACAGAGGACGGAATTTACCAGATACTTACGAAAATCGTTTAGATTTCTTAGTAACAAATATATATATATAATAGTAATACATATATAGCTTAATATAATATAGTATATATATATATATATAGTTATAATCAATAATATATATATATATAAGAGATGGATGTTCAGAATTGGAGGGTCCAAACCTAAGTGCCAGAGAAACATTTCGGGTCCTCAGACAGGTTATTTGTCCCTAAATGCAATTGTCGCAGTTGATAGACCCATCCCCATGTCTGGTGGGATTTCTAACTTTGATGCATGAGAAGGGTAAAAATAGATCCCGATGTCTTCATGGGATGGCCGGTTTTTCTCTCTTATACGACACATTCAGGCACACGAGAGATAGCGTGGTGCCACACCAAAGGAGTTCTCGTCGACGCAACCTTCCACAGGACACATTAGGGTGAGGTGGATGAAAATTTTATTTTACAACCTAGGACTGTCATTAAGGGGCTTGTCACACTGATGACGATGTTAAGGCCAGCGTATGCCGATTTATGAAAAGTTTGTCTAAAAAGCTGGCACACGTCGAAATTATCATGGCGTAACGTTGTTTGGGTTATGTACGTAAGAGCACACTCGCCAACACTACATTAGTCGTATTACGGCTGGTTTTAACGTTGTACTTTTTTGGTTGTCCAAAAATTTGGCATGCTTGAAATTTTTACGACGTACTCGGCGTTTGGGCACTCACACGGTTCCGGCGCTACGCGTGTGCCATAAGTTGGTAGGCACGTTATGCGATCGTTTGACTGCCACAGCGTTAATTGTATGTTACTCCATAAGTCGAAGACACGTAGAGGTAACGGATTCGCGGTATCCGAAAACTTATTTCTAACCTATGAGTAACGTTTTGTAAGCACGCTTCACGAACGTTGTTCCACGACTTCGCAACCAACGCTATCTTGAGTTCTCATGACGTCGAAACACATCAAAAGGTAATCGGTTTAGGGTACCCGTGAGCTTATTTTTATAACCTATGAATAATCGTGCTTGGGATTTTTTACGTCTGTGCATCACGTACTAGACGATTGTCTGGTGATGATCCGTTGGGGTGATCACAGGTTGGGAGGACGCCTAAAACACGGATAAAAGCAATCGTTGGATAACTTATTATAGTTTCGAAGCGTGTTCTGGTGTTCATTGACTGAGTACAGTTATGCATTTGTCAAAAGTCCGTTTTTAAGATACTTTAAAAAAAAAGTAAACAAGAAATATTTCATCGGTGGGAGATGAGGAATAAAAATTAGCCGAAAAAGAAACATCGAACAATGGTGGCAATAGAATAGTAGTCTCTATTTCTTGGACGATAAAAGAGGGGAGATCCATATCACCCTCACCCTTCCATGCACGCTGCACCTACTAACTACTGACATGGACTCACGTAAACTTAACTGATACTATCGACACGGGCATAGACATACTGACTAACTGACTGGCATAGACAATACTACTGTGACTACTACTCGACTGACTGACAAGATCATACTACTTGGCTGACATAGACATACTAAACTACATACTACTACTTACTCACTACTGCCATAGACATACTACTAACTAACTACTATGACATAGACATACTACTACTACGGAATGCTATACTACTGACACTACTATAGCGTACTGATATTACTAACTGTCAACGCACACCAATAACTACTGCTTTAAAAGTATTGACTAACTAACTGAACTGATACTCATGACATCTACTCAAACATCGGATCTGGAACAATTGATGTGGGTTCCCCATCTTGAGAAGGCACTTTTGTAGTATACGCAATTTAATGAAGATCAGCGGCCTGAGACAATGGGGAAGCATGCATGGTTCATATGCTTACACATTGTGTAAGGTAAATTACACAATGCTTACACAATGTGTAAGCATACCCCACTAGTATGTATATATACCTAATCATATCTCACTCTTAATTTGAAGGAACAACCAATCACCTCTCACCTAATCAAGTATCTGCAGATCGATATGATCTTTATAATTGACCCCTTGCTCATCTCACCAAAAAAGCTGCAGAAAGCAATCAAGAAAAGCTGCACAAGGTAAGCCCTTTGCTGTTTCAAACCCGATTTGGGCTTCCTCTACAGCTGCAGACATTCACAAGGAGCACATGCATGAGAAGCACAACGCTACACACCCCCATCAGCCGCCAGATCAGATGTGGTTTTGGGTGTCCTGCGACGTCAATCGGTGCGTCATTTGTGGGAAAAAAAGGACTGAGATATAATGGTCAGTCATCTCGGAAAGAGATCCATACTGTAGGGAATGAATCACTCATCCAAATCCTTCTCGAGATTTGCAACCATGAGAGCACATAATTATCATTCAATTTCCTGAATAGTTTTCCACAATTTGTTCCAAATTAAACCACAGGTCAAAAGTTTTAGAACACCCCCATTTTTCCAGTTTTTACTGAAATTTAAGCAGTTCAAGTCCAGT
>CM068955.1:113022972-113033141 GCA_035128595.1 Eptatretus atami
TATAGAAACAAATAAACAATTGCAGAAAAAAAGAAATCATGGAATCGTTTTGTTTGAACAAAATTTAATCTCAATTTTTGACTCATCAAGTAGCCACCTTTTGCAGGATATTATCTCTCTGCTTTAATTTCAGAGTACATTGAAACATTAAACTGTTCAAATTTCAGTAAAAACTGGAAAAATGGGGGTGTTCTAAAACTTTCGACCGGTAGTGTATATTTTTATGCAGTGTCCTCGACTGACCAACCTCCTTGCATGTCTTTTACACTTACTTTGCTCTGCTCTATTTAATTTTCATACAAGTCTTTTATTTTGTTCTGCTAATAAGCCTCTGCAATTCGAGCAGTCAAGAGTAGTATTTTATTATATTCACAGTTCTATTCATAATGGCAAGATCCTTGAAAGCTTAACCAATCATACTGCCCATATGTTTCTTTCCTACGGGGTTACACTTGAACTTATGTGGAAAGCAAGATGAAATGCTCTGCACTAATCTAACTAAAATAAGGCAATGTCTGTGAATCTGTATGTCCGTTCCTTATGGAATCTAAAATGGCTTGGCCAATCTCCACCACATTTTGCATTCACACTTGGGGTCCCCAAAGTCAGGTCATGGGCATTAAATAAATCTCCCCCCCCCCCCCCCCACCACTCTAATGAGTGTGGGGAGATGACTTATGATTTGCCTCTGTTACACGTGGAATAGTGAAAGTGGTTTAACTACTAACCCCTGCTGGAGGGAGGGGTTATTGCGGATGGGAAACGATGCTTTTTCTAATGCAGAGCAGTTCTGTCTGTTTACAAATTGCCATTTTTACAGGTACCATTCATATTTAGGCTTTTGATTTAGCAGGTACATGACACATCTACCAATACTTAAATGCAAATATTCTCTAAGTGGTTGGTGAAAGATGTATGTAAATTGTAGGGTATGTGTAATCACATGGACAGAAAATGATACTGCATGTCATCCTCCTGTCATGACAGCCTAAGGGATAGGAATTGCATCACATATACCTCTGTATGACTTCACAAATATTCCAGGAGGAGCTCGTACTTCTAAATATTGTTAAGCAATTTCTTTGTATAAAACATTTATTGTTCATATCTGGGAATACAACTGACTGGTTGATGTACTCTGTACATAATATCCATAAAAAAACTGGCACTACTCTTTGCTTTCAATGATTTCCCAGCACGATCTATTTCAGGCCCCTCAGTACAGTTTTTGACAGCAAGCCCTCATGTAAGGCAGAATCGACAAACCGACAGCACGCATGGCGGAGCACCCTTCAACAGACACGTGATTTCCATGGGCATGTCTTGAACGTTTGTGAGAGTCTCGTTCCAATAACGTTTTGAATGACCCTCGTCCGATGTCAGCCATAAATTGCAAGGTGGACGCTTTAAGCATGCTTGTTATTGCACATAAGACAAAGGATGGCAGACAGATAGATTGTTTGACGGAAGGATGGGCAGATATAGAGGGATTAGACATACTGTCCAAGCAACATCTTATGATCTGTGGAGTGCCTTGAAGCACTTACATAACTCCACTGGTTTTAAGCTATAATAATATATCCTCTTGGTGAAAGTGTGATGCAAACCAATTACGAACATGGCTCGTGGGAAAATATTAATTGCGATAATAAATTGAAAGGGAATTGAAAGGAAACTAATTAATTGAAATAAATAGCAACACTACCAATGAGCAAAAAAAAAAAATAGCAGACAAATTACTCAAGTACTTGTAGTGGAGATCTGAGAGAACTGGGACAATGTTGGATTTCCTTATCTGACACATCAGTGGTGGAGGTGGCATGACAACTCTCTTTCAAATGCAAGCCAGAACCAGATTGTTCCAAAGATAATGACGTCATGGGTAACGTCCCACTTTTACCTGCAACCTGCTGTATAATCTAATACAGTATTGCTAAAAAGCATATCAGAAGATTAATTAAGCATCCTTTCTCGATGCTGCATCGATCTGGAAGTATAATTTGACTACCGTTCTTTCTTTCTTTAGGTGATGTGGGTCAGGCAGCAGAGAAAATAAATGAATATCAGGTCAGAGAGGAAGGAGATCAGACAAAGAAATAGGTTTGAGGATCTGGGGGGAACACTCGCTGGAGATGGTAAGTCGGAGGCAGAGGTGCAGAGGAGGATTCAGGTGGGTGTGAATGCGTGGAGGAGGGTGGAGGGAGACAGAAAGATATTGTCGCGGCGCTGGCGGTCCAGGTTAAATCCCCCAACCCAATTTGTGGTGAAGGACTGTTAACACTGCCAGCCCCGATGGCCGAGCGCTTCTTTTTCCTTATTAGGAGGCGGACACGTTGATCCTTGGAGATTATCACGTGTACGAGAAGGGCAGGATGCAATGGTGGATGGATGGAGGCATTGGGAAGTACAGCACGGGGGAGGGGGGGGTGGTATACTCAAACCCCTCGACAAATACACCAACACAGCCACTTAAAATAAACATATTTAATGAAAATAGAGAAATATTTACAAAGAACAATTATCGAAATAAAATAATATGTGAGGTAAACTAATCCTAAAGTCTAAATTGAGGCACCTCTATACACAGACTTAAATACAGAGAAGGGGAAACAAAATCAAAAGCAAAGCAAATCCTCCTTTTATTCTGACACAACTTCATCTAGAGATGGTCGTCATGGCACTTGGAATCGAGGCACTTCGATTTGGATGTGTAGATGCACGCAAAATGGCACCAAGCCGCTCTCTCGCAGCAGGAACGTTCGTGATTTGATGATGTGATTTGATGACGGGAACATTCGCCAAGGCCCATCCATGATGTGATTTGATGTTTCTCTTGCTTTTTTGAAAAAACAAAATTTAATAAATATACCATCAGAGATGGGGAATCCCCGCCATTGAAAATAATTGAAATCAGATAAGCGGTTTTCCATTTATTAAAAAACATTTTTTTCAAGATGGCCGCCCCGTCGGCCATCTTGGATCCGGCCACGCCCAAATCAATAGGGTTCTTCCTTTTCAGGTGGTACATGTGTGACCCAAATTTCAAATCGATATGGCGAACAGTTTTGAGTTATCGCACTCACAGCTATAAATGTTGACGCCATGCAGCACAGCCGGACGGACGGACGGACGGACGACCGCCCCAGTCGGCCATCTTGGATCGGCCACGCCAAAATCAATAGGGTTCTTTTCCTTTTCAGGTGGTACATGGTGGACCCAAATTTCAAATCGATATGGCGAACACTTTATGAGTTATCGCACTCACAGCTATAAATGTTGACGCCCAGCCAGCCGGACGGACGGACGGACGGACGGACGACCCAGGTGACAACAATATCCCCCTTCCGCCACGCGGCGGGGGATAAAAAGCACTCCATTTGACCTCAAGCACCAGCAATGTGACACATGGAGGTATCGAGTTGGATCAATGTAGTCGAAATAAAAACCGGACATATGCCAAGGCTCGCGGTGTATTGTGCCTGAGGAAGCCGGCTGTGAAGATGGTGTAACGTTGCCTGAGGCCGGGTCTGCTCTTGCTTTTTTGCTCAAATCAGTGGAGTCGATCTCGTTTTTATTTTGGTTGGAAGCGCCTTCTTCTTTAAAAATGTGTAACCAACCACCCCAATCTTATATATTGTTGAAGATTTCCCGCCCGCCAGCGTGCGAACGACCGCGTTTAGCCAATAGCGGTCGCTTCGCCCACGAACGGACAATCCAGTCGTGACTTTCTGGAACAACGCCAGAAACCAGTCACGGGTGGGTTTTCACTCCCACCACGGGCCAGTCCATATTCTACCCGTGCGAAATAGGGTCAATCGCCGAATATCGATATACCTAAGTAACGCGCGCGCGGGTAAACTACCGAGGGACCGTACCTCGGCGAAGGCCTGCTTGGACACGAACGCGCTTAAGTGGTCCGTTCCGTTCTGCAATAACCGAGCGGGTATTATCGCCAGACTTCGCCGGACCCGATTCTATTTATCGGCTATTTAAAACCAACTATATTCCGAGTGCAAGATGGGGCAGTTCAATGAGGGAATGGACCAACGAATGTTTACATTCACACAAGGACATTTATTATAATAAAGCACGTATGCAATTAAACAAGGCAAAACACGTATGCAATTATACAAGCAACAAAACCACGACAAAGAACTACAACCGTCTACTTATATGTACAGTCACTTGCACTTAACAGCAGTTCCTACTTATTAGACGGGCCACGGACACACGTACGCACACAACACACCACCCAAGAAATGGTGGCAGAGGCCTTTAATAACGAAGCTCCAGCTCGAGAACAGGTGAGCTGAAACTCAGAACCTATCTCGAACCTCTCCACCTCGTGTGGTTTTCAAGTTGCTCGGACCAGGCTCCAGCGAGAGCAAGCTGGATCAATCGCCGAGCCGCGATCCTTCCCGAGCTCCGCGCGAATCTCCCGCGCTTCTCAACACGTGCTGGTGAGACGAGGCGCGATCCTTCCCGTCGATGCGGTCGCTTCCCCGAGAGAAACCCTCCCGCACTTCTCAACATGTGCTGGTGAGATGAGCCGCCGAACCTTCCGTCGATGCGTCGCTTCCCCGAGGAACCACCTCCAAGAAGCGGTCGATGAGTCGCACCAAGCCGAACCAAAATGGAGAACAAAGAGCTCCACGAACCAAGAAGAAGAAGCCACCACTCGCCAGCTCGAGCCGAGCGACGGCTTAACTTCCTTCCAAACAGGGCAGCTTGAAGCAAAATGCTCTCTCGAGCCAAACAGAAGCTGAAGCTCACGGAACCGTCAAAGCAAAGAGCCTCCAAAAAGCCTCCTCCCGAGCCAGGCCTCAGCCGAAGCTCACTGAGCCAGCCGAAGCAAAAAGCTTCCGAAGGCCTCAACCCTAACGCAAGCCAAGCAGGACCCGACGGTCTGCTAAACGGCTACTCTCAACTCCCTTCTCCAACTCTGCCCTTCCAACTCTCTCCCTGAACAAAAGAAAAAGATCTCCTCTTATCCTTCTCCGCCCCCCTCCTCACGCCGGCGTGACTCATGCCCTCGTGAGCCCCCCCCCACCCCCCCCCCGCCGCTCAACCACGGGTGGGAGGGAGTGTTGACATCATGAGTCACGGGACGGCAGGTTCTTCCTCTTCGCAGAGAGGGGGAGGGATGTCTCCATTGTTCGTTCCCTAACTATTAAATCGATCCGCAGCGCATCTAATCGATTTCTGAACATTTTAAACAATGAAAGGTGAGCTATCTAGGGAACAAGCACTTATCGACATAGCTGACTAAAGGAACCTGTATGTTGTGTGCATCGAATTCCCAAATTCGTAACATATATATAATATATATATATTATATATATATATATATATACTGTATATATTATCTCATTCTAAACAATGACTCACTGACTGACTCAACATTAAGGTTCAGTACCTTAAAGGGTGACTTAGAAGCTGAAATTTTGCATGCTGATGTATATCGAAGCCAATACAACAGAAAAGGTCACAGAACTGTTGGAAAGTGTCCGTAAATGAAAATATAAAAAGAATAAAACAAGAAAAAGAGTAATCAGAGATTGCAGACCCTTGCCAGGAATTGTTTTGCATGGTGTGTTGTGTGGTGTTTGTGCAGTTTTGTGTGGTGTACTTTGTGTGGCGTTCGTGTACTGGTGTGTTGCATAATTAATGAGACAAAATTAGAACTGCCACTTTATAACTGCTGGCAGTGATGACTGGGCACCAAGACGTCCCGCTTTGATGCAACCCTGCTTTGATCAGATCACTACTCTTCTACCCTCAAACCCATGCAAGCACAGCCAAGTGAGTCTTATTCAAAAAATTAATTCCAGATCAAAAAATTAAATAATTCTCACTGTCAGACCATGTGTGAACAAGTTGAAATTTAAAACATGTATTACACATCAATGCTAGATCACAATTGTGTATTTTCACAATGATTGATTAGGCACTTCCAGAGAAAATATTATTCAATATTTTTCTTAATTCCAATATGGCTGCCAAACTGTGACCTATGACATCATGTGTGTGAACATTTTGTTTCCTCATGTATAGGTGGTCATATGTTTAAAGTTTCACCTCAATCTGTTCAGCCATTTCAGAAAGATTTTGAAGGTTTTTTTTTTTTTTTAAACAATATGACTGCCGAATCATATCACACGATGACGTCATCAAAAAAAAATTTATGCACCATTTTATTCCTAGATGACCCTCAAAAATGTTCATACTGCTCAGATGTAGCATTCTAATGTAGTTTTTGTCATAATGTCATGTAGTTTTTCGGTTTTTCCAACACGGCTGCAACACCACGTGACAGATGACGTCATAATTATGATGAAAGCATTCTTATATGAAAAAATTTCGTCTCAATCAGACAAGTGGTTGCAGAGAAAAACACGAAAGTTCTGAGCGGACAAACAAACAGACAAATGAAAAATCGTGCTTAGCACGACACTTGGCGAATTAGTTGACCTTTCTGTGTGGTGATCCAAGCTGTAATGTCATGGAATGTGTGGTTGTGTTTATTTGTTCGTACATTAATTAAAATGAACGCGACGTCACAAATAATCAATTATCGCAGGCTGTCTTTGTTTGGGTAACGCTAGCAGATTGAAAATTTTTCACAACTCATTAAAGCCACCATGTGACATTTCAACAACTTATCATCGGTGCTTGTTGCCTTTCATTCTGATCGTAGAAAATATTTTGAAAATACCAAGACCATTGCTTTTCAACCAGCTTACGATCCCGTTACAGGTTGAAATATGTTCGTTAAAAACCAAAATATGTATTTTATATGTGTTGTTTTTCATGTTTGGGTGACCTGAACCTTGGACTTGCGGTCATTTCGATCCAAACTTTTTGTACACATGTTAACATATTAATGCATTAATAGAACAGTTATAATGTTCAATATATAATAGTGAGCAAAACTGTTTACGAAATAGCCATGTATAATTCACAAAAAAATACCACATTGCGTTTATAATGGGCGATTAATATAACATGTGATTGCAGAATCGCAGATCCTGATCTTGAACATCACCTAAAAGTCACATATCTTTTTGCACTGTGGGATTCTATCAGCTGTTAAAATTTCATTCCAAATCGTTAAGAATTGTGACCTGTAGAACGAATAGATTTTTTTTTAATAATCACGCCAATAGCTAAAACTTTGACGTCTATACTGCCTTTGAGAAACTGTGCATAATTTTGTACTAAACATGCATTTTAAAACATTTTAGATATTCCATTGAAGTTTGTTTTGCGTCAACAGAACGTCGAATTCGTACTTGAGTTATGTCAAAGCTTGTTTTCACCTTTTTGTGACCGTAACGTCGTGACGTTAGTGCCGATTATGAGTGATTTATCCCAAGACCATTTCAGCCAAGATTGGCTATCAGCGTGTTAAAATTGAGAACGATTGCTTCAGTAGTTTCGGCTGCACACGAGCGTAAACATGTTTTTTAATATGACGTCAATAGGCAAAAACTTGGCGTCATACGCTTTGCGAAAAACTATGCGTAATTTGTATAAGATGCATTTTAGTAATCATTTAGATATTGAATGAAGTTTAATTGGCGTCAACCCGGAATGAAGATGAGGGATAGTCATACGACTTCCGGTCACTGAGTTATGTCCAAAAATGTGTTTTCACGATTGTTGATATTCACGTCGCGACGTTTAGTCCGATTAAAACGGGTTTGACGCCGGACCGTCTCAGGTTGGATTAGCTATTAGGTGTAAAATTTAAGAACTACGGTCAGCCGTTGGGCTCGTAGACGACCGGACAAACAAACAAACCAATAAACGGGAACAGACCAACATACTTGACAAATCGAAGATTTCGCCAAGTAACAAACGGAATACCCAAAGGCAATACCTCTTCCTTCAACGAGGGTAAAAATAAAAATAAAAAAATAAATAGCAGGTGAGTGACCCGACGAGACAATTGGGAAAGCAACGTAATTGATGGTGTGCGCAACGGGATTGAGCCGATCAACCGGGAAAATACAGAACTGTTGGAAAGCATCTGGAAATGAAATATAAAAATATAAAATTAATCAATGAAAAAAACACAATGCAGCTGAAGGGCACTGTCACACTTGACGATTAGCCAGCTAATGCCCTGAACGTATGAAAATTTGCTAAAACGCTGGCACACGGTCGAATACGATTATGGAGTAAGTTTTGCTATACGTTAAGAGCACGCTGGCATACGTTCTAGTACGCTGGCATACGTCGTAGTACGCCGAGCTGTTTAGAACAAATTTTCCATGCTTGAAATTTTCGAACGTATGCCAGCGTATGACTCACAACGTTCCGCATAAACGCTGGCCATAAGTTGTAGGCACTTACGCGATCGTTGGACACACGTCGACACACGTTACCTTGTAAGTTACTCATGAAGTCGAAACACAGTCCGAGGGTAATGGTTTAGCGTACCCGAAAACTTATTTCTAACCTATGAGTAGTACGTGTGTTGTATGCACGTTCGCATCGTTGACACACGTCGACCACCGTTACTTGTACGTTACATAAGTCGAACACGCGTCAAGGTAATGGTTGCGTCAGTGTTCCAGATCCCTGTGTTTTTTTTTTTGTTGTTGTTGTTTTTTTTTTCGTATGACGGTGATGTTGCACACTTCGATTTCTAGTGCGGTTATAATATATATAATAATAGGCTGCAGCCTCAACAATTTAAATCATAAACCGCACTAGAAATCGAAGTGTCAACATCACCGCATACCGAAGGAAAAAAAAAATCAGGGAGTCTGGAACACTGACGCTACCGTTACCTCACGTGTTTCGACTTTTGTAGTAACGTACAAGTAACGTGTGTCGACGTGTGCACGATCGCGTACGTGCCTCACCAACTTATGGCCAGCGTAATGCGAACGCTGTGTCAATACGCCGAGTACGTCGAGAAATTTTCACA
Source organism: Eptatretus atami (assembly GCA_035128595.1). Lineage (NCBI taxonomy): Eukaryota > Metazoa > Chordata > Myxini > Myxiniformes > Myxinidae > Eptatretus > Eptatretus atami. The sequence goes on from CM068955.1 coordinate 113,031,911, forward strand.
TGTTGAAAATTTCTCGACGTACTCGTCGTTATGAGCACGTATGTCCAGCGGTACTACGGAGTATTGCCAGCGTGCTCTTAACGTATACAAACACTTACCATAACGTATTCGACGTGTGCCAAGTTGTTCGGCAAATTTTTTCATCATGTCGGCATACGCTGGCTAAACGTCAAAGGTGTGACAGCGGCTTCACCTTCGAATGCTTCTAGTGCGGTTATGATTTTTTGAATCGTCGAGCCCAGCCTTTAATAGCCTATTGCCACGTGATCGTCGGCGATACGCTGCGCGCGCTATGCATAAGTAGACTATCGTTGGGTATAGGTGTGAAAGCCGACAACACGCTCAGCAATTCGTTTGGTATAATTTCTAATATGTGATGGAAACTTCTGTGTACGTTACTAATTACGTTTGCATACGTCCAACACGTTATTTTACCCAAAACTAAAAAAAACATCAATAGTTTCAGCGTACGCCAGCGTTTTACATACATTTCGATACCTTGCCATACGCTGGCTAAAACGTCAAGATGTGAAAGCCCCTTGAGCGACCTGAGACAATGGGGAAGCAGAGCTTGTTTTTGCTTACAATGTGCAAGCATATCATATATATATACATATATATATAGATATACACATACATACACACACAGTATATATACACATACAATGCCTTCAGAAAGTATTTATACACCTTAACTTTTTCACATTTTGTCATGTTGTAGCCTGAATTTAAAATCAGTTAAATTGAGATTCTGTTGTCGCTGATCTTCACATAATACCCCATAATGTCAAAGAGTTTCAAAAAAATTTAGAATTTTTTACATATCAATGAACAATGAAAAGTTAAAATGTCTTGAGTCAATAAGTATTCATCCCCTTTCCTATGACATTCCAAATTGAGCTCAGGTGCATCCATTTTCCTTTGATCATCCTCAAGATGTCTCTACAACCTGAATGGAGTCCACCTATTGCCAATTCAATTGATTGTACATGATTTAGAAATAAACACACCTTTCTGTATGAGGTCCCACTGTTAACAGTGCATGTCAAAGCAGAAACTCTGCCATGAAGTCCAAGGAACTGTCCGTAGATCTCCGAGATGGAATTGTGAGGAGGCATAGATCTGGGGTAGGAAATAAAATAATTTATAGAGTGTTGAAAGTTCCGAAGAGGACAGTCAGCTCCATCATTAGGAACTGGAAAGAATAACTTGGTATACAGTATACTGTATA
>CM068955.1:113050300-113074787 GCA_035128595.1 Eptatretus atami
TCAGTGGTTTTCATTCCTACTGGATATACTGATCAATAGAAAAAAAGTCTACCGAAATCTGACATCCGGAAATGGTAAAACAGTCATTTTCAAGATGGCTGCCACCGGGCTTTGAAATAACTAAAACAGCTATAACTTCTTCAATAATGTGATAAAAAACATAATTGTTGGTTCTGGTCCATGGTTTTAATGGATCAGCAATCCACTGGTGTCAATAAAATTAGATCTGATCAGTATTTAAACTGAAATCCAAGATGGCGGCAAAAAATGAAGGGCGTAAAATCAATAAATTGTCTCTATATAATCAAACCTCTGTTAGGCAATCACCCAACATTTATCAAATTCTAACAAAAGGGTTTTCAGTCTTCTCTTACCAGTAATTATATGTGATGTATTACATGTCAGGGAATGTCCCTGGCTCTGATTGAGTAGCCTATCCCTTTCTTCGAATGCTCTTTCCCTGAATGTTTTGTTTTCTGTGTTTCAGGTTTGAAGAATGAGTGCTCCTGAGATGCACGAAGATCGTGTTCAATTTGCAAGGAGAGCTTGAGGATGGAAGTGACGTTGTGCAAATTCGTCAGAAGGGCGCTGATGGCATCAATGCAGCCGGTGTCAGAGAGGTGACGATGTTTATGTGGCGGCTGGATGCAAGGTACACACGGACTGTCGTAAACGGTACATAAATCAACATGACATCCTGAATCAAAGAAGAAACAAGGACCATCCAAACAGTCCAGGAAGCGAAGTTCACGTGTGTTGACCGGGCCTTTCAACAGCAAATCTGACTGCTTGTTCTGTGGGACCACAGTGGACCTTGGAAGTTTGACACAGTCATGTCAAGACTGACGACTTTGCCAAAACCATTCTGGATGCTGTGAGAATCGGTCCGATGATTGGTCATTCACATGAAAGGCGGATTGATACTATGGTGGAGATCTTCATGCAGCTGACTGCATATATCATCATCAGTGCAGTGTCCATTTCCGCACTGGGGTGATGTACCAGTGCACTTCCGGAGTGGACCAGATTCAACAAGTAGGAAATCTGGACGTCCGATAGATAGTCATCAAGAGCAGGCATTCTCCAGAATGTGTTCATATCTTGAGATGAATGATGAGGAACAGATGACTGCTTTGTACCTTCGTGCAAAATGGAAGAGTTTCTTATGGATGAAAATCTCTTCCATACACGAAACCTTTTGTTGCAATTTGTTGTGGGTTTGGTGGTTGTTTGTCATAAATTGACCCGACTACACCCAAATGGTCCATTCGCCATGCTGAATAAAGTTTTGCAACTATGATGTCATAGGTCACATGGTCTGGCAGCCATCTTGGATTTACCCTAAAACCTTCAAAAATCTTCTCCAGAACGGCTGGACAGATTGAGGGGAACTTCACAAACATGTTCACCATGTGTTGAGGATACTGGGTTGATAAAGAATAAATTGATGTCACATGGTTCGGCGACCATATTGGATTGAAGAAAATATTAAATAATGTTTTCTCTGGAACTGCTTTTCCGATCGAAGCAAAACTTACCAAGTATCATCTAACAATACAGCTCCATACACTGTGGAAATGATGATGTCATAGGTCACGTGGTGTGGCAGATAAATTGAATAGATAAATGAACCTTATCCGATCAAAATGAAACTTCACACATAATCCTCTCCCAAATCCTGGGCAGAGTCCAAATTTTCAATGCCATCGGTCATGTGGTTTGGTGGCCATGTTAGTTTGAAAAACAAAAATTAACAAACCTTTTTCTCCAAAACTGCTTTACAGATTAATATGAAGCATGTTGTGTTACATGGAGTAAGGGCAGTGGATTACAACTGCAAAGATTCGCATCAATCGCTATAGCGGTTTCTGAAATATAATTTTAAAAATATTTTCCTTGAAACCAATGTGGCTGCCACACCACATGACTGATGATGTCATTTTAGGTCAAATGTATGCCACAAGTGCAGTAGATCATAACTGCAAAGTCTAGTATCAATAGGTTAAATGGTTTCAGAGAAATAATTGTTGAATTATTTCCTTAAAACCAAAGTGGCTGCCACATCATGTGACCGATGAGGTCATTGTTAAATAAATATTTGAAGCAACAGTCGTGGATCATCATTGCAAAGCCTCCCATCAAAAGGCTAAGTATCAGAGAAAATTTTTATTTTTATTTTTATTTTAAATATGATCGACTCGGCATGGGGAATATTTGTTGAAATTTTCAACATCATCGGTAACATGATCTCACAGCCATGTTGGACAAAACATCTGATCCGATCAACGCGAAACTCCAAAGATGTGATCGGCTACCCATTCTGAATTTCACAAAGAGGACATCATGGGCCAGGTGTCCGATCGAAACGGGGTTGTATCGAAGTGGAGCGGCATGGTTTTGTTTTTCACCATAGAAATTTCACGAAACTTTCACCATAGATACGACCACTCATGTCGGTTGTTTTTCTGATAACTATGACATCATAGGTCATGTGCTGTGGCATCCATTTTGGAAAAAAAAGAAAAACATTAGACTTTTGTATCTCCAAAACCGCTTAATGGAAAAAAATTGAAACTTGGGCATATGTGAAGTACAACCCAAGGAAAACAAGTATGATTTTTTTGATGACGTCATGCGTGGCTTCGTGATGACATCATAATTGCATATGTCAAACACTTTATCCGATCAGTATGAACATTTTTGAGGGTCATCTAGGACAAAAAAAAAAATTTGATGACATCTTCGGTCACGTGGTTCGACAGCCATATTGTATTTAACAAAAAAAAAACCTTCAAAAATCTACTTCTCTGTAACGGCTGAACAGATCAAGGTGAAACATTACCGGTATGATTGTCTATCCATGAGGAGCAAAAACTACTCCACCTATGATGTCATAGCTCACATGGTTTGGTAGCCATGATGTTTTTTGAAGAATAAACGTTTTAAAATCTTCTTCTCAAGAACGGCTTGACAGATGAAAGGGAAACTTCACTTACATGTTCCCCAAGCCTTCGGGATATTAGGGTGTTCATGAATAATTCATAGGTCACATTGTCTGGCAGTCATATTGGTTTGAATTATGACGTCATAATTGCATACGTATAATGCTACATCCGATCAGGCCTTAGTTATTTTATAACTTGGTTTACGCAGTTCTTCAGCTAAAATGTAGGGTCGGTAGGTCGAAATATAAATATAAATATAATTTCAATTTTTAGAAATTATATATTTTTTTATGATTTTTTTTCGGATTGTCCATGGAAAAGACAAGGGAAGGTGGGGGGGGGGAATAAATATAAATCCCAGACCAGGAGGATCTAAGAAAACATGAAGATGGAAAACCATTCAAATGCAGGATGCCATTGTTCACTGTATCATCTGACTGTGAAAAAAAAGGATTAAAACTTGTTTTTAGCAGCGTCTCGCGTAGCGAACGCTGCTCATAGAGAGCTCGCGTTGTTCTTCTTCTTCTCTTGTTTCTTCTTCTTTGTTGTTCTTCTTCTTGTGAAGACAAAACCTCTAGGACTCGGCTCTTGTATATACAAGATCCGGATCTCATTAAATACTAAACACCTGTACACATCCTCGCATAGACGGTGCCTTTTGAGAGCGTCTATCATGAACTTTTAAATATATTCGGACATTTGCTTTCAAGTTTCGAAAAGTTCACGTTACTATTTAAAGATTATTCCATTTATCGTATTGTAATTTCGTAAATACATTATTTATTTCGTAAATACACTATATATCGTAAATACGTAAATACATTATGACGGGTCTCGCTATTGGCTTATCAAGGCACGTGACGAAATATCGGAAGTTGTTGTTGTTGTTTGTTTGTTTTTTTTTAGCCAACAAACCTTTAGAGACGCTGCTCTTGGACACATTGTCCTTGTTACAATATAGTCTGGCATGTTTTTCTTATAGGACCTGTTGGATCATCAACAAAATGGAAACAATGCTGAGAAAATTACTGTCCAAGTCGTAGATGTGTGTGTGCACACCAGTGCATAGTGCTGGATATGATTTAAAAAAGGTGTGTACTCGGAGTCAACACGCTCAAAACGGTCAATCAGAGCCATAACAGCTTATTTTCAGTGGGCATCTGATCGTACCGTCTCCCCATCCCCATGAGCACATCAAAGGCTGATTTCTGGTCCGTTGAAGGCTGAATATCAGCATCTCGCAGGGAAACTTTACGTACTTGGCACCGAAATCTTTCAATACGAACAGCGGTGTACAACTTTCAATGGAAACAAAATCGGCACGATCGAGAGTAGCGTGCGAATCATCCCTGCTGCTGCACTGAATTGATGCAATAGTTCGGCCAGAATATTCGTGTCAAGATGTTGCGTGATTAAATACCAATACAGTCACTCAAATTATACCGCTGACATACTTCTTAACAACTCATGGCTCGCAGACTTCCTCTCCTGTCGCAGTCACCGTGTGGCCCTAAATGGAGTTCTTTCATCCTCTTCCTGTCCAGGCCGGAGTTCCTCAAGGCAGTGTTCTGGCCCTGTTTCTTTTCTGGTTTTCATCAATGATCTCTCCGACTCTCTGGAAAATCCTCTATATCTGTTTGCTGATGACTCCACCTCTGCCGTACCATCTGTCATCCCTCAGACCGGCAAGCAGCAGCTGTTCGCTCACTGCAGATCTGGATAAAATCACAAACTGGTCCAACACGTGGAACATGTCTTTCAATCCGGACAAATCTCACACTCTCACTATGTCTCTTCGAAAGGACCGTTTAGAACCCCCCCCCCCCCGCCCAATCCACTTTCTCAACAATCCTCTGGAAGAAGTCCTTTCTTTCAAGCTTCTGGTCTCACTATCTGCCATAACCTTTCCTGGGAAAACCACATTTCAAACCTCGCCTCCAAAGCCAGTCGCCGATTGGGAATCCTCTGTCTGCAAAGTCCTTCCTCGGCCCTCCTGAGCTCCTGACCACTTACAAAGCTTTTGTCGTAGCCTGATGGAGTACTGCTCTCCACTCTGGGCTGGTGCTCCTGCCTCTCACCTTTCTCGGCTTCACTGTAGAAACCAAGGCATTTCGGATCATGGCATCTCCCGCAATGAGGCTGAGTCTTTGGGCCTCTCACTCATTCACGCGCAGGTTGGTCGGTGGTCTTTCTGTCTCTCGCGTCTCCTCTCCAGCCTGCCCCCCCAGCTCTCTCTGCGATTTGTCCCACCACATTTCCGCAGGGCGCTCAAGGTCCGCCAACAACCCCCTTCTGGTAAAACTCCAAAAATCACGAATCACTGCTCACCTTCACTCTTTCATTCCTCTTTTTTTCCCGCTTTGGAATAAACTCCCTCACTCTATTCATCCCATTCTTCCCTCCAGGCCTTCAAAACAGCTGTTCACCACCACCTCTTATCATCCCCCATCCAAATCCTCGATCTTTTCTACCCCCGATAATCCACCCAATCCAACTCCTTCAAATTTCCTGCTTTCCTTCCTGAAAGTCCCTGTAATGTCCATCATTTATTCCCCATGATCCCCGTCCCATACCTCTCCCTTCCACAGATCTCCTAATGTCTCTGTTCCCCACTGTTTTGTCCTTCCCACTCCCTCCCTCTTTGTCTCATGTCCCCCATGATGTGCTCTCACACGAGCCTCGACAAGGTATAGAAAAAAACAACAAAAAACAACAAACAATCACTTCCGCCCCAGAAACAACAGTCAATCTGAACCACGCTGGCCACTGCTCAGACGCCATGACCGAAGACGACTGTGCAGCTCAGTTAAAGGATGACTCGGCATTTTGGCCGCACGCACGAAATTATATTTTGAAAATAAATGCCGACGTTTACATTTCGGGTTTTGAAACTTTTGCACCTTCGGCGGAAAATGTATAAATAAAAAGGCTAAAAATGTGTTTTATATTTGTATTTCATTTCGGCAAATATACCGTCGGCGGATCCGTAAACCAAGTTATAAAATAACTAAGGCCTCAGTATGAAATTTTTGAGGGTCATCTTGGAATAAATTGGTTGACAGAAAAAAAAAAAAAAATGATGGCATCGGTCACGGGGTTCAGCAGACATTTTATTTTTTTTATTTTTTAACATTCAAAAATACTCTTCTCCGAAACGGCTGAACATATCAAGGTGAAACTTTACAGGTATGACTGCCTATACATGAATAACAAAACATTCCCACCCTATGACATAATCGGTCACATGGTTTGGCGGCTATATTGGATTTACCCTCAAACCTTTAAAATCTTCTTCTCCAGAATGGGTGGACAGATCGAGGGGAAACTGTACACACGTGTGTCCCCAAGCCTTGGAGACACCAGCATGTTCATGAATAATTGGTAGGTCACATGGTCTAGCAGCCATGGTGGATTGAACAAAAATCTTGAAAAAATTATCTCTCTTGAACCACTTCATTGATCAAGGTGAAACTTCAAAATTATGATCTAGTAGTGATGGTGAATATGTTTTAAATTTTAACCTGATCGGACGCATGGTCTGGCAGCCAGAATTATTATTAATATTATTATTATTATTATCTGTGTTCTTTTTGATTTTTTTTTTTTAATAAGGCTCACTTGCTGCACATGGATGGGTTTGAGGGTAGAAGAGTAGCACTGAAACCTGAATCCTATCCGGTTCATCCTAATAACTGCCTCAATCTTTGCTTTTTGCTTATTTGGTTTTCCTCCGATTACTCCAATGCTGTACGCTGTCCTATTTGGTCTTCCATTTGATTTGAATTGAATTAATTTAATCCCATTCTGAATTCAATTGAATATTAATAATAAACGTCATGGGCAGGGTCAAGTGTCCGGTCAAAGCGAGGATACATCAAAGCGGGACATCATCACCGCAGCAGTTAAAAAGTGGCAGTTCTAGTGATGTCTATTATTAATTACTAACACACCAGTACACAACACCACACAAAAGAAGTCCTGGCGAGGGTCTGCAATCTCTGATTGCTCTTTTTATTTTACATTTGTTCTTAGAAGCGACCTTGGAAAAAGGCCATGATAAGCTATCTATACACCTTAACACAGATTTCACCCAGGGTGGAAAATCCTTTTGGGGAGGGGGGCAAGTGAAGTCGCTCCAACCTCCATCGTGTGACCCTTCATCCTTCTGACAAGTTTGATTGAGATTGGATAAGTAACGACCGAATGTATCGCAATCAGACAGACAGACACCAAATTGTGTTTATTTTAGTATGACGATATTACCCTTTTTTGGTTAACGACAGTTATATTCAAATAAACATACGTATAAGTAAATAAATAAAACAATTACCTGACATATTTGAATAAAAATAAACCTTTTCCGAATGCGGTCGACCTTGGTGATTCCTCTTGTTCCTCAAGTTCCAACTCCTTCTTCCTGCTTCAATGAATGTCAACATTTTTTATCGATGGTACACACAGCAGTCGGAAGCAAACTTAACCTGATGCCAACTGCACGTTCACCTGCATCCATTCGACGGATAACATCCACTTTCACTTCAAAGGGAACACTTTTACGCGGCCTCTTAGCAACTCCACAATACAGGACAGTACATTTATTTTTTTTATGCACGATGCAAAATACTGTAGTTCTTTCAGAGATTTTGCGCGATTTCCTGATTTGGTACTTTAGCGATGTATTCTGGGATCTTTATCAGTCTGGTAAGCTCTGATAACACTCGAGGGGAAAAAAAAGGGATGGCTTTTAAAATGAAAGCGTGAGTTAAAACCACGTAATTTATGAGCTGCATGAAAATATGCGAGTACGGTGTGGTGGCATTGACGAGCATGGTGAGAAATGTGCCAAATGGCTTCTACAACTCGGTAATGGTGAACGAACAAATGTTGCTGATTTGCCCCCTGAAATGTGCATGACCATGGATTTTGCTGCCCTCATTCACTGGACATTCCCCAACCTCGCGAACAATTCGAGCAATACACGTTGGATGGCCGAGCGAGCGATTCTGGCACCACACAATGCAATGACCGAGTTTACGAATGGTTTCCAGGTGAAGAGTGGTGTTGTTCGAATGCAGATGCTGTTATCAATGCTGAAAATGTATCAATCTCAGTCGAGTACCTCAATTTCACTCCATGTTTTAGGCTTACCTCCTCACATGCTCCGAATGAAGCCCAGAATGCTCGTTATGCTGTTTTGTAATCTGGTGCCAAATTGTGATCTTTGTAATGGAACATGGATTTTGGTTCAAAAAGTAATCAATGGCCACCTGTTGCAAGCAACAATTTCTGGCACAAACTAGAAGGGCACTCGGTAGAGCGCATACCTCCGCCACGTAATGCCTGATCCATGAGAACATATCTGGCCCAATACATTTTTGCGAATATCATTCTAAATATCGTTTTTGGCTCTTTCTCTCAATGGTGAAGAATCACTTAAAAAAATTACGTCGGATCCAGATCCGGATCTTCACCAAAATCGAATCAGTTCGTACCTTGTGACATACGCAACCTCTCCACCAAATTTCATCCGGAACCATACACAATTTTGTGAGATATCCTGCACACAGATAGACAAACAGACAGACAGAGAGAGGTGAAAACATAACCTCCTTCACCTTCGGTGACGGAGGTAACAAGACTGTGCTGATCCCACGCATTTGCAATGAAACCCACTGATGACACCTTTCCATTCGAGTGGCAGCGTCGACAGTTTCCAGTTTGCTTAGCCTCCAACATGACCATCAACTAGGCTCAGGGCCAAACACCACATTGTGTTGGAGTGTATTGTGTGAGTCTTTATTTACACATGGTCAGTGAGCTCAATGTCACCACATCCCACGTCTGTCATCCATGCAAAATTCATTTTGCATTGCAGATAAATGCGTGAACAAAACAAAAAGCGTTGTTCACAAAGAAATTTTGTAAATTATTTCGCATTCTGTTGACATTGACGCAGGTCCCCTTCATGCCCATGCAAATATTTTCTTGGCATAAAAAAGGTTAACAAAGGCTGCAATCAAAGGTGCAGTCATAATTTGACAGCCCTTACATAACCTTCCAATGGACCGATTGCAATGCATCACTGATGGCATACATATGAAGAGATAACATAACTTTGCAAGCAATGCCGCATTCTCAAAGCTGAATCGTGTGAAAATACAGAAGAGTTGCCTGTCATCATCAACAAATGACAACTGCAGACAACAATTGCAGAATCACACAAAATGGTGCTAATTCCCGGCGTTGCAATACAGGCCACTGAGGAGTCGTTCCCATTTGTTTGGCAACGACGTCAGTCTCCAATATAGCTCACCTTTGGCATGACGATAAATAAATAAAGCTCAAAATCAAACTTTGCAAAGAGTTGGAGTGTACCTGTGTGATCCAGTTTTCATACATGGCCAACTATATGTTGGTGCTCACCGTGGAACCCAATGAAATGTCACTAGCAGAACGCAGATGTATATTATGTGTGCAACAAAAAAAGACGTCGGTGGCAATATTCAACAAAACCGAAAACATATGCAGTGAATTGCTTTGAATTTGCTGTTGGAATAAGTTGTTACCCCTGCCACCGAAGGTGAAGGAGGTTATGTTTTCACCCCCTTTCTGTCTGTCTGTCTGTTTGTGTGCAGGATATCTCAAAAAAGTTGTGGACGGATTCAGATGAAACTTGGTGGGCATGTTGGGTATGCGACAAGGAAAAAATTATTCAATTTTGCTGAAGATCCAAATCCGGATCTGATAAAAAATTTTTAAGTGATTCTTCACCATTGAGAGATCGGGCTAAACCGATTGGCTCATCAAAACCACAACCTATTTGTCTCCATCAGCTTCATCTTCGACAGGCGATACTGCTGCCAAACTGAGTAACCATTTGCACGAAAGACAGCAGACCTAATAACGGCTAGCTGGCTTTGGCGGGGAACCCCTGACCTCATCATTATTCGACATTCGTGTGAGTGAATATTTGTTCTAGTTACTCTTACCATCACCGAACCATAACTTCATCCACAATTGGTGACCCCGATGTGATCTAGTTGAACGTCTCATTCTGAGAACTTCTTGAACGCCACATATGTATCACTCCCCTGCCAGGATGGAAATATGGAACATTAACAATGGATCAAACAGCCTTCTCTTAAGACACAATACAATATTAAGACTATATATGGATACTATTCATATAGAAGTATAAAACTAGAAAAATATTGATATGTAGTATACAGTACTAACTAGACTCAGTCCATTGTTACTCTGGTAAGTTAGTGCTCTTATAGCATAAGTACTAAGTAACAGTGGCAGTTAGAGCATGTAGCTTCAACGCTCTGAATAGGTAATTAAATAACGACATTAAAAGAAAAGCAGAGGGTAAGGTAGGCCAGAGTTTTGGATGGAGGGAGGATGACGGAGTGAGAAGATTTACATGAGACTGGATATGTGGGAGAGAAAGGATGGATGAACACGCTGATGGAAAACACTTCAGAAATTGCTTTCATGTAACCATTTGGTGTTTACTGTTGTGACGACTTGGTTTTCGTTCAGGGTATTCCAGTAATACAGTCCATGATCCATTTAGTGCAAATGGATAGAGGGGGGGGGGGGGAGAGAGAGACTGAACGCATTTTGGCTGAAATGGGAGTAAATGATAAATGAGTCAGATATGAATACAGACAACAAAAACATAAGGCTGTGGATTTCATGGGATTGCACTGGCAGAGGGCAAATGGTTGGATGAGTGCGGTACCAGAGGATACAAGAGGACATCTGTTTGTAATGAGATGGTAGTATACATACAGTATTAGGAAACTAGCAAATCCACCGTCGCTTCGCTGACGGAATACGAAGAAAGGGAGGGGAGGGAGAGAGAGAAAGATGGGGGAGGGGGTGGGAGAGAACGAGGAGTGTGGGAGCAAGAAGGGAGGGAGCTAAAAAAAAAGAGGGTGCGAGGAAGGGGGAGTGAAAAAAGGGTGGGAGAGAGAGAAAGAGAGGAATGGGTGAGGGGGGAGAGAAGAGGAGAGGGGGTGAGAAATGAGCGGGGCAAAGAGGGGAGAGCGAGGAGGGGTCGCTCACTACATGTCGCTTTAGACTCAATGAGAGTGAGAGAAAGAGAGAGAGAGGTGTGGGAGGAGTGTGCTGCACGTGTATTTGGAGGGGGGGAGAAAGACAGAGAGAGGGGGGGGGGGAGGAGAAAAAGAGAGAAAGGTGAGGAGCGTTAGCAAAGAGAATGTTATGTTATGCTTTATAGACACACACACACAAACACCGAATATTATCATGCACATCCAATGTGCACACACTTTTTACATTAATATATATTATTATATATATCAATTATATATATTATATAATATATATATATATATAATGTTACGGAACCAGGGTTAGGGTTTAACACATTGTGGGGGGGGGGGGGCGGAAGGGGGAAGATTCCCTGGCTTGTCTTCCCAATCTCCAGCTCAGAGGCCACAGGAAGCCCCATGATCAAATTAATATGAAGATAGATTAATCTTCATCTTCCAGAGTTTTAAGTTCTTACAGAACTTAAAAAACAGGACTGCAGATCTTGCACAGCCATAGCCTCTAGACTTTGACTATCGGCCCAGTAGGGTTACGCTTCGAGGTTCCTGCGATACCTAACTACAGGCCATGCCATCAGCGCCACACCTGATGATCTGCCGAGCGGAACATATAGGTGCAGCACCAGATAGTCACGTGAGCCAATTAGTGGGGCAGAACGTCCCATCTATTACTAGTACACATTAATCGACTCAATAGGAAAGACAAAAAGGGCAGGTTCGAAACAACGATTTCCCAAAGCATTGCAGCACACAAGTATTTACAAGGGTCAATGAAAGCAACACATTTACATTGATCAAATACAAGCAAAAGGCACAATAAAAGAAACCACACCGCCAAAATCACAACCACAAAATGTTCTCATTAACGCTTCAACCCTTACATAATGTTACACTTAGTCTAACACGTATGACATGGGCCCAGCAGAATCACAATCCGAGGAAGTTAGATAGGAAGAAAATAGGAGGGGGAGAGAGAAGTTCAGGGTGGACGTTCAGCCCCTGGGCTTACGCCGGGCACCGTCGGTGGATGCGTACCAGTCCTGATACAGTTTGGGTGAGGGGAGGGAAGGTCAGTGTGTTATCGAGGGAGAGAGAAAAATGTGAGGTACAAATAAGTACGTCAGGAATGCAGCCTCGTCCTTTGCTAGAGACCTCTGCCTGCTTGCCTCACACCCACTGGACGGCGCTTCGGGCTCAGGGTAGCCCAGACCTCCGCACAACATGCGCCTCGGTACAGCACAAGGAGTCTCTCTCTCTTCTGTCCTCTCTCTCTCTCTCTCTCTCTCTTCTCTCCTTCTCTCATCCTCTCTCTTCTCTCTCTTCTCTCTCGCAGCAGCGCTGGTTCAGTTTAGAAGGCCACAAGCAGCACCCACGTTCCACTATGTAATCCCACTTGAGTGGGGCGGAGTCTGGTGGGATCAGAGCTCAGATGTTCACCTCTGATCGCACACAGAGAGTTTGGATTGGGCGCTTTCTGGAGCACGACCTTCTTCCGCTGTCAATCAACTCTGGCCAGCGTCCGGCTGCTGTTATTTGCAACGGGTTTTCCCGCTTGCCAGCACTCCCGCCAAAGTCCGTTCAAATGCAACAACGTTCTTCCTCGTGCTGCGTGGTTCGTGTGATGGTGTTTAATAAAGGTGTCTGTGTGTGGTGTAAAATATGAGCCACCAGAGGAACTGTGGATAGTGAATTATAATGAGTAAAAGGATCGCTAATGTCTTAAATGTGTCTCTAGAGGTTTGGATCAAGGAACAGAATTGGAGCTGTGGATTTCGGATCATGGGAGGTGCTGCTCCTGGCAGGGCTATGGAAGGAGGAACAAGTTGACCTATCTATAGCCCTTTGCAATGCATATCCCATGTCCCACTAAACCATGGATGGGGTAATCCAAACACAGATGGTGGACATTAAACACGTGACGATATAATGATCTCGGGGAACCGCCATGCTCAGACGTGCGCTCACCCGGGAAGGCCAGTTTGCAGAACCGCCACAATATCTATATACAGGCACGTCCCTCTTTACATCAGAGGTGCGGTTCCTGGAAAACATCATTTAAATCGAAATAATGTAAATCGAACTTCAAAATTCCGTTTCACTTTTCAATGTATTAAAGGGGGAAGGCGTTTCAAAGAATAAATAAATTAAACTATTATTACAATACTACCCGTCGCTTCACTGACGGGAATATTAGATTGGAGGGGGAGCGAGTAAGGGGTGGGGGAGAGAGGGGAGAAGAGCGAGGCCTCACCACCCATCGCTATACACTCCGGGAGTGGGGAGGGAGTTTGTATGATGGGGGAGAGAGGGAGGTAGTAGGGAGGGAACGGGGTGTTCTGGACATTTGTTTTATAGGGGGACTTGAGGGAAAGTGGGGGGGGGGGATTGTCCTTAATGCCGGCATTAGGCCACAGGACTGAACAATTGGGTATTGTTAAAACAGCATGTTCAAACGCGTCATACTAAACAATGCCCGGACACCACTCAGAGATATCTGTGGGGGGTGGAGGGGCTTTGGGAAAGGTAAGCGAGAGGGAAGGGGAAGGATATGAAGTGTGTTCTCCTTCAATCCTCAAAAAAGCTGCACCAGTGTTCGTGCATTTATTTAATTTCCACACATACGAAAGGCTTTGGAATCTGTTAACCTGAGACAAATGGCGGAATTGATCAGAGCAGCAATTCTGACTGCTGAAAAAACAAAAACAAATAGCTTTCTTTTGTCCAATTCGCACATTACCTGTCGTGGCTTTGAAACGAACAACCAAGCAGCTTGGTGAGCGCTCGTCAAGTGGCTAAAGCTCTCAAGCAAGCACTCCGACGGATCGCCTTGCTTGGCAAACGATTACCGATTGGTCATCTAACCCTATGCACCCTGAAACGCCAAAGCAATGTCCGAATTGGACAAATGAACACTTTTTTTATGAGTCGGAACTGCTGCCAAATACAAATCTGGAGCTTAATTTTTTTTAATTTGGCTTAGATTAAGAGGTTCCAGAGGTTATGGCAAGTACACAAATTAAATAAAGTCATGAGCGCTGGTATCTCCGGATGTTTATAAGCACTGCAATGTATCCAGAGATTTGTAGGTATGATGATCAGGCAATCGATGATACAAGTGAGGAAAGTGGAAAAAACAACAACTTTGTCGTTAAGATATCATTGCGGCCTGTTCTAAGCCAAGGCATTGCTGAGCAGGCCACAACAAATGGCGGCTTTAGGCTCTTGTGAACTGACAAGAGGACAGAGGGCTGAACAAGATGGTGGGTTGCCATCTTGGTCAGGCTTATTTTGGTTTTTCGCGATGAGCACTCCCTAAATTATCTTCAAAATGGGTGTTTAAATTTACCCAAACGCCCAATTTTCATCATGCACCACCTTGGAGTTCCCTTTGTATGCATGCAAAGTTTATGGTCGCTAGGTTTCATGGATTTGGAGTTATTTATGGAGGAGATGGACGGACTGACACACACTGACATTTATTATTATGGATAGAAGATAAGGCTGTAATTACTGGTATCTATAAGAGGATATACGACAGTAATAAGATGGTACAAAAGGACCTGAAGCTGTAGTGCATTGGTATAAGAGGGTATATGATTGCAGTGAGATGGTACAAGTGAGTATAAGGCTGTAATTAGTTGGTTTAAGAGAGTATATGATATGATTCCAATGGCATAGTACCAGAGGTTATAAAGTTGTCATTAGTTGATGTAAGAGTGTATATTATTGCATCGCCATGGTTCAAGAGGTTAAAGGTTGTTGTTCGTTGTTATAATAAGTTATACAATTCCATGGGCATGGTAATGTATATCTTCAACCTCAAAACAAAACCTCTTTCCTGAAAAACCTTTGTCTGACCTCAAAAACAGAGAGGTTATAAAGCTGTATAGTGGGCAGGTGTAACAGGGTATATGATTGCAGTGTGATGGTTTGTAATAAGAGAGTACATGTGGGGAGTTCCAAAACTTAAACAAACGACGTAATCGTCAAATCGGTTTACCAAGGTGTAGATATTAATTGTTTTTTTTCAGCATTTATATATTTCTTACAAATCATATTATACTTTTTGTGTTGGACAATTAGGATTATGTTGTTTGTCAAACTTTTTGAAGACGTGGTGTCAAGAAGTGTCAAAGAAAAAAAAACCACTTGCTACCTGCAGTTGGGGCTGGAATTTATTATTTTTTCGTGGTTCCGACAATAACTCACCGACTCTTGGCGAAACAAACCGTGGGATCGTTAACGTACACCATCAACGATAACTGCTTGCGAGCAAAACGGGATGGGGGCACATATTGGTGCCTTGCTGTGCCTGTGAAACACCAGGGTGGCAGTTTGTAGCTGGGTCAGGATTGAAACGCAGGTGAGATTGGGCAGAGGCGAGTATGCACACATTTCGGCTATACCACCAACTTAATGATCACTCATATATTCGCGGATAGTTCAAAAAGTTCTCCGAACGAATGAGATACTCACATTAGTCTGAGATGCCCAAACAGTATCATGATGTGTGTGTCTTAAAAAATTACCCCGTGTGGGGGTGACAGTCATCTCTATAATGTTTTTTACTATCATAATCGATGAACCATTGCCAGATATCTCCTAAATGACAGACGAGATAGGTTTTGAAAATGGCAACTTTCACAACTTTCGTGACCTCGTGACCTCGACCCTGACCTTGAACCGGACAAAAGTTATATCGTTGTGCAACACTCCTCGACCTCTACCCACATACTAAGTTTCATCAAGATCGGAAAGAAAAATGTTGACGGACGGACGGACGGACATTTGTCCTAAAAAAGGACAAAAGGATATATATATATATCCTAAAGGATAAATAAAGGTAATATATATATATATTGTTATGTAATGGAAAAAAAAACAAGTCGGCCTGTCTTGGATTATTGCGGGTATTTCGTTCGCGAGAACATTTTGAACACCTTTGTATAACACACAATTACAACTCAAACAAATTTGTCAACACACTTGATTGTCCTCCATCGAGAAATTAAAGCAATGATGACATGTTGAAATAAACACAAGGAAATCAAATTTGTTCATGAATGAATGGATGGATGGTTGAGGCTAACTGCACAGCCTCCGATGCGGGCAACACAATATCTCACCGTCTGTGACGTCAATCAACTTGCAAGGACTTTAAATGTTTTTCCTATCCCCGAATACACAAGAAGGAACCAGTAAGTGCGTGTCCTGACATTGAAAAAAATTCCACTCAACGAGGTGAACGAAAGTGTTCTTTTGCTACATTCTTCACAATCAAACGAAAGACCAAAATGCTGCATCAGAGTCATCAGAAGGAAACCCGAGTAAGTACAGATTAACTGACCTCGTCGTTTACTCATAATTCAATGGTTTAAAATGAGGCTGCAAGGTGAGCTTGCAAAACGTCGCTCGGAACCGTGTGACTTGTAACGCAGGTGAGCACTGTGAGCATCACCCTGAGAATCCGACGGTTTGTAAAACCGACGCCGCGCAGAGCTTGCGCTCGTACACTCGGCCGAATAAGGCACTCGGTGCATTTTAATGGTTAAATGAGGAAAAGAGAAATTTATGAGCCATCCCATTTCCACGAATGTCGAGGCTCAGCTCATCCACACAGCATCGCTCAATCAGCTCCGCACCGCGCTTGACGCTCCGGGCGTTTCTTTCTTCTCACGTATTTTTTTTCTTCCCTTTATTTGCCAGGCCGGCCCGTATCTCCCCACCAGATGCCTGCCTTTCACTATCCGCCCTCTGGCTAGTATTAGGACGGCCGCCTCTTCTGCCGAGCGTTCGCCTTAACTAAAAGCGCCGAGGATGAGCGCACAGAACCCGCTCGGCGCCCCCTCCACTCCACCCGCAGGCCCCGCTTCGGCGCGCATTATTACGGCACGATCTGCATATCAAGGACTCCTCCGTGGGCGCTCACCAAGCACAGTCCGCCCCGGGGGCACGGCGAGGCGCCGAGCTGACTTCAAACGGCGGCGGCATCGAGTCGGGGAGCGCACCACGCCCGCCCGGGGTCCCGTTAGCCGGACGATCCCTCCGCCGGAAAAGAAATGCGTAAAAACGGAGCGCAACGCATAGGGCTCTCAGGAATGTCATCGTTGTCATCGAACGCGGAGCTTCGAGAATTCACGGCCGCTCAGGATAATGCGTCTCAAAGTTGCAGGGCTCGTGGTGAATTGTTTGCTCGACTGCAGCAGGTAGGCAGGTACGTGGGGCCGTTCAAAAAGTCCTACGAACGACACACTCACGGCAGTTCAAGACGCGGCAACAAGCGTTTTTATTCTTTCTTTCTTTATCGATTAGTATTAATGGAAGGAGTGTAACAAAAACTTTGTTTTTTCGTGACTTATTGCTCGAATTATATTAAACAAATAACAATCTTGGCGCGTCTTTGACTGTTGGATCTCGTCACGAGAACATGTTGAACAGCCCTCGTTAAGGAACACGGCACGTGGGATTATATATTGCAAACCTGGAAAACACTGGCGATTCATCTCGACGACACGTGTTGTGCAGCCTGTTGAAAATTCGATCGAGATGCCGGTGAAGGTGAGCAGGCGTTGAGTGCGCCTCATGAGTCTCTGGAAGGTGCGGCTGTTGGGAACGAATGGCTTATGAAGGCCAAGCTGAGATATCTGTTTTCTGTCGCCCAGAGGAAAAAGTAAAAAGAATTTCCGTTCAAGGCATAGAGGAAAGCAAACGTAATAAATAATGCCATCAGCCGCATGTCTCGTAAAGGGAAACAAAGAAAATCCAAGGAGCACAGTCAGCAGCTATTCTACTCTACACACTCAAAATATATACCTCGTCATATTACAAGCCATAGCACACCAAGAAAGGTGTCAACACCATGTCGTGAAAGACCATCGTTATTGTCAGTGACACATTATGTCTGCAGAACAATGCAGATTAATTGATATCGTGTTTTAAATAGTCAGATTGGGTTTTTTTTAAATAAAAAAAAATGTGATTGCAAGCCACCATTGAGTTATTGCACAGTCCACCAAGGGGGCGCAACATTCTGGTGCACGTCTTCTTTGCTGAAGTTAAGCAAAGCTGGCTGTCCTGTCGCACGGCGTGACGTTACGTTGATCGGGGACGAAAGACGTATTAAGATATACAAAAGCCTTAATACAAAGCCTTACAGGCCAGAAAATCGGAACCAGTGCCGAATCTTACCTGGTATTCCCAATTAAAACGTCTGTGCAGAAATATAAGTAGTGAACCTGAAACTAAAACGGCTTGAAGAAGAATCAACAAATGAAAAAAATATATATTTAACACTGTGAATGTCTGTCCCCCTTCATAAGGATAGTTTGAGGAGGGTTTTAAAGGCCAATCTTTTACCATGACTGTGTTCACTGAGGTCTATTTTTGAGGATAAAAAAAAAACTCGTAAAACATCTTCCATAAAAGAGTAATTACATCTCTTCAATTGGAATTGTAAACGGCGGCTTGTAAACCGAGCCTCATGGGCGGTCTACAGAAGCGTTTTTTAAAGTAGCAGCAAATACAAGGGGCAGGGAGGCGAAATCCACTGCACATGATGTGCAACGCACACAGATTAAATGAGTGTTAACTTACGTCCGTAGGATGTCTAATAAATAAAGAAACTAGAACGGGCACTCAGTAGAGCGCATACCTTCGCCAACGCTACAATTTTTGCCCCCTCCCCCCCTCCCCCCCCGAAAACCGTTGATTGTGAGGGTATTAATCCCATACCACATCTGCCATCTCATATGTGTTATGATGCTTAAACATTAAATTCCTGCTGTTTGACACTGATTCACGTACATTGTACAATTTCTGTATGAACTCCCTGACCTTTTTGGTGTCGGTGTCAAGTCAATCTGATGACAACTGGTCACATTATAAGAAATTATTTTCTGGCATTTTAGGGGCATTTAGAACACACGAGTTTCTGTTTTTCTAAATCAGTTATTTATGTGAACAAACAAACATTCATTGTACAATTAAAACAGTCAATTGTTTTGTATTATTTGAGAACAACTGAAAACTAACAATGCACGGTTCATACAAAAATTAATCCTGCAAAAGTACAATGCCCAAACTGGTAACCAAAGGGACATATTAGCCTGAAAAGGACGTATAAGAGTTCGTCTGAACTAATTACGTACATCATTTGACAAAACACGAAACATGGAAGAAAAAGTCACTGTCAAATATTACACATCACAGGATAGGGAATTGAATTCTAAACATTTTTGAATCTACTTACATGCAAATTGTATAAGAATTGACCGCCTTATGATAATAAAGGTCGTTGACCCCCTGACCTTTGACCCAAACCGCTAACAAGGTAATGACGTCATTGTGTCATATCGTATATCACAAGATTGGGCATTGAATTCACAACATTTTGGCATTGGTTGCATGCAAATTGGATAAAAATCGACCGCACTATGGCAAAATGACGATTTGACCTTTTCATGACCTCGACCTTGACCTTTGTACTCTTAATTTTGTAATTGGTATTAGAGTGTGGGGAACAGAACAGTCAACATTTTGGTGTTGGTTTCATGCAAATCGGATAAGAATTGACGTGTTATGACAAAACCGCACATTTGCAATGTCGTGACCCCCCTGACCTTTGACTCCCAACCGCTAATAAGGGTTATTACGTCATTGTGTCATGTCACATATCACAAGATGGGGCATTGAATTCTGAACATTTTGGCATTAGTTGCATGCAAATTGGATACAAATTGACCGCGCTATGGTAAAAAGATGATTTTGACCTTTTCATGACCTTGACCTTGACCTTTGACCCGATCGCTCCCAAAATCTAATCAAATGGTCCTCGGATAATAACCAATCATCCCACCAAATTTGCTGCGATTCAGTTCAATACTTGTGGAGTTATGCGAATACAAAAACAAACAAACACACATATTCACAAATAAATAAATAAATACACAGCGACAAAACATAACCTTCGCAACAAAGTTTGCGAAAGGTAAATATAAGCACACCTCACACCAGGCGAGGCTTCAGACTTTGGCATGCTCATGAGGCTGTACTGTCGAAACGAAACGTCCCAGAACATTAAAAAAAAACAAATAGGGTCACATTTGTACATGTAGTGTTTTAAATAACTCTTTTTCTTGCTACGAAACATCATATCTTCCAGTCTCCTTGAATATTTTAAATAAAATAACTCCAACCCGTCATTTATGACGGACTTCCATATTAATACAGTATCCTGACAAATCTATAGGACGACGATTCACAGCAGAGTCCAGGGGATTTACGAAAAGGTTTATTTGATACCTCGCATGCCTCTAATAAAAAAAAGAGTTTAACGAAAGTCTGAAATGGACAAATTACGTCCACTAATAGGTTAAGATGAATGTACAACAAAGCTAAATCCAGAAACAAATGGTGAACACCAAGTTAATAACCTGAGCAGAGCATTATTCATTGATGGCATCTGAAAAAAAATTCCACGTCACGATGTCTGAATGGCCTTGGAGACATCTCAGAACGAACCGATGAAAAGGAAGATTTAAACAACACTGTGCAACTGTGTACCACATGTCGAGAGCATTGTGAATACAGAAGTCAAACCAAGCGGAGTTGTTACAAAGGCAAAAATAACTGTCGATAATTCATGTATTGTTCCTTTATTACCAGAATCAACAGAGCTTCAGAGGCCACCGAATGGACAAAATCAACTCTTACCTCCAAAAATTACTCTCAACATCATGTAGGAAGTTACCTCTGGTTACCAGAGTTGTACAAGCAATATTCAGCGATCCCAGGTTTATATCCTTCTCATGAATAAAAGAATGTGTAATGTGTTACTAATGGAAAAAGGGCCATTGTTATGTGCTCTTACCTTTTCTATCACCTATTGGTACTTACTTTGCACTCTGAACGAGGAGGAAGAATAGGGGAAGTGCAAAAGCAACGGATGTGCGTAAAAGCATCAAGAGATTAAGTCGCAAGTGAATGGTAGATGTCCCATAACCAGCCATATGCAGATCTTTGGGGGTACCATCGTTGCGTTTATATTAGCAAATAGAGCAGGCGTTGCCCATCTCCTCTCAGGGAGAGATTCTGAGCCGCCATGTGAATCATACCGACACCAGCGGGATCACTGCGACAAGGTTCTACGAGCTCCACCATCAAGCTCATAGGTGATTTAAATAATTAATAAAACTAAATTAATACTTGTATTAATGAAAGAATCATTTATTCTTTAACGTGAGACAGTCCAAGTAAATCGTTTTATCATCTTGTCTGATCTGATCTTCCCATGGTAAATCTATATTGTTCCTCTTCTGTGCTCATGCAGTTGAGAAATGGTTCTACTGAAGCAAGATGGCTGAATCTGACAGCCAATTCCGATACGTACAAATAATTTGGAACTTATCAAGGACACTTGCCCAAAGAACTACTTCTAAAAAAATTTTTAACATACCAAAATATATTTCATGTCTACAAGCAAGTATAATCAGACAGGTCGGTAGTTTTACATCTGTACCAAATACCATTTACTGAAGAAAAGGACGCATTACTTTTGGGATAACCATCGTATATACATAATCTTATTGATTTAGTCTGTCAGGGCCAGCGTAAATGTGCATTTCAGCCAACCTGCTGTCTTTGAAGATGGCAGGATGTGGTTGATCACTATCTTGAAGTGCAGACTCTCAAGTTCCTGCGCTGCATGCGAAAACCCACCAGGCCTCGACTTGCTAACATTAAAAATCCAGCCCAAAGTGGCACACCAAAACAACAAAAGAACTTGCCTTCGCCTCAGCTCGCCTTTAAATGCCATGTTTATGGGCAAGAGACTCCATTTAAGTGGCAAATCGCTTTTCATCATATTTTTTTTAACCATGCTGCTTCAAAATAGACATCGCAGTTCGTAACTCAATACCATACCACCTCGGCTGATGGCGTGACTGGGCCCACAACGCTCGGTGAGCTGTTTATATCATGCATGGTAGAGGGAACCAAATCCTGGGAACCCAGAACCTGATCCTCAATGTTAATGTGTGTAAATTCAAAGGGAAATCATTTCAAAACGCTGACCTAGAGAGGTAGTTACACGTGGTGCTCAAAACCTTATTCGCCAATTAGATGAGGGACTCACAATAGGCCAAGACATGACAAAAAGGGATCATGATGTGTGTGTGTGTGTGTGTGTGTGTAATGTACATATATATATATATATTATAATATAATATATATACTATATGTATGTATGTATGTATGTATATAGTAGAAGGACTACCCGGCGCTGCGTGCAGGTGGGGAGGGGGGGGGAGAGAAGGGTACCCGGGGCTGCCCAGCTGTGTGAGCTTTTCCTCGCAGTGGTTTTAGGACGTGTTAGACATATTGACCTCATGGTAGTTATCTTTTAACCTGCGGGCCAGTGGAGCAGCGCCTGACCCCACATCCCAATAACACTCATAGTGGCTTTTCTGGCCAAAATGGACGTCAAGGCTGATGTGTAGTAGCTGAAAACCTTGCCCAGATTCTGAAGTACCATCACATAAAAGTTGGGGGTTCTAGGTGCTACATTTAGGCTGTGAAAGAGTAATGTACAAATGCACAAACAAACACTTGAAGATATTTATAAGATATCAACGTTTTCAATGCACAACATGTGCCGGAACCCCGATGTAGTTTTTTTCCCGTGCAGCACTGGATACCACACTCAAGTATGGGTCACTGAATATATATGTATTTGTTCATATATATATATATATATTATTGTTTATATATATTTATATATAATATTATATATATATATTGAGGAGAGAAGAATTACCTTGCGGGGTGGCGGTGTAGTTGTGCTCAGGACCTGACCCTGCGTACCCCCAGCACATATGCAAATGTGGTGTGGATTGGCATAGCCATACAGTGGATATCACAAGTGGATTTCCCACCCTTACTGAGGGGGGGGGGGGATTATTTATTTTGTGTCCATGACCTGACCCTGGATACCCCCAGCACGTTTGCAAAATTTGTTGGAGAATTGGCCCAGCCATTTTCTTTTTATGATTTCAGACATGTACGAAATCCAACAGAGAATTCCTTCTTTGGAGTGGGGGGGGGGGGGGTATGGAGGCAGTTGTGCCCATGACCTGAACCTGGATATTTCCTTGTGGAGGGGATGTTGTGGAAAAGGAGTAGCTCAAAACCTCGCCCAAATTCCGAAGTACCGATACCCAAAATTTGGGGGCTCTAGGTGCTCTGGTATGGCCAGGAAAAAATAATGTACAACTGCACAAACAATCACACAGACACTTGAAAATATTTAAATATTAGTATATAAAGCTCTTTCTCACCACTGATGGATTGACAGTAAAGATCAGGAACTTCTGGGAGACGTAGAAAGCTGAAATTTTGTGCACCGATGGACATCGAAGCTGACACACCAGAAAAAAACATCACAGAACTGTCGTAAAGCATCCTTAAATGAAAATATAAATAAATGAACAAAAAAAAATATAAAATGCAGGTGAGCGACCCGAGACAATGGGGAAGCACCTTAGTTTTGTGTGCCAACCGACATCGAAGCCGATACACTGGGAAAAATCACAGAACTGTTGGAAACCATCCATAAATGAAAATATGAATATATGAAAAAAAATAAATGCAGGTGAGCAACACGAGTCAATGGGAAAGCACGTTGATTTTGTGTGCCAATGGACATCGAAGCCGGTACACTGGGAAAAATCACAGAACTGTTGGAAAGCTTCCGTAAATGAAAATATAAATCAACTAGAAGGGCACTCGGTATAACGCATACCTCCGCCACGCAATGCCTGATCCACGAGAACATATCAAGCGCAATGCATTTTTGAACTAGAAGGGCAGTCGGCAGAGCGCATACCTCTGCCCCGTAATGCCTGATCCAGGAGAACATATCTGGCCCAATACATTTTTGAAATATTATGCTATATATCGTTTTTGAGCCCGATCTCACAATGGTGAAGAATCACTTTAAAAATTATAGTAGTTGGATCTGTCTTCGGATCTTCACCAAAATCGAAACAATTTGTTGTGGTCGCACACCCAACCTGTCCACCAAGTTTCATCCGAATCCATCTGCAACTTTTTGAGATATTGTGCTATATATCGGTTTAGTTTTAGCCCTATCTCTCAATGGTGAAGAATCACTGAAAAAATGATCAGATCCAGATCCGCATCTTCACCAAAATTGAATCAATTCTTCCTTGTCACAAACCCAATATGTCCACCAAGTTTTGTTCGAATCCGTCTGCAACTTTTTGAGATATTGTACAAAATATCGTTTTTGGCCTGATCTCTCAAAGGCGAAGAATCACTCAAAAATTCGAGTGGTTGGATCTGGATCTTCACCAAAATCGAATCAGTTTATCGGTGTCACACACCCAACCTGTCCACGAAATTTCGTCCAAATCCGTCCACAACTTTTTGAGATATCCTGCACAC
>CM068955.1:113086137-113097045 GCA_035128595.1 Eptatretus atami
TAAGCGGTTCGTTCCGTTCTGGGATAACCGAGCGGTGTATTAACGCGAGACCTCGCAGAATCCAATTCTTTTATCGGCTATTAAAACGCCCGCTATTATTCCGAAGGCAAGATAGCATTTCAATGGGGAAAGAGGACACAACAAACGGGTTAACATTTAAACACGCACATTTATTCACACACGTATGCTGTATGCAGTCAGGTATGCAAAACACTAAACATGCACGTATACAGGAAAGCAAGTGGATTGGCGGAAGGGACAGAGACGCTAGGCAAGACAAAGCACTACAACGTCTATTATTTATTATTCACAAAGCACTTAACACCCCCAAAGTTCCTACTTGCGGGACATGGCGCACATAACACACATACAAAAACTCAGAGAAAAAGAAAGAAGAGAACGTGACGCGGTGTGGTGTTTCTTGGGGCTCCGTCCTCCTTCGCCCCGACCCTCCGCTCGTACCCCCTCAAACGGTTCTCTGCTCCTCAACGCCTATCTCGCGACCCGTGATGCTCACCGTTCTCGTACGACGACCCAAGAGAGCCCTCGGTCCGGAGCGCCAACTCGCTCACAGATCCTCAGGCGAGAGAGAGAGAGAGAGAGAGAGAGAGAGAGAGAGAGAGAGAGAGAGAGAGAGGAGAGAGATGAGAGAGAGAGAGAGGCGCGGATTCTGCCTCAGCGCTCGCGTTCCTGGTGACGACTCTCGCGCACTCTTTTTCTCCGGCGCTCGATTCCCTCTTTTTTATACCACGCTGCCGGCCCTTCTCAACTCGCACCCCTTCCTTCCAGAACCGCGGGAACCTTCAGAAGGAAGCGTTTTCCCCCGCCAAAATCGGGGATGCTCGCACGCGTTGCCTGCTTTCATTTCTTGGGTTGCGTTTTCAAACCCTTGTCCTTGCAGGGTGAAATCCACCGGTTTTGTCAGCGAAGATGCCTAATTCGTTGGTGGGGAGGGGAAACGGGGATCACCTGCTTTCCTGCGACGAAGGCCAGGCCTTCTGGCACAACCGAAAGGCAAACAACAGCAGCAAAAGGCAAGCACGCATAAAAAACATAAATAAAACACGTGTTCTGAGGTGGAAATTGCGGTGGTGGCTGTGGTTCGGTTTTGTGGTGGTCTTGATGGTGGTGTGGCTGGCGTTCGGGTGGTCGGGAGGGTGGTGTGAGCTGGCGTTTGTGGTGGTAGTGAGGGTTGGTGTGGTTTGGGTCGGTGGTGGTTAAGGTGGTTGTTGTGAGGCGGCTGTTCGTTGTCTGTGGGGAATGTTTTGGCGGTTGACGAGAAGGTGGGTTGTGGTGATCGTCGGTTGTTGTGGTTGGTGGCGTTTGCCGGTGTTGAAAGGTGCGGCTGATGTTATTCGGTGGAAGATGCGGTTTTTTAGGAGATGGTGGGGAGATGTCGTTTGTATGAAGGCGGTGTGGAGAGGGTGGTTGGGTGGTTGACATGGGTGGTGGTGGGTGGCATGGAGAAGGTGGTTGGCATTGTGGCGGTGGTGGGAAGGGTTGGTGGATGGCGTGGTGGAAAGGTGGTTGTGGTGGCGTGGTGAGAAGGTGTTGGTGGCTGCGTTGTGGTTGTTCAAAATAACGATAGTAAGAGAAAAAAGGCTAAACTCAAAAGATCCGCCCGGGTGAACGAATAAACCCATTAAACAACGGTGGGGAAAATCTAACTGAACACGACTTATCGGCAGTAATAATGACTAAGGACGCTATTAATGGTGTTCTGCGAATTTCCACAGCTGTAACACTAACCCCTCCCTTTACAGACTCGCCGAGTCGTCGAATTTTTCGTGTGCCAATCCATGTGTAAATTTTCCCTAGTAGTTTTATCTTCGGATCCCTGAGTGCGACATTTAGTGTATTTTTGTGTCCCAAAAATTAAATAACCTACGGGCCTGAGTAACTAAGGCCTAGGTAATTTGCCATCGGCGGCCGTGGGTCGTCCAAAATCTACGGCCACTAGCAATTAATACGGCGGCCGCAGTATTTCCAACGGTCACACAATGTAGGCAGTCCACATATGTTTTTATTTTTTCGGGGAGCCGCACGGCGTATTTAGGGCTAAGTCAACATTTGCCACGGCGCGAGTGGGGTCTCCAAAAATCTACGGCCACTAGGCAATTAATACGGCGCCGCATATTTCACGGTCACACAATGTAAGCAGTCCATATGTTTTTATTTTTCGGGGAGCTGCGCGCGTATTATAAATTGTGGAAGACCGAAAACGTGGGGTTGCCGTACGGTCTTTTGATTTGATGTCGGACGGTGACCTTAGGGCGTTCCTGGCGGCGGCCATAGAATTTTTCAAAAGCAGACGCAAGGGTGCCCGCAAGGCGACCGCAGGGGGGCCCCAAGGCGAACGTGCGGCAGACGGCCGTTACGAATGGGTTATTTTATTTATTTATTTTTACCAGTTTTTTTTTTTGCGGCTTGTCGAATTGTGACGGCGAAAGTAGATAATGAAAAAAGTTATAACTCCGCGTTATAATTCCACGGCGACCTTACGGCCCTGTAAAATATAGCCATACGGCGTAGGGCCCCGCTGAGGGCCCACCTCAGAAACTCTGCGGCCGCCGCACGTTTCCTGTACAAATTCAGAGGGCGTACGGCACGCCGTATCCTCGCCGTAGAGCAAATTGACTTAGGCCTTAGGAAATTTGTGGAGACGCGAAAACGTTGGGGTTGCCGTACGGTCCTTTGATTGATGTCGCACGGTGACCTTAAGGGGGGCCGCTGCGGCGGCCATAGAATTTTCAGGCAGACGCAAGGTTAGCCTCAAGGTAGCCTTAATGGTAGCCTCAGGTGCCCCGCAAGGCCGACCGGCAGGGGGCGCTAAAGCGCGAACGTGCGGCCAGACGACGGTAAACGGAATGGGTTAATTTTTATTTTTTTAAGCCAATTTTTTATTTTGGGCTGGTGATTGCTACGGCGAACGTAGAAATGAAAAAAGTTAATAACTCCGCGTTATAATTCGCACGGCGACCTTAATACCGACCTGTAAAAAGATAGCCAAACGGCGTAGGGCCACCCTGAGGCGCACCGCAGAAACTCATGCGGGCGCCGCAACGTTTCTGTCAATTCATGAGGTTCGTGGCGCCGTAGAGTGATTGCTTAGGCCTAACTAAACAAACCCACTCCATACAGACGACTTAAATAAATTACCCGGGCGCTACGACAAAATGCAGGGGGAAGCAAAAACCTGTACATTTTTATCTTGCGCCTATAAATTTTACACAACACCATGGCCGCGACTGATGGACTCTGTGGAAAGAAAAGCACATAACAATGTCATCCCACAGGGCCATTCGTGAAACAGGGAGACAGGCACCCAAATAGCAGTCCTCTGGCTCATGAATCACCAATGCAGGTGACAGGGAAATGTGGGCAGCTGCTCAAACGGCAAGTCCCTAGGCCCTCCACCGTGAAATGAGCCGCAGTGAATACAAAAAGGTGCACGAGGGCTGCACCAATGCAGTCTCCGTGTGCGGCTGCCTGCAAGGCAAGTCCTGCAGAACACTGGAATGGGCACTGACCGCAAGCAAACACAAGCAATGAAACGGTGAATGGATGGATTGGCAACACGGTGCACGGCCCCGACAATGCCAGTCCGTGAATGCGGCTGCCTACAGGGCAGTCCTGCAGAACGCGCGATAATCCTGGCGCATGATGAATGAGGATGGATGGACAACACGGGCACAGGCCGCCAATGCAGTCCGCGTGACTGCGCTGCTACAGGGCAGTCCCTGCAGAACGCGGCATGATCCTGGCGCACATGTGATGGATGGATGGATAACACACGTGCACGGGGCCGCCAATGCAGGTCCCGTATGCGGCTGCCTACAGGGCATCCTGCAGAACGGCGCGATGATCCTGGCACACATGGTGATGGATGGGCAAATGCAAAGGAGAAGGCATGGGCGTCAAGGCAAAGGCAGGCAAGACAAGGCATGGCAAGGCCAAACAAGGCCGTTGTAGCAAACGGGCGTGAACGACGCACAGCCTTGTAGCAAAAGCCGGCAGATGAAACTGACCGGCACAGCCTTGGTTAGCAAAACAGCCGCAGAATGAACTGACCGGCACAGGTCTGTAGCTAAAACAGCCGGCAGAATGAACTGGACGCGCCACAGGCCTTGGTAGCAAAACAACCGGCAGATGAACTGACGCACAGGCCTTGTAGCAAAACAGCCGGCAAGATTGAACTGACCGGCACAGGCCTTGTTAAAACAGCGGCAATGAACTGACCAGGGCACAGCCATTGTAGCAAAACAGCCGCAGATGAACTGAACCGGCCAGGCCTTGTAGCAAAACAGCCGGCAAATGAAGCTGCCGGCTCTTGTCTTGTACTGGAGTTTCTGAGGAGTGCGGTGGTGCTGGCCACTCGGAAGGTTCGCGGCTCGGACCTACCCTACTGGTCTGCTCCCAACCTATCGCTTTGCCTGTCTCTGTCCATACCCACCCCTTATTTTTGAAAAACACAATTTTAGCCCATACTTATTTTTTTGTTTTATTTTATTTCTTATTGCCTCTATAAATTTGTCCTCCCTAACCCCTTTATGTCTCTTGGCCGGGCTAAGCACTATTCTGTCTACTGCCTACTCCCACCCTACGTCCTCCTGAGGGGAATAAGGGAGAGCTGCGTCCTGTGTCGAGGCCAATCAAAGCCGTCAGAATGGCCTCTCTCAGATTTCAGCGATCTCTATACCTCAGGTGAAGTCCAGCGGCCCACAACGAGCAGCGAAGGATGGATGGTGGAGGGGTACATCTCCTAACTACCCTAACATTTTATACCTCCTAAACTACCCCGGGGCTTTCAAACGCATGCTCGCTTAACTACTGTGTTTCTACAAACCAAGATTCCCGTGCCTGTGCTTGGTGTGACCTCACAATTTGGTCCTCGCCCTCGAATTTCCTCGTGCCCTCCGCACGGTTTGTGGCTGGGACGCTGGCTCGCTTGCAGAACTACCCTCTGCCGATTCCTCAAACTATGGCACCCCGGGCCCTGCAACTGCCTCCGAGCCTACCAGCTCCCTAAATCACTGGGGAGTGCCCGTCCATGGCTACTCCCTGAAACGCTCACGTCTGGCAGGCTGGCGCCCCGGGCCCTTCCCTGGGTGCCCAGTGCCCAATGCACTGCCCACGGCCAATGGCGCCCCGGCCCCGCATCATGCGGGCCCACCCTGTGCCCACTACACTATCCCGGCCCCCATGGACCCTTGGCCTACCGCGCGCGACTAGGCCCGGTGCCGGGGTACATAAGCGATACTCACCGTTCGCAGCCACGCTCCAGCCCGTCAACAGGGTCGCTGCACCCCTCCAAACGGGTTTCGAGCTACATTCCCACCACAACAAAAACGACCTCCATTTTGTCAATTTGACGAACCCACTATAATCACATTACAACTGACCCCGCCGGGGTCCCTTGGGGTGGAGTCCACTCCTCCCCCAATGACTCCGCACCATGCATTCCACATTCCTCCATCACCAGGCCCGCTGGCCTCAACTCATTCAAAGTTTTCCACTTCATTCTCTCACACATCGCTGATACTGCCAATTCTTCTAACTGCATCCCCTAACTACTGTGCTCCTCGTCATCCCTTACAAATAGTAGCACATTCCTTAATCTAGTAGCAAGCTACGTCCCCCACTACAACCATCATCCAATCTGTCCTGGTCTCCAAATCCCTTATTTCCATCCTAAATCAAACTAACCCTCTACCTAATCCATTCCACGGGCCCCATGAGGATTATCCCTGCCCAATGAGCTCGGTCTAGCCTAACCTACACCTTCCCGCTAACTGCGTTCGGCCTGTGCCGCGGCAGGGAGGGTCTTCACACCCCTTGTCCCGGGGAATCCTGTTCACCGAGAGCGAGGCTTGCTTTTTTTTAATTTTTTTTATGCCAAGCACCAAGCAACCAGCGGCAACTCGCAACGAGCTGCCTTTCTTTACCCCTACGTCCATGGCAGCCTTCCCGTCTCTTCCGCACCTCGTCCCTTACTGGGGACGGTACCTATCGGCAAGGGATTTACCTCCTGCCGATTCCACCATAGCAGCCACACGTCACCTCCTGCGCATAAAAAGACTGCGTTTCGAGGGGTTCCCTCACGCCGAACACATGTGCTCTGCTCGTCGGATGCTTCACAACATCGGCTCGGTGGAGAACCACTCGTCCTGTCAAATCCATATCCACCCTACCTTCTGTCCGTCTGCGGATCGGTCTAATCCACGCGGCGTGCGTTCAGACCGGCTTCACTATCCCGCAGCCGCGCCACGTGGTCGGCCTCGTGCGTTAGCACGGCACGGCCCCCCGTGCGCGCTGCCTCGTGCAACCCGGCGCCGTTCCAAAACAAGCTACGGCCGCTCTCGCTTTGTCCCACTGTTGGTCCGTCTTTGTCGCATTCTCACGTCCCCACTTCCCGACGTGCCAATGATGCTCACACACCCCGACATGTACACTCTCAACTCGGGGCATTCCAGTTGCGTGTCCCCGTTGCATACCGAATGTCATCTCTCTTTCACACGCGGTCTCTGTTACAAACACCCACGGTTTCTTTCCACACAGAAATCGTGCTTTCTTCTTTCTCTCTCATACACGGGGTCTCACTCACGCTCGGCCTTTCGCACATCAGACACGCGGTTTCTAACTTTCACACACGGTGGCTTCATCGCATGAATGCCATTTTACTCAATGCGTGCCCTTTTTCACTCGCGCTAATGCTGCGTTTCAGCACACGACCTTGTCGAACCACAACACACGCTGGTGATTCGCCGTACCTTTCAAGCGCTCTCCGGGGTCTTCACAACGCCCCCCAAGCTTTCGTGTGAACTCTTCAACAGCATATCGCCCACCTTACCAGTCCGCCAAGGCTCGACCGGACTCAAACGGCTGGTGCGAGATCCGCTTCAAAGGGGGAATATTCCCTCCCCTCGTTCCTGGAGGAGGCTATTCCGGCCTGCTGTGCACCGGGTCACGACGCATTCCCCGGAGCTTCTCCCTCATTGTAAACTCCACTACCATCCATCGGTGTGTGTGCTTTGTTCGTCTTTCACCCGTCTTTATCGTTTGTTAGTCTCTCCTCTAACTTTTTTCTGTCTCCCCGCGTCTCTGTTTCCGTGAACTTTGGCGTTTCTGGTCACCACTCCTCTTTTGTTTGCTTCGTTCTCTCGTGTTCATTAGTTTCTTCCCTGGAATGCTTCGTTTCTCTGTTCCTCCCTTTCGTCCGTCACCTCTACCTACCTTAATTTGCTCATTTTTCCTTTAATTCCCGTGTTCTTCCGTCGTCACCATCTACCCTCCTTTAATTTTCCTCTTCTCCGTTATTTTTTCACTCCTGCGTCTCCCGTCACCTACCCTCCTTTAATTTTCTCCGTTATTTTCTTCGAACTCCTGTTGCCCTGTCACCACGTCAGACCGCCTCTGCCTCTTTTAATTTCTCCGTTATTTTCTTTCACTCCTGCGTCTCCGTCAACCAATCACCTCTGCCTCCTTTAATTTCCTTCTCCGTTATTTCTTTTCCAACTCCTGGCGTCTCCGTACTCCTTCAACTCTTTTCCGTCGTCCCCTCGTGTCGCGAGTTTTTTAGTTTCCACCCGATAATTGTCGTGGCGGCAACGCTTCGTCATCAAACATGTGGCGAGTTCATAAACATGACCTTTCTCTCCAATCGTCATTATTTTCCTTCTTTTCCGTCATTCCTTCCTCACGCCGTTATCGTGGTCGCGAACGCGACATTGGCCGCTACACCTCCCCTCGACTCAGTAATTTCTTCAGGTGCGTCCTGGTCCCGTTTGCAAAACTCACTGGAAGCATTTTTACACACCTCATCCGCCATTGTTTCCAGAACTCAATCCTTGCGGCTCATCGCAAGGTCCATGACGGCCAATTAACTGCTCATTGTCATTGCCCTGGCCGCATCCACTGACCAACGTTCAGTCAGATCCGTGCAGTTGTATATAATACCAGTGGTGTGGCAATAGGACATACTTTTTCCCACCCATGGGTAAGGAGGTTCCTCTCTCCAACGGGTGTCCTGGACCATGTGTTCATTCTAACTCTACATCTAATACCTGCCTGCTCCGTTCGCCTTGTAGTCGCTCATTGTTTGCGTATCGGAATAAAAATTTATATAAACGCTCCTGGAAATTTGAGAAACCGGAGGGTCGCTCGACACACCTTGATCTGGTGTTCCGTTAATTTGGTTGGAGGCGGGATTGGATTCGATCCCCAACTCCCGGAGCACCAGTGTTAGCGAAAATTTGCCGCCGCCAAGCGTGCGAACAGCCGCTTTACCCAATGGCAGGCGTCCTCGCCCACCGGAACGGACAATTCAGTCGCGCACTTTCTCGGAACAACGCCGAGAAACGCAGTCACTGGGTGTGCTCAGCGCACACCACTGGTCGCAGTCCAACACTCTAGGCCGCGTGACGCAAGGGCAATCCGCCGAATTATCTGATATACTTAAAGTATTTCGCGCGGGCAGCACACCGGTAGAACCGGTACCTCAAGCGATGGTCTGCTCTTGACACGAACCGATTTAGCTGGTTGCTTCCCGTTCTGGGGATAACGAGCGTGTATTATCGCGGAACCTCGCTGGAACCCGCAATTCTATTTATCGCGTATTTTAAAAAGCCCGCTAAAATTCCCGAGAGCAATACGCGGTTCATGGCGCGAAAGAGGACACCACAGAAAGCGGGTTGAACATTTAAACACGCACATTTATTCACACTATTAGCAAACTCTAACATGCAGTTAATCACATGGCAAAAGTCAAGGAAGATCATTAGGCGAAAGGACAGATCTGCATACAAAGCACGACAAGAAGGCCACTACAGACCGTTCTATTATTATTATTACAAACCTTAAACAACAGGTTCTGAAGCTTAGCGACACGGCGGCCACATTCTATAACCACACAACCACATACAAACAAAAAGAAGAACAGAAACGGTGACCGTGTGGTGATTTCTTGCCCGTCCGGCGACCTCGCGTCCCGTAGCCAACCCTCCGTTCTCTCCCTAGCCCGTCGATCTCCCGTCTCACTCCGAACCCCAGAGAGCCCTGCGGTCCGCGAAGCGCCACCTCGGCTCAACGATGTCCTCAGCGCACGAGAGAGAGAAGAGAGAGAGAGAAGAGAGAGGAGAGAGAGAAGAAGAGAGAAGAGAGCAGACGAGATGAAAGAGAGAGAGAGAGCATTCCCCTCTCTTGCAGCGCCGTGTGGTCCTGGTGACGACTCTCCCCACTCTTTTTCTTCTTCTCTTTTTATCCCACGCCCCGCCCCCTTCTCAACTCCCAGTCCTTCCTCTCCAGAAACAACGCGGGAAACTTCCAGGAAGGAAGCGTTTTTCCTGCCAAAATTCGGATGCTGCACGCGGCCCGTCATGCGGGGTATGGGTCTTTCGTCCTCTGTCCTTAGCGTGAAATCCAACCGTTTGCAGCAAGACTGCCATTCCGTTGCGCGAGGGAGGGGAAACGGGGGCGTCCTGCTTTCCTGCGACGAAGGCCAGGCCTCTGGCAACCGTGTGCAGAGTAGGAAATGGCGCGTGGTGCGTGTGGTTGGCCGTTTGTGGTGTGGTGGTCCTTGATGGTGGTAGTGGCTGAGCGCTTTGGTGCGTCGGAGAGGTGGTGTGGCTGGCGTATGTAGGTGTAGTTGAGGGTGGTGGTGGTTGGGCGGGGTTGGTTGGTAAAGGTGGGGTGTTGTTAAGGCGGATGTTCGTTGTCTTTGGGGATGTGGCGGTTGACGAGAAGGTGGTTGTGGTGATCGTGGTTGGTGGCGCTTGCGGTGTTGAAGGTGAGGCGATGTTATTATTCGGGGTGGGGGAGATAAGAATGCGGTTTAGGAGATGGTGGGGAGATGTCGTTGTTATGATGAAAAGGCGGTGTGGAGAGAGGGTGGTTGGTGGTTGACGTCGGTGGCTGGGTGGGTGGCGTGGGGAGAAGGTGGTTGCGTTGTTGGCGTGGGTGGAGGAAGAGGTGGTTGGCGTTGTGGCTTGGTGGGAGAAGGTGGGTTGGTTATTGGGTGGTTGGTGGAGAAGGTGGTTTGGTGGCTGGCGTTGTGGTTGGTTTCCAAATAAACGGATAGTAAAGGAAAAAACGCTAACTGCAAAAGGGAATAAACAGCCCGGGTGACACGTATAATCAACCATTAAAAACACTGGTGGGAAATCTAACTGAAGAACGGACTTATCGGCATAACTCTAAGGACCTAATATGGTGTTCTGCGACTTTCACCACAGTCGTAACAATATGTATATATCATATATAATATATATATATATATATAGTTATATCAAAAACATGGGGAGAGCCGAGTTCCTGAGTTCAAATCCGCTCAGAGCTGTTGAATTAATACCAGGTGGGGTTACCCACTCGGCTGTCATACCTTCGAGGTAGGCAAAAATGAGGTGGCCAGCATGCTGGTATGCTTGTTGGAGTGGCGAGCCATCTACGGATTGTGCCTAAAGCCCAAAGAGACCTTGCTTAAGCAGCACCACGGCGTCTGCACAGAGTATGGTCCCTCTGGTGTATGTATGTATATATATATATAATAATTTATATGTTATATTGTATATTGTTGCGAGCCGGGGGTCGTGAGAAAGGACCACCGGGGGGGGGGAGCTATCCTCGGTTCCCCATAGGAGACTCCCCGGAAATTGCAGGCCGTCGCACGCATACATCGGATAAGTTCTGTGAATGCGGCGGTTGCTGCCCCGTACGCAAATAGACTCAACCACGTGACCTAGGGTCCTCCCCGTCTGTGGGTTAAACGGGTTACCTAATTATCACGCAGTGATTTAATTATCCGGGGAACACGCCCTTGGTACGCCTTGTCTGAACGATCTCGACAGGACGGATCACTTTATACCGAATCATGCAGCCGAGGCGACACTGCCAAGGACGTAACTGGCTAAAAGG